>BTPG01000001.1:78640251-79000736 GCA_036245525.1 Semisulcospira habei | reverse complement strand
TTATTATTATTATTATTATTGGTGCTCGGCATTAAACACCAATAATAATAATAATAATAATAATAATAATAATAATAATAACCACACACTCCTAAAATTAGATTCAAGCGACGATAAAATAATAATGAACAAGATGTGATGACCCACAAAGTCTCATAACCCACAAAGTCTCTTCTATTTGAGAGCTGTCTTCGCTGTCAAGGGTCTCTATACCTTTTGTCTTTGACTTGATTCTGATGTTGAAATATCTCCTTTTGAAAAAGCCTCGAAGATGTGCCACTGCGTCTTAGTGAACTATATAAGGGAAGCGCGCAGTACGTACGCATCATTGGTTTGTCAAACGTCATTTTGTCATGACGGTTTTTTTTGTTTTGTTTTGTTTTGTTTTGTTTTTTTGTTGCTGTGTTTTTACGTAATTTATATTTAACGTGATATGAGTTTCGCTTTTGCTTCAAGACTTGCTAAAATGTTGACAAAACTAGAATTTCACGGTACAATTTCAGTCTTGCTATAATTTGTGTGAAATCAGGTTGACTTTACCTAGCTACATGCTATACTAAGTACACCAACATTCTCTTCTGAAAGCGCGTCGATGTGAGTGTTTGCGTGTGTGTGTGCGTGGGTGTATGCGCGCGCTCCAAACATCCTCAAGAGGCATAGATGTTTATTATGCCTCTTGGAGATGTGGGCATATGTGTGAGAAGGAGCGAGCGAGAGAGAGATGATGAATCTTTTGATGAATCTTTCGTTATTCAGGATAAAGCCATTAGGCGACTCAATGCCTCTTACAAGGAAAGCTGTCCTTGTAAGAGAGAGAGAGAGAGAGAGAGAGAGAGAGAGAGAGAGAGAGAGAGAGAGAGAGAGAGAGAGAGAGAGAGAGAGAGAGAGAGAATTACGTCATATTTTGAGTATCAGTGACTGCGTGGTGACGGCCGAATTGCTTCTTTTACGTCACCGGCACTTTCTCTAGAAGTGAATTTGTTTTTACTGTTTTAATTATTTTCTGAGAAGTATTAATTTTTACTACTGAAGTTGAAAGAATACAAAGCTGGCTAACGAACTCATCCAATGTCTTTATCCAAACTAGTTATATGCAAACGTTCAAGTAAATATGACAAAAAATTACGGACTCTAATCTGGGTCAACCGACTTGCTATAAACGGTTGTTTATGTCTTCAATGACACATTCAATTACAACATGGTCGGTGGCTCTCTTAGCCACCCAGTTAAAAAAGTATTTCACGTAGCTTGTGTGTACAGAAATATCGGAGATTCTCTTCTTTACATACATACGCATAATTATATATATACATACATACATACATACATACATACATAATACATACATACATACATACATACGCACATACGCACATACGGCGCTTCGCGCCAAATGTACGTTCAGCAGTGAGGTTAGTGTAACTAGACATGACGTAATTTTTATCTTGTTACTTTAATTGTTAGAGGTATAGCCTGCCCGCCTCTGACATCATGGACATGCTATTAAATTCGCCCCACCGCGACCCGTCCTAAAAGATCCCTTCTATAAATAGAAGGGACTTAAAAACGCAACTCCAAAACTACGTGGTTTAAATGGATTCTTTCTTCTTACCATTTTATTTATTTATTTATTTATTTATTTATTTATTTATATCGCCATTATAATTTATTGTGATTTAGAAGCCCCATATCACGATTTATTGAAAAGGTTAGAAGAGGACCGGGGGGAGGGGTGTGTGTGTGTGTGGGGGGGGGGGGGGGCAGGGGGATACCATCAGGGATTCAGGACGATTTATTTTGCGATACACCGATCACGAATGCCTAAAAATAGCAATTGCGTTTTGCGATGAAAAGAGACGATGGAAACAGAAGGTACTCCTCTATAATCTCTTTCACTGGCCGAAAATTCTTGCAACGGGGTGGAGGGGAGGGGGAGTTATAGGCGGGGGGTGAAGAGAAGGGGGGAGGGGCGGTATAAGAGACGCTGTTCATGCCTTTTCACAGCATGGCTCGAAAATCAAACGGGGGGAGGTGTGTGTGTGTGTGTGGGAGGGGGGGGGGAGGGGATAAGGTTTCTAAATATGTGATTTTACAGTCCGGCTACAGACGTTCAGGTTTCGCGGAGTAACCCGGACATTTTCATGGATCACGAACCGAGTTTGGGCTTTCACATTTCATGACGACCCCTTTTTTCACTGTTCACGAGGATGAGAAAATTAGTCACGAAAAAAAACCGCCAATCATAAATAACGATTTTCAGATTGCATCCCCCCCCCGCCTACTACCCCCTACCATCCTCTCCCTGACAACAAACCACCGCCAACGATTAATTAATGAACAAAGTACTATGTACCATCACCCAAAGTGCCCGTTGTTACAACCTCCCAAACACTCCGATCAAACCCCCCCCGCCTCTCACAGAACGCCACACCCAATACGACTCTCCGCTCCACGGTCGCATCCTACCAGACTGCGTACCACACCAGACCTCGCTCGCAATTCCTAATAAGAAAAAGATGCAAGCCACGTCAAGAACGTACTAAGTCATGCGTTTCCCCCCTCCCCCTCCCCCCCCCCAAAGAAAACGTAACCAAAACGTATTAATATACATGAAAAAGAATACTATAGAAGTTACAAATTTCGACTATCCACTAGGCGCATTGTTACGAAATGAAACCAACCACTTTGACGTCATATTTGAGGTCAATAGAATAATCGCGCCGTTTCGAGAACGTTCTAAGTCAAACGAGTTCGGACTACAGTAACAATGTAACGAAAAGACGTATCAGTTTAGCTTCACAACAGAAATCGATCGCAATTCTCCAAGCAAAGGAAAATGAATCCTACTAAAAAGGTACGTAATTCTTATCCAAAATAACTCAAATAAATGTCGGATCTTTTTTAAGATCAACACACATGAAGCGACTACACGCTGATCGACATTCGCAGCATTAAGAACACAAATTAAATCGAACAAAAAATAAGCAGGAAGGAAATGAAACAAACAAGAGACATAAATCCTCATGAGCCCCCGCGAATGCGGGGACTCACGAGGATGTATGTCTCTTGTAGGTGGGTATTTTCGCCTTGCCCCGTCAGTTAATGGGCTTAACATCTAGTCACAGGTATCACAGGTCACTTATCGACGTAACTGATTGGCATGTGCCTTTCTCCACCAAACGTGACGATTGTTTACAGTACCGCTGGCTACAGGCACAAAGTGGTTTACCCATTCAGCCCTGACGCACTACAGCATGAGACGGGTCCTGACCATGATTCTTCAAAGGTAGTGCCAGATTAGCTTGGCGCCAACCACTTTGACGTCATATTTGAGGTCAAAAGAATAATCGCGCCGTTTCGAGAACGTTCTTAGTCAAACGAGTTCGGACTACAGTCACAATGTAACGAAAAGACGTATCAGTTTAGCTTCACAACAGAAATCGATCGCAATTCTCCAAGCAAAGGAAAATGAATCCTACTAAAAAGGTACGTAATTCTTATCCAAAATAACTCAAATAAATGTCGGATCTATTTTAAGATCAACACACATGAAGCGACTACACGCTGATCGACATTCGCAGCATTAAGAACACAAATTAAATCGAACAAAAAATAAGCAGGAAGAAAATGAAACAAACAAGAGACATAATGTTACACTATAAGTGTATACGACCAGTATCACGGTCGGGTAATTTTATAATTTCCCTTGATATGAAAATAACGAGAATATAATTAGTACCACGGGCAGAGCACGGAGAGGGTTATGACACGGTCCACTTTGGCTACCACGGGCTCACGTGGAGTTGACAAGTGGCCGGCCCTACTAAGCTGGGACTAATGAATAAATAATGAGCCCTCGTTAGTAGTGAGGAACACAGACTCCTGCTGACAAAGAAGAATTAGGAGAGTCAGTAATAGGTTACTGGTCAGCTAAGATCAGAGGATGCTGGCCACCATAATAGATGTGGAATAATTAGGAGAGACAGTAATGGGTCCCTGGTCAGCTAAGATCAGAGGACGCTGGCCACCATAATAGATGTGGAATAATTAGGAGAGACAGTAATGGGTCCCTGGTCAGCTAAGATCAGAGGACGCTGGGCACCATAATAGATGTGGAATAATTATGAGAGACAGTAATGGGTTCCTTTGATAGCTAGGATCAGAGGACGCTGGCCACCATAATAGATGTGGAATAATTAGGAGAGACAGTAATGAGTTCCTTTGATAGCTAGGATCAGAGGACGCTGACCATCATGATAGATGTGGAATAATATGGGTGACAGTAATAGCCCCTTTGACTGGTTGAGACAAAGGGGCGATGCCCTCGGCCAGAACGGGTATATATAGTGGGGAGAGCTCACAACGAGGGGGACTAGATAGATGGAGAGAGCTCACAACGAAGGGAACAAGATAGATGGAGAGAGCTCACAACGAAGGGAACGAGATAGAGAGGGAGCTCGCACAATGAAGGGAACGAGATAGATAGAGAGTACACAACGAAGAGAGTGAGATAGATAGATAGATAGAGGGAGCTGAGAAGCGAGAGACCGAGCTCCGGTATTTTGGCCATTTCAGTATGCCATGCTAGTAGGTTGGTTGTGCCCAACCTATTAGACCCACGATGACCAATAAATAAAAGACTCTTCTGGAAACACTCTTGTCTGGCTGCGTCTTCCATCTACAACACCTTGCGTGTGGCTGCGGTAGTGTAACACTACCTTATCTTCTTATTTGGTGCCGTGAATCAGGATCTCGGAACGGGAAGAAACAGAGGAACGAAGAAACAGAAAAACTAGACTATCAGCACCAAATCGACAGCCAACGACGCAAGGGTGGAAGAGCAGACCAGAAAGAGAAGAGAAGAGTGCAAGCCAACAACCCGAAGAGAAGAGAAGAGTTCGAGCCCACTTCAAGAAAAGCAGAGTTCGAGCCCACGTCAAGGAAAAGCAGAGTTCGAGCCCACGTCAAGGAAAAGCAGAGTTCGAGCCCACTTCAAGAAAAGCAGAGTTCGAGCCCACGTCAAGGAAAAGCAGAGTTCGAGCCCACGTCAAGGAAAAGCAGAGTTCGAGCCCACGTCAGTCAAGAAAAGCAGAGTTCGAGCCCACTTCAAGAAAAGCAGAGTTCGAGCCCACGTCAAGGAAAAACAGAGTTCGAGCCCACGGGACGTCTGCGACTCATTCAAGACCAACAGCCGAAAGGATCACGGGGTAAGTGACTTTTTCGTTTAACCCTTGTTGAGTCTTATATATGAGCCAGACCAGTTAGCTAGGGTTGTGTTGTTGTTACATTTAAAAAGAAACAAAAATGGCAGAGGAAGTGTTTAGGATTTTAGGCGAAAAAGTAGAGGAAATGAGTCAGGCGATTAACGCCCAGAGTATAGGGCAGATGGTAGGAACGTTTGACGGAAAGCCTACCAAATTTAGGGAGTGGATAAAAGAAATTGACAAATATGCAGTGCTGATAAAAGCCCTCAACAGGCGCCCCGTCATTGCTTATCAAGCAAGCTCGGGGGTGGTGAGTGATTTTATCCATCGATTCTTACAAACGGAAGCGTCAGGGGATTGGGATGAACTGAAAAGGCAGCTAACCGTAAGGTTCGGCGAAATCGCCGATGAAAATCATGCTTTTGCTTTGCTACAGCGGGTGAAACAAAACCCGAGGGAAAGTGTGCCTCTGTACGCAGAGCGACTAATGACTCTGGCCGGCGAAGCCTTCCCGAGTCAGATGGGCGCTGCTGTGGTACAACGGCAACTAACAAATTTCTTTGTTGACGGATTGGCGCACGACTTTCTTAAGATGAAAGTCCTGCGGGATAACTCAAATACATTAGATAGGGCCGTGCAGGTGGCCATGCAAGAGGAAAACCTTCGCCATAGGTTTGAGCTACGCACGATAAACAATCGGCCAGTTAGCCAGCCGAGAGCGACAGCTAGGGGTGGAGAAGAGGCTATGGAAGTAGACCATGCTCGTCACCGTAATTGTTTTAAATGCGGGAGAGTAGGGCACCAGGCAAGAAATTGCCGAGTGATAGGGGCGGTTGGTCAGCAAACAATGCGTCCCCGGATTCAATGCTGGAAGTGTGGGGAACGAGGTCACATTCAGCGGGAATGTAGAAAGGCCAGAAACAGGCGGCCACAAGGTCAAAGAAGGTTTCCGCCGAGGCAGGAAAACTAGCAGGTTCTGCGGCACAGGAAGCCGTTACGCAGGACCGGAAAAGTAGAAAGAGTCAGTTGTTTAGCATTAATGTAGCGGGTAGTCCTAAGTGTATAGTGTTCAAAATTGGGAAGCAACGATTTCGTAGCTTGATCGATACGGGAGCAGAGGTGTCTTTGATTAGCAAGGGGGCTTACGATAAACTCAGTCATAAGCCAAAGTTAGGAAAGGGAGATGTGTCGTTACAGTCAGTTAGTGGAGAAGCTTTACAAGTATTGGGGAGTTCAGAATTAGAATTTACGGTAGCGGGGCAAAAGTTTAAACATAAGTTCTACGTGGTATCAGGGCTCAACAGGAACTTTATTTTGGGAAATGACTGGTTAGACAAAAACGGGGTGAGGATTTATTTTGACTTGAAGAAACTCAGAGTCGGAAGTGTTTATGTGCCCTATGAACAGGACATCCACATTTCGTCTTTGGTCAGAGTGACTAAGACGAAAGTGATAAAACCTCAGACGGCAGAAGTACTCCAGGTACGGATGAAGAATGCTCCGTATTTTGCAAGAGAGACACTCTTAGAGATTTCGGAAACAGACAAGGGATTTATAGCACAAGAACCGGGACTGTTAGTGACAAGCACGGTAGTCAGGCAAAATAATCACCAGACGTATCCCATACTGATAGTAAACAACACAAACAAGACGTATAGAGTTAGAAGGGGTTGTGTTGTCGGGAAGGTAACAGCAGTTCGGGAAGTACATGAAGTACAGATAGGGTCGGTTGATCGGCAGGTATCGGCAGTCGACTTGACGGAAGTCACTGCGCCGGAGAAGATGAAAGGTGTAGTGTCAGAGCTCATTACGAACAATCAAGACTTGTTCGCGAATAGCGACCTTGATTTAGGGGCTACTGACACTGTCACGATGAAACTAGATACCGGCGATCATCCTCCCATTAGGATAAAACCGCATAGAATCCCGCTTCAAGATAGAGAGATTGTTGACAAGGCTCTAGAAGAGATGTTACAGGCAGGTGTGATAAGACGTTCTCAGTCCCCATGGTCTTTTAGTTTAGTGATTGTATCCAAGAAGGATGGGTCGAAACGTTTATGTGTTGACTTTAGAAAACTGAATGAGGTTACAAAGAAAACATCGTACCCACTACCGCTGATAGATGACATTTTGTCACTGCTTGGAAAGGCCAAGTATTTTACCAGTCTGGACCTTAAGTCGGGATACTGGCAGGTCAAGATGGCGGATCAGGAGAGTAGGGATAGAGTAGCATTTGCATGCCACAAGGGATTATTCGAATTCACGAAAATGCCTTTTGGTTTGGTGGGAGCACCGAGATTGTTCATGATGCTTATGAATATCGTGCTAGCCGGTTTAGAAAGTTTTGCCTGTGCCTATCTCGATGACATTTTGATCTTCTCAGAAACAATAGAAGACCATCTGTGTCACCTTCAGACAGTCTTTGATCGATTGAGACAGCATGACCTGAAGCTGAAACTCAAGAAGTGTCAGTTCTTTGAGGAAGAAACCAAATACTTAGGGTTTGTCATTAGTAGCCAGGGGATAAAACCGGATGAGGAAAAGGTAAAAGTCATTAGGGCTATGGCGGCTCCGACCTGTGTCAGAGAGTGCCGTTCGTTCATTGGTATGATTGGGTTTTACAGGAAAATGATTCCTAATTTCTCCCAGATGGCTGAACCAATCATAGCACTGACACGAAAGTATGCGAGATTCAGTTGGACAGAGGAATGCCAGAAAGCGTTTGATTTGATGAAGGAAACGTTAGCTGTAGCACCAGTGTTAGCCTATCCAGATACACGGCGTCCGTACATCCTTTACACGGATGCCAGCGACACATGCGTGGGGGCATGTCTCGCGCAAAAATGCGATGAGGATTCGGACATTTCCCCAGGCTCAAAGGTAAAAAGACCTATTTACTTTCTATCCCATAAACTTAGTACCAGTCAGAGGAAATGGTCGACAATAGAGAAAGAGGCTTTTGCGATCCATTATGCGCTTCAAAAGCTAAATCACTACTTGCATAATGCGGAGTTTGTAATCCGCACGGATCACATGCCTCTTAAGTATTTGCTTAATTCACCAATGCAGAATAAGAAGGTGCAGATGTGGGCCCTTGGCATTTCAGGATATAACTGTACTATTGAATATATCCCAGGTCCTCAAAATGTTTTGGCAGACTTACTATCCAGAATGCCGAGTGGTACTCACATGCCAGAGCATGAGGAAGAAGTAGAGGTAACCAGAGAGGTCAATGACAATGCTTTTGTCATAGGAGTCATAAACTCCAACCAATTCACCCCCAAGCAGTTTGCTAGTTGTACAGTAAGGGCAGGGTGTGACGAGAAGCTGGAAAAAGTTGATCTTCCAGGGTTTGATATTATTGAGGAACAGGAGAAGGATTCTGAAATAGTGCGCTTAAAGGACTTATTGATTAGTGAACAAGGAACCATGACAGTCAATAGGAGGTACATGCTGATAGAGGATGTGCTATATTTCTTGTCTCATCCTGATGATGAACCAGTAGCCAGATTGTATGTTCCGTCTCACTTGGTAGAGTACGTAGTCAGACAGTACCATGACGAAAATGGTCACTTAGGAATAGACAAGACGCATGACACAGTCAGTAGAAAGTATTACTGGCCTAACATGTACAAACAGCTGTATGAATATGTTAGTGGGTGTGTCATCTGTCAGTCTAGAGTGTTGCAAAAGAAAAGGGCCCCCGTACAGGAAATGGACATTCCTCCATACCCATTCGCTAAGTTGTCATTGGACTTAGCAGGTCCGTTTGACCGCTCCCTTAGCGGGAATCGCTATGTCATAGCATTCATCTGTCATCTGACAGGTTGGGTAGAGGCGTTCCTTGTACCAGATAAAACGCCGCAGTCAGTGGTACAGCTGCTCGTAGAAGAAATTCTACCCAGACATGACTGTCCATTGCAGATAGTATCAGACAATGGATCTGAGAATGTGAATAGGGTTATGGCAGAAACGCTGGCAGAACTGAACATAGATCATGTCACGACCAGTCTTTATCATCCACAGTCCAATGCTAAGGTCGAACGTTTTCACAGAACTTTTAACGACATTCTGTCCAAAAAGATACAAGAGGATTTTTCGACATGGGACGTGCATATTAACCAGGTACTAGCAGCTTATAGGGTTTGTGTTTCGGAAACTACGCAGGAATCTCCTTTCTTCTTACTGTACGGTCGCGATCCAGTGCTACCGTTAGACAACATCCTTAGACCCCGAAGAAAATACGCTGGTGAAGATTTTCACAAGATAGCGCTTGAGCAGCAACACAAGGCCTTCACCCAGGTGTATCGGCGAATTAAGAAAGCACAGAAGAAGGGGGCTAAGTATGCTAACAGAGGTGTACAGCCTGTCGAGATTAAGGTCGGTGATCCAGTGTACCTTCGTAATCACCGTAGACACAATAAGTTAGACAGTAAGTGGAGGTCGCACTATAGAGTGGTGGAACAATTGTCGCCTGTCACATTCAGGGTACGACATCAACTAGATGGCACTGAGGTCAGTTCACATGCTGAACACTTGCGGATAGCCAAAATTAGCGAGTGGCCTATTCCAAAAGCCAGGGGGAGAACATTACGTAAAGCCACACAGGTTGTAGCTCCAGAATCATCCGATAGCGACAGTGACGATGCAGTAGGGCAAGAGAACGCACGAGACAGACTGACTAGGGGGGTGCGAAAAGAGCGTGAGAATTCTTCATCCGAGGAGGACGTTCCGTTAATGGAGTTAAGAAAGCGCCTAAAAACAAGAGAGAAAAGATCTCTCTCAGCAGTAAACGTTAGTTGTAACAAGGGCACATCAGACAGTTCTGATGATGGGGAGATCGACGACAATCGTTCGATTCAGCCTAGTTTACAGACTGATGGGGTTAGGGAAATTCTTGAAGCTATACTGACTCTTCTGCCAAAGAAGGCTTCAAATTAGAAATGCGACTCTCAGACGGTATCTGAGAGAGGACTATTGTAATGTGTAAATCATGAAGCATGATTTGAGTTTTGTCAGAGACAGTGGTATACGTCTCTGGTGGTATCTTGTATGTTGCAGACAACAACAAGATGAAGTTTTTCTTGAGTCTGATAGTATTGGGGCTAGCGCAGGGTTTAAATATTAATCACAATGTCGTATTTCAAAAACTTGATGAAGTTACCACTAGTAACTGGAGATTCAGGTCGGCCTGCGCCAGAATCAATGACGGCTCAGTATGACTTAGAATCCACAACAATAGCAGTAGACGCGCAACGTACGCGGTTCGCGCTCCTTACGGAGGCTGAACTTGAAGCTTGTTTCAAACCCTTGATAGGATTCTGTGCGATTCGAAGTGCAATATATCCTATGAACATTAATCAGTTTTGTGTTACGGCGCTGTTTTTAAACAATTCAGACGAAATTGCAACACACTGCCAAACAAAGGTCAAGTTGGGTACAGTGTTACCTATGGCACGGTATATAATGGATGGGCTATGGGTCATTAGTAATCATAGTCCACTAGAGATGAGTATTAGTTGTCACGGTAAAGGGGTCACGTACCAACAAATCAACCCACCATTATCGCTAATCCGCCTCAATGAATCATGTACGGCTATTAGTGATAGATTGATGTTAACCCTTTACTACCAACAAGAGAGCCAGTATCAGGTGGAAGACAAATTGATAGGATGGCTGGAAAACTATGCATTTTCCAATATAACGTTATGGAAACCATTTCATAGCGCTTTACCAGACTACGATCCCATCTCTTTGTCCAAAGAGTTAGGTGAAATTAAGGAAATGCCAATGGATCATCTAATTGCTCGACTTCAGAGCATGCGATTCGTTAAGCCAAAACAAGAATGGGCGATATGGAAACAGATCATCATTGGTTCTATCGTAGGGACAGTTGTAGTGATCATAATTGGGGTAGGGTGTATACGATATAAGAAGGAAACTAGCGCATGGTTTGGCTCCATACTATCACGACTCAGGAAGGGTGAACGTGAGGTCATTGTGCCTACGTTGATTTCGGCGGCTGTGCAATCAGCAGACGTGAATGACGTCGCAAGAGCGAAGGACTCTACGCCGATGATGGAGGGAGGAGTGCAGTTACTCCCCGCCTCGAACGTTGTCAAGTTTACCCGTCGTTGGGGTAACCAAGGATCAACGTGTTGCGATCCAGGAAGAATCGTGAAGAATAACGAACACATGTGCAAAGACATAACCGAGTCGACGATTTTGATGTGAACATTTATGGGCGTGATTACGCCGGACAATAATAATTTTTAATAAGGAGTGATCGATTTAAATAAGCGGTCATTCCGAAAAATGATGTATTTTGTGGATAACATGTTTAATTGTTTGAAATGATGTTGTTGTCTGAATATTGTGTAATGAAAAAAAAAACGAATCTTGTGAATTAAGATTCCTTTTTTTTTTCGGGTAGGTTTGGGAGGAGTTGTTACACTATAAGTGTATACGACCAATATCACGGACGGGTAATTTTATAATTTCCCTTGATATGAAAATAACGAGAATATAATTAGTACCACGGGCAGAGCACGGAGAGGGTTATGACACGGTCCACTTTGGCTACCACGGGCTCACGTGGAGTTGACAAGTGGCCGGCCCTACTAAGCTGGGACTAATGAATAAATAATGAGCCCTCGTTAGTAGTGAGGAACACAGACTCCTGCTGACAAAGAAGAATTAGGAGAGTCAGTAATAGGTTACTGGTCAGCTAAGATCAGAGGACGCTGGCCACCATAATAGATGTGGAATAATTAGGAGAGACAGTAATGGGTCCCTGGTCAGCTAAGATCAGAGGACGCTGGCCACCATAATAGATGTGGAATAATTAGGAGAGACAGTAATGGGTCCCTGGTCAGCTAAGATCAGAGGACGCTGGGCACCATAATAGATGTGGAATAATTATGAGAGACAGTAATGGGTTCCTTTGATAGCTATGATCAGAGGACGCTGGCCACCATAATAGATGTGGAATAATTAGGAGAGACAGTAATTAGTTCCTTTGATAGCTAGGATCAGAGGACGCTGGCCACCATGATAGATGTGGAATAATATGGGTGACAGTAATAGCCCCTTTGACTGGTTGAGACAAAGGGGCGATGCCCTCGGCCAGAACGGGTATATATAGTGGGGAGAGCTCACAACGAGGGGGACTAGATAGATGGAGAGAGCTCACAACGAAGGGAACAAGATAGATGGAGAGAGCTCACAACGAAGGGAACGAGATAGAGAGGGAGCTCACACAATGAAGGGAACGAGATAGATAGAGAGTACACAACGAAGAGAGTGAGATAGATAGATAGATAGAGGGAGCTGAGAAGCGAGAGACCGAGCTCCGGTATTTTGGCCATTTCAGTATGCCATGCTAGTAGGTTGGTTGTGCCCAACCTATTAGACCCACGATGACCAAGAAATAAAAGACTCTTCTGGAAACACTCTTGTCTGGCTGCGTCTTCCATCTACAACACCTTGCGTGTGGCTGCGGTAGTGTAACAATAAATCCTCATGAGCCCCCGCGAATGCGGGGACTCACGAGGATGTATGTCTCTTGTAGGTGGGTATTTTCGCCTTGCCCCGTCAGTTAATGGGCTTAACATCTAGTCACAGGTATCACAGGTCACTTATCGACGTAACTGATTGGCATGTGCCTTTCTCCACCAAACGTGACGATTGTTTACAGTACCGCTGGCTACAGGCACAAAGTGGTTTACCCATTCAGCCCTGACGCACTACAGCATGAGACTGGTCCTGACCATGATTTTTCAAAGGTAGTGCCAGAATAGCTTGGCGCCTGTCGGTGCCAAGCTAATCTGGCACGGCCCTTGAATTATCATGGTCGATCCGTCTCCTGCAACGGGTGCATAGTCATTATATGACGTCTCCAAAATCTGGGAAATACGGCCGTCGGGCTGAATGAGATAACGTGAGGCGTGCATTTGATACCGTTGTACTTGTTTCTCTGGTGATGCGTCATTTCTTCTGATCAGAACAAAACATACTTTCTGATCATAAAGACGGATAAAAACAAATGTTAGTCTGGATGGTTGGTTGGTTGGTTGGCTGGTCGGTTGGTTGTTGGTAGATTGGTTGGCTGGTTAGTACGTCGATTGGTTGGTCGGTTGTTCGCGCCTTTCCGGCAGTCGTTCGTTATTTATTTATTTATTGCTGCTTTTTTTCGTACATGTCAAAGAAAGATGCAGTCACGCATCATCTTAACAATAGGGATACTTAGAAGACAAACGAAGTGCGTTTCGTTCGCCCATTTTGTTATTGACGTCACGAACTTCCTTACGAACTCGTATGACTTCGGTCGTAAATCTTCGTCAGATCGCCAGTTTTCACGAAACTACTTTCGCAGGTCGATTATGTCTAAAAATCCTTCATGTGGCACCATTTGGTGTAAGATGTAAGCGGGAAGGTCATTAAGAAATGGACTCTGTCAACAATTATCGCTAAAGTGCCACTAAAATATGCTTTTAGGTTAGTTTTCTGAACCCCACTTTCATCAGCTGTCGCTGCCGCCCCCTACAAGATGGCAGTCGTCGCTTCGAGCCGGCTGCGTCGGTTCACTCTGACTGTCGCTGTTTACGCACCCAACACATCATACATTTATTTGGAATGAGTGCTAATTCACTTCTATTGTGTATGCGAAGGCACACATGACTTATTTGTTTAATGTTTTTTGTCAGTGGACAGAAATCGATAGCGATAAACGATGTAGCGATACCGCTACAAGTGGAACGAGTGCCCGTGAAGAGTTCCCTTCCTTGCACCAACGAAACATCTTTCGTTAGACATCTAAGCGGCATGAATGTTTGCTGAATCGTCGTGGTAGCTCATTCATTTTTTCTGTTCGTGTATGAGTGCCGAGATACTGACTGACAACATGGTCGCTCAAGCGTACTGCCTGATTCAGGCACTGCCTTTGAGCTTTGATTATTCAATCGTCCACTACACATGGCCTTGGAAGGTAAAGAGCCGTGGCCTTCGTTCATCGCAAGCCGCTGTCGCTTCATCTTATGTTTCAAGTCTTTCTTTCGCTTTGATGCAGGCATTGATGGACCCATTGATGCTATCTCATTAAGTGGTAAACTGGCATCCTTCAGCTACTTCTCTCTGCATGAAACATAGATTTTCATTGGCCACCACTGGACCTTCGTGAGCCTAGCAGGTGCAGGGGATCGAGAGAATACATTAATGAGGTTCGTTTGCGACGAACGAGTCAATACCAACAACGAACGAGAGTGGCGCATAATCAGCTTGGACCATAAACATAGACAACACTCTCAACTTCCCCAAGAGGCATAGATCCTCATGAGCCCTTATCTGTGCTTACGGCGGTACAAGCTAGCTTTTCGGGCTAGTGAGAATCTACGCCTCTTTGGGCTGTTTGGAGTGTTGTCAATGCTTATGGTACAAGCTGGTTATCTCCACCGCGATTTCGCTCTAGTTCGTTGCCTGTAGTCGTTCGTTTCAAACGAAACCTCGCTTCTATCTCGGAGGTCGGGAGAGTTGCAGTCTAGTCGATGTTATGTGGTTTGAAACGAGCTGCTCCGTGGAAGGCTTTGATTGCTGAAATTCGCCGATACGACGGGGTTACCAATGTTATCTCGCCTCAATTAAGACTTTTCTTCATCTTCTCACAGTCCGCATGAGTACGCACACGTACCAGAGGTTTTCCACGTGACGTGCCTCGGGGGAAAGCAATAAACATCAGTGCAACAGTATCATTACGAGCGTAACGGAAGGCGGAACTCTTCTGCGTACAAAAGAAATGAAGATCAGAAATTCTTTCATTGGTACAACATTCAGACAGGTTCATAATTTAAGTCTGCCTCTTTTTGTCCAGCTTTGTTTTGAAACATTTAACCCCTTCAGCCCTGACGCACTAAAGCAGGAGATGGGTAGACCATGATAATTCAAAGGGTAGTGCCCGATTAGCTTGGCGCCGACAGGCGCCAAGCTAATCTGGCACTACCCTTGAATTATCATGGTCGATCCATCTCCTGCAACAGGTGCATAGTCGATAGATGACGCCTCCAAATTTGATAAATACGTGCGTCGGGCTGGATGAATTAAAAAGGAGATATAGTACGAACTATTGACCCTTTTCTGCCTGGTGTAGGTCGTTTTAAAGCGCACGCATGTCAGGCATGTCACTAGAAAATCAATGCCCAGCGAGCAAAAGGCCCTCGGGCGAACGTTGGTTTGAGCTACCAACGTCGGTCCAAAGGCCTTTATTTACTGAGGTATAAAATGTGTCAAAGAGAAGTTCATCTGTTAAAAAGTGTTTTACCCCTTCCCTGCAAATGGACGCAGATGGCGTTTCTGAAATCGTTAATTCAACGCCTAATCGGCCCAGACGTCCAAGGAACGTTGATACAAAGTGGGTTCAGGAAGAGGCGTAGATCCTCATGGGACCCCGCAACTGCGGGGGACCATGAGGATCTATGTCTGTTGCAGCTTTAGTTTTCATCCTCCGGGAAGAGGTTAACAGAACCAACCCTGCCTGTAGTGATATCGACAACACCTAGTTCCAAAAGTTGTTTTTTTTTTATTTTTTATTCGTGAATATCAACATTTCTGGACATCCCTAGGTTAATGGGGGATGTTAACAACATTTGTCAGTAATTCTTCCCCCCCCCCCCCCCCCAACAAATCTCCCTTTTATTCCCCTGTCTGTTTCTTCTACCCTTGAAGTGCCACGATCATGTACATAACATGGTTGTCTACAGTGCACTATATATGTGAACAAATCATCATCATCGCTAACACTTAGAGAATCACTAGGTGCATAAACTATGAGATCAAAAGTCTCATGAAATATAGCTTTGATGTCTAGCAGATGGGAAAAAACCAACAACAACAACAAGAACTAACAACATCAACCTAAAGACTTTTCCTGGGCAGCAGACCCCTTGGTACAGTAATGAAGTTTTGTGAGCTTTAACCTCTTCTCAGGGGAAAAATTGAACATGATCCAGTTGCAAGGGACATAGATCATCATGGGCTCCCGCAATTGCGGGGACCCATGAGGATATAAGCTCTTGCTGAATCATTCGACGGCTGAATATCTGTTATGCTGATTTAACAATTTTTTTAAAACGCAATCTGCGTCCACTGGCATCGAAACGGTTAAAGTTGTCAATCTTTATTTCATGCATGTACTTCATTTTTTAAAAATTCTTTACCGTTGCTATGACGGACTAAAAGACTATGAGACTATAATTTTGTTTTGTTTGAGTCGTTTGTTCATTGGTTATTGCTTTACACACAAAATACGATCACACTCGCATGCTCATTAAACAAACTGTCTGATTGAACTTTTGGTTGTCGGTAGTGTGTTTGGTGGAGTATCACCTCGACCAAATACATAACCGACGGCCGAAGGGTTAAAGGAAAGAAGAATTAAAATGAGTATGTCATCATTGAATATAAATCAAACAAATACGACCTCCACAAAGTGATCCCCACCCCCACCCCCACCCCAACAACAACAAAAATGATCAATAAAGCAATCAGCGAGTAATCAAAATATAATAAATTAAATCAACAAAGCAACACACCCAAAAGTGTCATTACCTCACAAACAGTCCGGAATGTTAGATGGACACTTCCACAAGACTGTTTTAAATTCTCTGGGACAGCGACACGTTTTATATGCATTTGCTGTAGTAGCATCATAGACCTTTCCTTGAGACAGCCAATACTGGCTCATACTACTACCTCCAAGCGGCATCTCGTGAGCAGTGCCTGAATGAATCAAAAGGATATCTTTAAGAGAAACTCACGAGGGTTGTATTCGGATGTACCCCGATGTATCAAAGATGGACCACAATAACTCAAGGGTAGCGCCAGATTAGCTTGGCGCCTTTCCAGACGCCAAGCTAATCAGGCACTACCCTTGAGCTCTCAACGTTTATTTATATCTCGGTAGCGGGTGTGAAAAGCGACAGAATTATGATTACTTTGACCGGGCGTCTAATAAACGGTCATTGTCGTGCAGTCTTTCGGGCCAGTTACCCTCTCGGTTTTTCATTTGCAGAATTATTAACATGTATACAATTATAGACACATAACCGGTAGTTTGCTGAATTCGTGAGAAACAAGAATAGTGATTGAATGGGCACAAAGCTTCAGTTACCGTGGTCATTTCCTCAGTGGCGGTTTCTCATCGAAAGCGATCAAATTACTGACTAATAGACATTTATGGACACTTTCACGGGGTGTGGTGAATGCATTAAGAACACGTGCTTACTGACCATTATTTTAATACAAAATTGCTTCA
This sequence comes from Semisulcospira habei, assembly GCA_036245525.1. NCBI lineage: Eukaryota > Metazoa > Mollusca > Gastropoda > Semisulcospiridae > Semisulcospira > Semisulcospira habei. The sequence continues at coordinate 78,983,228 of BTPG01000001.1, read as the reverse complement.
CAGTCGTGCAGTGGTCTGATGACCGTCATAATAATTCCATAGATGTATGTACGAGAAATGTGAGAATGATATTAATACTGGGCTAAATAATTCAGGACGTCACCTGTACATAAGTACAACATTCATGCCAAAACAACACACAGGCGTAGATCGAGAAAAAAAGTTTTTTCGTAGTGTGTCAATTAATGTACTGAATTAATAAATGTACGCTGTTTATCTCTGACTTCTATTCACTGAAGTGAACAGAAGTCAGAGATATATAGTGTACATAGATACACGTTTTACAACATCATAAAAGTCAACAAAATACCAATACTGTACGCTTATACACGTCTGGAAAATAGCATTTCTCTACATACGCCTGTACCTGGATGTCGTACGCTAGTGAAACGAAGTACATCAAATACTTAACCCCTTCGCTGCCAGTGATCACGGATTTCGCGTCTGAAACTACTGCATACTGAACGACATTTGTGCAACACACAAATGAAACAGGATCAGAAATTGGCTGAAAGAACGTAAAAATGACAAGACATAAATCCCCATTAGCCCCCGCCACTACGGTTTCTCATGATGATCTATGTCCCTGGCAGCTTGGTAGCGTTTGACCTGCCCAGGTAGTGAAGGGGTTAACTCATTTAACCCCAGGCACGTATTTCCCAAATTTTGCGTGGACGTCATCTAACGACTATGCACCTGTTGCAGGATATGGATCGACCATGATAATTCAAAGGTAGTGCCATATTAGCCTGGCGCCGACAGGCGCCAGGCTAATATGACACTGCCTTTGAATTATCATGGTCGACCCATCTCCTGCTGTAGTGCGTCAGACCTGAATGGGTTAATTGTGTCCAGTATAATATAATTCAGTCTGACATACATCAAAGGATCGAGATATTCTGGCGGTCATCAGACCATTGCAAGCGCGTAGTATTGTTAAGCCTTTGGTTGTCGGTAGCATTTCTTTCTGCGGGTGATTCCGAAAGGAATCACCTACAATTTTAAACAAGCGCCACCTACAGCCCAAAGGGTAACTATGCGCTCTTACCATTGGCCCTGATGAAAAACTGATTAAATCCCGTCACATGGTCCAGCTATTGTGTTTATGCCGAATAAGTTCCACAGCATCGGCTTTTCTGAGGGACCTAATCAACCAAAATCGCTACCGACACCCAAAGGGTTAAGATTTTCGAACCTGTGATACGCACTGTTTGTTGCTTGTTTGCTTTCTTGCCATGGGTAAAATCCGTGGCACGAGATTATCGTATTTTCTTGTCATGTTCTGATCCATAATAACAGTTTTAAAAATCGTTACGATTCAACTGTTAATTTCTTTTACGCGTTTAACCCTTTCAGCGCCAAAACAGCAGGAGATTGATCGACCATGATAATTCAAGGGTAGTGACTTTGTCCTTTGATTAACTTTCTGAGAATTTATCAATCAAACTACTGGAACGAGGGGTAGTTGATGGAGGGTGAGTGTGTATCTTCTCTTATTTTTTCTCTATCTTGTTCACTGATTGGTGGCTGGAGGAGAGGGGTGGAGGAGAGGATCTAAAACACCTGCAATCCACTGGTCACACACGCACATCCGCCCCAACAAAGTGAAAACACTGAATGACGTATTTTATCATCCACGTGGGCGTTAACCCATTCAGCCCCAAGCACGTATTTCCCAAATTTTGGAGGCGTCATCTAATGACAAAGCACGAGTTGCAGGAGATGGATCGACCATGATAATTCAAGGGCAGTGCCAGATTAGCTTGGTGCCGACAGGCGCCAAGCTAATATTTCACTATCCTTGAATTATCATGGTCGACCCATCTCCTGCTGTGGTGCGTCAGGTTTGAATGGGTTAATACTAGCGTGTCTTCCTGCGCGGTTATCATGAGTCAGTGTAGCGAATAACCCACATTCAGTTCATACACTTCTCTATCCAGTCTGTTACAATATCACGCCGCGTGCCTTTATTGTATTCCGAATGGTAGGGCCTACTGGTAATTTTGGGAGCACCCAGTTCACTTAAAATAACTTCCGAAGATGAAGCATCAATACACCCGCATGACACTTTCAGCATGAGAAAAACCGCTGTCTGTAAAATGAAACCTATTGACCATCCCTTGCTTGACGAACATAGACGTAAATGTCTCGTAATAAGCATAAATCCTCATGAGTCCCCGTAGCTACAGGGACTCATGAGGATCTATGCCTATTGCAGTTGTGTGGTGTCTGTAAATCAGTGCTCTGTAGGACGAACCACAGTAATTTGTCTTCTGTAAAGTTTGCAAATTGCCTACAGATACCAAAGCCCAGTTGTTTGGAATGACCTCCCACGCGAACTGAGATACGTGGATTCGAGAGAGGCATTCAAGCGAGCCCTAAAGACCCATATTTTTTCTGTCAGCTACAAATGACTTTGTTACACACCTGTCATGTTAATGTCATCTCTATCTATGTTAAACGTAGTGTGTGTGTGAGTGTGTGTGTGAATGCCAGTATGAGTCCATAAGCGTAGCGCTTTTGAATGGTGACTTTATAGCTTGTTTATAGTATGCGTTGTATTTTGTTTTTTGTACTTTTTGTAAATTGCATTTTTGTAATTAGTTATTTTTGTACATTAGTTTTTGTTAAGCGCCTAGAGCTCTAATCTGAGGTTAGGCCCTATACAAGTACTCATTATTATTATTATTATTATTACACTGTCTCTTCTCTAAAGTGGTTCTGGATCTTGACCGTAAGGACCAAAATCACGCAACAACACACACGTTATAGGCTCACAGCAAATTTGGTTCAAACCGCAAGATCTCGATTCACAGACCCACGCATATAATTATCAAAATGATCTGGTCAGCGTTGCGTTCGCCCGTAATACAAATCCGGCAAAAGATGACAATCTGTCCTTCTGGTGCCTATTTTCCGTCTGAAATGCTTTTGTCCTAGGTCACCCGCTGCCGTGAAAAGTCAAATTCATTTAGCACTTTCACGCCTACAATGACTTCCCACTTTTGGAAAGCAATCATCTATGAAAGCTGTACACCATCTGTGACAGATGGATCGACCATGATAGTTCAAGGGCTATGCCAGATTAGTTTGGAGCCTTTACAGGCACCAAGCTAAACTGGCACTATCCTTGAAAGATCATGGTGGATCGATCTCTCACAATGTCAGACTAGTAGATGTATTAATGAACATTTCTGAACTTGGAAAGTTTTAGCAAGCGAGACCTGATGTTATGGTATTTCGTATCATTGTTTTCTGTACTGTTGTTGTGTTCATAGCATTGCGGCACCGTTCTTGGTTATTGGTTTATAAAGTGTTGCTTGTTTTTTTGTTTTTTTTTTACTTTGTTACTTTGTTAGTGTGGTTTTCCTTCCTTTTTTTCTCTTTCGATTGACTGATTGTTTGTTTGTTTGTTTGTTTGTTTGTTTGTTTGCTTGCTTGTTTGTTTGTTTGTTTGTTTGTTTGTTTGTTTGTTTGTTCAAAACAGACACAAAAGCCATAAGTCATTGACGTACGAGTTTTTCTTAAACTGATTAGTTGGCTGCACAACAACAACAACAAACAAACACACACACACACACACACACACACACACACACACACACACACACACACACACACACACACGCGCGCGCGCGCGCGCGCACGCACACACACATGCACAGTCACATGCACACATACAAATCATGCCCACTGCCCACTGTCAATCTACCTTTAATTAGTCCTCTGTCCTAGGCTCATTTTCCAAAGAATCTACCTTCAAAGGATTTCTTATTAGATGTATCATATGTAACATGTGTGACCCTTTTGACAAAGTAAAGAGATGGCTTCTGCACCAGCAAAATCCATGTTTTCTCAAAATTTAATCAGTTGTTACAGCTGTCAAACACCCGTGACCATTGACCTTTATGATATCATAAAGTCGACTAAATTAGTATACATAGAATGTCTTATCATCATCAACTACCTTTGTGCCAAATTGGATTGAAAAGTTTACTGTTGATATTACATGTAACTACAATTCTTTGAACAAGAAAGGCAAAGCCATTATGGCTCACGTGGACAACCGATATACTTATGTGTGACCTTTGTGACAATAAGTAAAGGGCTGGGTTCCGCACCAGCAAAGTCCATGTTTTCTCAAAATGTAACTATTTTTTACACATATGTACTCCCCTCACCCCCTGCACCACCCTTGACCTTTGCAATGAGTTGAGTAAATTAGTATACACGGGAAGGTGTTATCATCAGCTACCTTTGTGGCAAATGTGATTGAAAAAGTTGCAAAAATGTTGCTAATACCTAAACCTTTATCAAAAATTGGCATTTTACACACATTTGCCAGCCTATGATCATTGACCTTCCCGAAGCGTTATCCAAAACAGTATGCATAGATAGGTCTTCCCATCAGGTATCTCTGTAGCAAGTTTAGGTTTAAAGTTGTGTTTGAGAAAAACATCTTTTGTCAAAAATTAATATGGCTATTTTGAACCTATTTCCTGAGCCGGCTCTTGTGACCCTTGACCTTTCCGAGGGATCAACCAAAATAGTGTGCATGGAAAGGTCAGGTATCTCTGTACAAAGTTGGGTTTGAAGTTTTGAATAGTATTTGAGAAAACAAAATGTCAAAATATAGCTATTTATTACCTATTTCCTGAGCCTCTGTGATTTTGACCTTTATGAGAGGTCACTCAAATTGGTATGTTTAGAAAAGCCTAGCCACAAAGTATCATTGGGCCAAGTTTGAAGAATGTGGCTTGAAAAGTCTCCGAGAAAATGCCAAAGTTAAAGTTTACGACGGACAACGGACGGACGACCGCTGGCCCAAAAAATAGACTCACTTTTGCTTCGCATGTGAGCCAAAAATATACTTTCACATACGTACGCACACACACACACACACACACACACACACACACACACACACACACACACACACACCAACACCTCCACCACCACCACCACCACCACCACACCACATCACACACTCACACACGCATACGCACACACACACACACACACACACACACACACACACACACACACACACACACACACATTCACATCAAAAGATAAAACCAGTTTTCATCATCTGGAAAACAATTCCTGTTTTTATTAATAACTCACAATAATGCGACCAACCGAATGATATTGCACAATAACCCTCATATTTCACATCATAACCCTGATATATGCGCATGTAAAACGGTATATATAACCAAGGATATTTGCACAATACCCCTCACATTGCGCATCAATATCGTGACATGTATGCGCCATTAAAACGGTCGATACAACCAATGATATTGCACAATAATACCCTCATATTTCACTTCAAAACCGTGATATGCATGCTCCCGTAAAAGAACAGATTTAAGAAATGTTATTCCATTTAACCCATTTGTGCATGCAATCACCGGTACTGTTTACATGTATTGATCTTAACCCTGATATATTTTTTTTTGTTGTTGTCAGTTTCTCATTGACTCAATTCCAACGAAAAGACGCTTTATAATGCTATCAAAGTCAGTGATCTAATGATGTCATCCTATGCTCGACTGCAGGTATTAGCAGTGCCACGACGTCATTCTATGTTTTGACAGCATGTGACCGGTGCCATGACGCCATTTATAATGCCATAGTGTGCTAGACACTACGTGAGAATGCAATGTCGTCATTATATCGTTCACAGCGTGTGAGCAATGCAATGACGTCATTCTGATCTTGGCAGGACTTGAGCAGTATTATGACGTCACTCGGTGCATGACGTCAGTTTATGCTTGACAGCACGTGGCGAAAGCGATGACGCCGGTGGAGCCTGCTGGAAGGTCCGCCCCAAGGGAAGCCCTACATTTGTATTCACCTGCGTCTGGAGAGAATACATAGCAAATAGGTCACATTTAACCCTCTCTCTGTCGGTAGCGGATTTTATCGAGGTGAGTCCTGAAGGAATCACCTCGATAAAAGTCGCTACCGACAGCCAGAGGGTCAGTAAGTTACTGAGGTGTAATGCCGCACATGTGACAAAGACTATATACCACGGCGATAAGTGAAACAATATAAGTTATTGGTCGCAGGGATTCGCCACACGGACCTTTGTAGGCCTTCGGGAGATCAAAGGAATCATTGTACCCCTCAGGCCGAAGACCTACAAAGTTCGGGGAAGCGAACCCCTCCGACCAATAACGTATTTGTTTTCCTTCCTCCATTTATTGTTTAGAAAAAAATCCGGTTTATGAAGACGGCCGCTTCTGTGGCGGATAGGTGACACCATTGAATATACATGTTCTGCCGGGGATTCCCAGTCTTTACGAGACAGAGTGTGACGTAGCATGATTCCGTGTGAAGCGCAAGTTTCGCGAGTAAAAAGCTAATCTTGGCTTGTGTACAGAATGATTCAAGCTGCAATGTCTACAAAAGGTCGTTAAAGTATGACAGTGACAGTGCTTCTTGACTGCTGTGTGATTCAGAAAAATTAAGAACTTTTTGATGAAGCGATCGGCATTTGACCACTGATGTGACAGCTTGTGCAAGTTAGCGGCATGGTGCTTTTAGATTCAAGATGACTGAAGGGGATGCTTCGAGTGCGCAGCAGATTGTCGTTGTTATATCCTAAAGTGTCATGTGTGTTGGGATATCTGGAAAAAGGAATACCAAAAGAACGCTCGTTGTTAACAGCAGGGCTAGTGCTGAGATGGTACAGCGTTGACATGATGTCTGATAGTGTTCGAAAATTCGTGAGATGTTTTTCTTCAGATAGTCCCGCATTGAGTGACGTGAAGAGAGAACTTTGGCAATAGAGTGCTTTGTGTATAGTGTTGCTGGGTGTGTATTTTCGTTTTAGTTCTTGAATTTGTTGCTCTGTGCTTTGGTGAAATTGTGGCATGTTGGTGGCTGAGCAGATGACAGTGTGTTGTTTGCAAGGATTGCTGTCGCTGACTGGTTAAAAAAATCTCGGTAGCTATTTTTGTTCCGTGGTTTCCCGAACTTTAAAAATGCTCGGTGCTAGGCGATGAGATGGATTTGGCGAAGGCTTTAGCTGTTTGCGCTGTGTAATTAGTGGTGAAATATTGTTTACGTTGGCTCCTCACGTCGTAAAAAATAAGTTAGTTAGTTAGTTAGTTAGTTATTTGGGTTTAACGCCGAGCAGGCGACTAAGGCCATCTCACGGCGGGATGGGTAAAAATCTGGTCAGCCAGACTAAAAGCAAGGTCTTAAGACAAGATGTAAATATAGATTAAAAATCTCAGGCTAAAATGTCGCACATGTCTGGAAAAGAAACGTCTACAGACTCTCAAAAAGGGCAAATAAAATAATTCACATAGTCTATGAATGCTCAGATCTTGTTAAAAATATTGCATTCTCTCAAAAAATTGAAGATTTTGTCCGGAGGAACATCCCGGAACAAAACCTTCAAGGAGTCTGCTGTGAAGTGTTTATATCTGGTGTCAATTAGGTCAGCACAATACAGCAAAAAGTGTCGAACAGAAAACTGCTCATCACAGGCAAAACACCATGGACGCTCATCCTGTTTAAGTAAGTAAGAGTGCGTAACATATGAGTGCCCGATGTGGAGCCGAGCAAGGACAGTCTCCTCACGGCGGCTGCCGCAGCGGAAAGGTAGACTGTCAGACAACTTAGGAAGAGCTTCATGAAGCTTGTTCCCTTCCTCTTTGTCCCACTCGGACTGCCACTCGCGGGCTATGTACGCACTAATAACAGGTTTAAAATCACTATAGACAGTCTGTGTGTCAGGGACAGGGTCACTGCGGGCACTGTTGGCAGCAGAATCTGCGATTCTGTTGCCTTCGATGCCCACATGGCCTGGGACCCAAATAAAAATGATGTCATAATATTCCTTCATCAAGTCCGCGTAGAGCTCTCTAATCTGCACCAGCAGTGGATGGTCTGTTCCCGCGCCCTGAAGGGCCTGCAGGGCAGAAAGAGAGTCAGACAGAATCAGGAAGTTCCTTTCCCGAGACTGATAGGCATGCTTGAGTGCTAGCAGAATGGCCTGCAGTTCTGCACTAAATATAGAGGAATGGTCAGGGAGACGGAGCTTAAATGGGCGTCTAGGATGGCGAGAGGACACTGCAGCCGCAGCCACTCTTCCATCCTCAGACTTGGACCCATCCGTATAAAGACGACAATAGCCAGGAAAAATTGAAAGGAGTTCATTGAGGCTCTGTTGGTATATGGCTGGTGGAGTACAATCCTTCTTGTGGGCAGTCAAGTCCAGCAAGATGTCAGGAACTGGTAGTAGCCAGGGTGGAGTGACGTGTTGCAGAGATTCCGAAACTTTGTCCAGGTCCACTCCGGCCGCCTGCAGATGAGGTCGGACACGGAAGGAAAGTGGACGGACAGCTCCCGGATGGGCATCGTAAATCTCTGCAAACGACGGGTTAAAAACACAATCATAGGCAGGATTTTCTGGATGGGCCTTCAGCTTCAGAACGTAGCTGAGCATGAGGCGGATGCGGCGGAGCCTTAGAAAAGGCTCCCCTGCCTCTGCATACAGACTAGGAACTGGAGATGTCCTGAAGGCTCCCAGACATATGCGCAGACCTTGATGGTGAATTGTGTTCAGACGCTGCAGAACAGACTTGGAAGCCGAGCCATATACCACAGAGCCGTAATCCAGTTTGGACCGAACAAGGGCCCGGTACAGTCGAAGTAAGACGATGCGGTCTGCACCCCAGTCAGTACGACCAACGACACGAAGAATGTCGAGGGCCTTCCGACAAGAGGTTCTAAGGTAGTTAACATGGTTGCAGAAGGTCAATCTTTTGTCAAAGATGACCCCCAAAAACTTAGCCTCTTCAGCCACCTTAATTGGCACTCCAGCAATGCTCAGGCTAGGTTCTGGAAAAAATTTCGTCTGGTTAGTAAAATGCACACAGACTGTCTTGGAGGGCGAGAATCTGAATCCATTGAGAGACACCCACCCCTGGATGCGATCAACGCACAGCTGCAAGCGCCTCTCAAGGGACGCAAGTCCTCGACCTCGTGCACACAAAGCAAAGTCGTCCACAAACAAAGAGCATTCAGAATCATCCTTGACGGCCTTTACAATGTTATTTATTTTAATGCTAAATAAAACAGGAGATAGAATACTGCCCTGCGGGACACCCATCTCCTGTTCAAAGGAGTCGGAGAGGGTGGAGCCCACACGGACATGGAACGACCTGTTGGACAAAAAATTGTGAATAAAAACGGGCAGATGCCCTTTAAAACCCATGTCCGACAAATCAGACATTATACCATGCTTCCAGGTAGTGTCATATGCCTTTTCAAGATCAAAGAAAATTGCATAGACATGCTGCTTGTTGACAAAAGCATCTCGGATAAAAGACTCAAAGCGGACTAGATGGTCAGTTGTACTACGGAAGCGCCGGAAACCGCACTGGAGGTCTGTGATGAGACCCTGTGACTCAAGATGCCACACCAGTCGGGCGTTGACCAAGCGTTCCATAGTTTTACATAAACATGATGTCAAAGCTATTGGCCGGTAGTTGCCCGGGTCGGAAGGATCCTTACCCGGCTTGGGAATTGGCACAACCACAGCCTGGCGCCAAGATGGCGGAAAATGACCGGTTATCCAGATATGGTTAAAGGCCTTGAGAAGTACAAGGAGTGAATCCTCAGGCAGATGTGTTATGAGCTGATAATGGATGGTATCTAATCCAGCAGCAGAGTCAGTACATTTCTGCAAGGCTTGCTGCAATTCTGAAAACGTAAAAGGGGCATTATAGTCTTCCAAGTTATCCGATATAAAATCACAAGCACAAGATTCTCGCTTCTCCTTCTCTCTCTGGAAGAAAGGTGAATAATGCTCTGTTGAAGAATTATGGGCAATGGTGGAGGCAAGTAAATTGGCCACAGCCTTTTTATCTGTGACCAAACTGGCACCATCTCTAAGATGGCCGACAGAAGCCGAGCCACCCCTGCCCCTAATTCTTCGAACAGCCTTCCAGACTTTTTGGGACGGAGTCCTAGAAGATAAAGATGAGACGAAGCGTCTCCAGGAAGCACGGCGTTCACGTTTAAAAATATAACGGGCTTTCGCCCGCTGTCTTTTAAAGGTTAAAATATTTGCTTGCGACGGATTACGAAATGCACGTCGCTGAGCAGATTTGCGCATTGTTTGGGCCTTGCGGCACTCTTCATTGAACCATGGTACTCTCGGCTTCCGAGGGAGTGATGTGGAAGTTCTAGGGATGGTTTCACCTGCAACCTCCAACAAAATAGAAGTAAAACAAGAAACAGGTTCTTCAGCTGACATGACCACCTCCTCTGTAAGACGAGACTGACAGAGAGAGGCAAACAGAGACCAGTTAGCTTTCTTGAGATTCCAGCGCCCCACCGGCGAATCCTCCTCACAGCTGACCGATGACAGGACTACTGGGAAGTGGTCACTACCACACAGGTCGTCGTGAACCTTCCAGTCAAAGTCCAGCATGAGAGAAGGATCACACACAGTGAGGTCTAGAACAGAACTATTCCGGAACCTGAGTTAGAGTATGTAGGTGAGCCATCGTTAAAGACACATAGGTTAAGTTGAGAAAAAACATCTTCTAACATCTGACCTCTGCCATCATAGTGGTCACTACCCCAAAGGTGAGCATGACCGTTAAAATCCCCCATGAGAATAAAGGGAGGGGGCAGTTGATCTACTAAGTGAAAAATATCATTGCTACAGACCCGCAGTGATGGTGGCAGGTAAATACTGCATATGGTTATGGTCTTTTTTAAGGTAACCCGAGCAGCGACAGCCTGAAGACAGGTGTCGATGCTAACGGGGCTACATAAAATTTGGCTACTAATGAGAAGAGCCGCTCCACCCGAGCGCCTCTCCGAATCAGAGCCTTTATGTATAACATTAAAACCATTAAAAGACACAGGGTCAGAAGTCTTCAGGTAAGTCTCCTGAAGAGATATGACTGAGGGGTTATAGAACTTGACTAAAAGACGTAATTCCTCAAAGTTAGCTCGAAAACCACGACAATTCCACTGAAGCAAAGAGTCCATGATTAAGTCTGATCTGGGGGTAAGGAGTTTTTCCCCCCTTTTTCCTTTACCTTGGAAGGAGTTGAAGAAACAGAGGGGGGCCGGCTCCCGGGCCTCCTCTGGTTCTTCGGAGAGGAAGGGGGTGGAGCTGCCGCAGCATCAGCAACAACAACTTCCACTCCCTCCATCCGCTCCTCCAGTGCAGCATATTTGTTTTGAAGGGGCACATCTGTGTTCCCCTTCTGGGCCCGTGCGCACAGCGGTCCCATAGATTTCTTAGACTTCTGGTCCTGGGCAGCGTTCCTGCCGCTAGAGTTAGCGGCCTTAGAAGGCTGACCAGAGCCAGAAGCCTTTGGAGTTGACTGACTAACAGGTTTGGGTGGGGGCTGAGGCTTAGGGGCAACAGAAGGCGGCACAACCGGACCGGCAGTGTCCGCCTTCTGCGTTCCCTGGCTCCTTGTCACCACCGGAGGAGGGTTACTCTCCAGGGGCGAGATGAGCCGAGGCTCCGCCCCCAACCAAGAAGTTGGGGTCTGACATGAAAAGTCTTTGGTGGGGCGCTTGCCTGCCACCGCTGCACTAAAAGTATACACTGAGGTGTTAGAGGTTGGGGCAGCCGCAGCTGCACCAGGGCCTTCAACCAGTTTTTTGGCATCCAGAAAGGACAGCTTCTTCTCCACACGCACCTGCTGAATCTTGCACTCGGATATCCAACGAGGGCATTTCTTATCCGAAGCCATATGCGCCCCCTGGCAATTCACACACAGGGGGGGTGGCTGTGCAGGACTCAGCAGAGTGTCCGGGCCTAGTGCAACGGGCGCATGAAGCCTCTGCCTGACGGCATGTCTTCTGCCCATGGCCATACTTTTGGCACTTAAAGCACCGGAGGGGAAGAGGGACGTACTTTTTCACTCTCAGGGAGTAGTATCCTCCCCAGATGGTAGTAGGAGGGGTGGGGGTGCCAAACGTCAGGATGATGGTAGGGAGACGGATCTCCCCACCACCTCGCTTGGAAGCGAAGCGCCTGACGCAAGTCACCCCCTGAGACTTAAGGTTCCTTACAAGTTCATCTTCTGACAGTTCTGCCAAAGCTTGATCTTTGATTACGCCTCTTGACGAATTCATAGTTTTGTGGGGTGTGACTTCCACAGGAGTGTCTCCGATGGAAGAGAGCCCCAGTAGCCCGCTGGAGTGTGCCCGAGTACGGCACTCCACCAGCAAGTCACCAGACCTGAGGCGCTGGGCGTCAGGCCTGCCAACACGGCTCCTGAGGGTGTCCCCCACCAGAAAAGGATGCAGCTTGGTAACTGGTTTCTCCTTCACCTTGCTATGGACAATGAGGAAGCGAGGCCATACGGCCGACGCCTGAGGCGTCGCTTCCTCACAGTCTGAATCACTGTCATGTGCAATGTCGGTGTCTATGCGCCGTTTCTGTGCTAGTTTTGGTTTTTTGGTTTTATCCATATTATATTAGTAGAGATATTCATCCCCCGGGGGTCCCCGCCCGCCACCGAGCCCAACAAGGGAAAGTGCAACTGTCGGCGGGTCTCCAGCCGACGCACAATGGAGACTGCCCGAAAGATATACTCAAGGGGGTAAGCCCGATTGAACCGTTTGAGCCACCGCCTTCTATCACACCGTTGAATGCAGGGGAATACTGGCGTAAAGCACCTAATCAGCAGCAGAAGCTATAGCATGGTGCTCCGTATAGCAACCCGCATGTCAACAGTGGGATAGGGCTCAACGTGACAAGAGCCGATTGACTAGGCCGGTACGACTAGCCTCCCGTTTAGGTAGAAGTCAAGGCCGAAGTGGAGTGTTGGCACCAGTGAGCCGCAGCCCAAAGGGAACCTCAGCCGCCAGGATCCTTTTCTCCCCCGACACGGGTCTCCAAGCACGGCAAACACTTGGGATCCAAAGGACCAAAAAGTCACGAGTATTTTTAAGGACCAATCCAACATGGTACGACCTAGGTTAGCACAGCTCCTTAAAAACCGGACCAGTGAAAAGGCTGAACAACATATCTGCTGACATCAAGTCCTAATCCTGGACAAAGATGGCACCCGTCCGCTAGCCCACTCAGTCAGGGACTGAGCGGACTACCCACCTACGCCACGTGGAGGCCGGTGCCGGGTAGGCCGTAAAAAATAAGGCAGATGATGTGTATTACGTCAAATAGGACTACTTTAGTGCGTTTTTTTCTGCTATTTTGTCGAACCGAGTTGCTATCAAGACTCGAAAACGAGGTCCTAACGCGTCATCGAGAGGGCTATTAAACGTCCGCCATTTTTCGCTACAGGGGTTTTTATATCACGGTCACATGGTACAGTTTGCGCTAAAGTGACTGGTCATGTGACGTAGGGAGGAAAACAAAAACCTATAGGTGCACGTGCGCTTGGCTAGAAGCCACAGACCAGCACACACAGATACATTGCTGCTTTAATCCGATACACTAATCAACATGCGTTTACAGTCTAATGGCATTTCACCCGTTGAAAATATACAATCAGCACATTAAACACAATAATAATTAAATCGAATAGAATTTTTACAAAAATATAGATTTTTGCTGACGTCAGCCACATAAAAGTTTCACAAACTGTCATATTCAGTAGCGTCAGCAAATACCCCCAGCGATGCAGAGTTATTTATTGCTGAGTCGCAATATTCTTTGATCTTATTGTAATTTAGATGGAAGAGAAAAGAAATGTTATGTTAACTTATTCGAGACATGACGCTTTCGGATACGCGGCATGATGCAGCGGATCCGTATGCGGCACGTCTCGAATGAGTTTACCCTTTGACTGTCAGTAGCACTTTTTGGTGCGATGATTTATGCAGGATCTAGGAGTCATCGCGACAAAAAGAACTTTGGTCGACAGCCAAAGAGTAGAGCGATCTAAGACAGTTTCCTTAGTCTGTGAATTGAAAGGGTGTTTACTTGTTTACTACTAATACTATAACTACTACAACGACTACTACTAATACTATAACTACTATAATTACTAATACTAATACTGTAACTACTGCAACTACTGCTGCTTCTACTAATTTTACTACTGCTGATACTGCTACAACCAGTATTACTACTTTTACTAATACTAATACTATTGCACGCAATACTAGCACAACTTACCATCGAAGATCATGGCGCCTGCAGCTTTGCCGCGATCGGAGTAGGCCGTGCATCCTGTCATGACGAAACCAACTGGGCAACTGGCGTACGTATTGCTACCGGCGCTTAGGCTGGTGGGGGCCGACTGTACCACCTGGCAGTTTAGACCAGGGGCACTACAGCATGCTGCGTACGCTCTGACGCCTGTTGAGGCCGGGAAAAAAATCTTCAATTAACCCAATAAATACTGAGGCGGTGATTGATAAATATGTACGGTGTGCTACAAAAGCCACATTATATTTCAGGAGATATAGCGACCATGATAGTTCAAGGTTGTGCCTGAACAGCTTGGCCCCCACAGGCAAAAAGCTGTCCTGGCGCCACCCTTGAACTGTCATCGTAATATTTTTCTCTATTTTTAGTAGTCACTGTATCAGAGCTAAAAGGGTTGGCTGGTTTGCTCAGTTTTTTGGGTGTTCGGTTGATAGCTGGTTGGTTGACTGGACAAAGCCGCACAGTTACAACACTACTGTGTTTGTAATTGTCCTTTCTAAGCGTGTTTCTTTCTTTACTGGGATTTTCTATGCATACCTGATCGTTCTTGTGGGTTGGGGAATGCCGGAGCTCCACTCTGAGCCAAACAGCCTGTGCGTGTCAGATTGGGGTATCCGCCGTCAAAATCCGCGTAGCGAGTGTAGGAAGAACAGCCTGGAAGAACAATTTTTAATTAGTTATATGGGTTTAAGGCCGCCCAATAGGCGACTAGGGCCATCTCAGGCCGGGAAGGCTAGAAATCTGGGCAGCCCGACAAAAAAAGGTCTAAGACAAGATCAAAACATATTTTTAAAATATTTTAGGCTAAAGAGTCGCACAAGTTTTGAATACAGGTCAAAACAATACAATTCACATGGTCTACAAACATTGACATAATAAAATAATGTTACAATCAACATTTACCCACCTCACCCCAAGGCCGCATTTCCAAACTTTTAGATGTGTTACCTAACGACTATTTAACATCAGCAGGAGATGGATCGACGATGATAATTCAAGGTTAGTGCCAGATTAGCTTGGCGCCGTCCTGCGCCAAGCTAATCTGACACTACCCTTGAATTATCATAGTCGATCCTTTTCCTGGTGTAGTGCGGCGGGGCTGAATGAGTGACATTAAAATTAAACCACAATTTTGCGCTCATAACTTCAGTCGTGTAACAGAAATGATGAGCAGAATCATTCTGTTGATGAGCTTACCAAGAGGCGTGGTACCCGTGGGACACGTAGCCTCGGCCTTGGCGCCATCGAAAGGAGCCGAGGGCCCGGCGGTCCTGTAGTCGCACGTCAGTCCTGCACGCTTGCAGCACAGAGCGTAAGCCTTCACGCCTGCAACAGTCATTTACATATTTTAGTAATATTATGTGCATTCATCTGTTACTCCATTCACTACAAGTTGACGCAGATCAATTGTGTTTCTGAAATGTGTGATACTTCAATTCAAGAATACTTCAATTCAAGAATACTTCAATTCAAGAGTCCCAGCCGTTCCAGAACGAAGATAGAAAGCAAGAGACATAGACACGCATGGGCCCCCGCAGTTGCGGGGGCTCATGCGTATCTATGTCTCTTGCAGTTGGATTGTGACACGGCTAACCCCCTTGCGCTTGCAGCCACCGGCACTGTAACAAGTACCCGTGGCTGCATGTTTAAATGGGGTTAATTAAGACACACATCATGACCACAGTTCAAGGGAAGTGCCAGACTAGTTTGGCGTGTACTGCCTGTTTTGTTGGGGCAAATTATTGTTACAGTCGCTTATAACAAGGTCGGGTATCACAAAAGTCGGATATAACTTTTCCGAGGTTTCAACAGCACCATTACGACACACAATTATTTCGCTTAAAACAAACTTTGGATATAACAACAAATACAGTTGGCGAGTCCAGTGTTTTTCCTGAAGAACAGCGCTACACAAGAACTATGTATTATTATTATTATTATTATTATTATTATTATTATTATTATTATTATTATTATTATTATTTATTATATCTGAAGATTACTGTGTATCATTAGTAGTAGTAGTTGTAGTAGTAATAGTAAAAGTAGTAGTACTATTATTATTATTTTTTTATTATTTATTTATGATGATGATGATGATGATGATGATGATGATGTTGACGATGACGACGATGATGATGATGATGATGAGTTGAGTTGCGTAGTAGTAGTAGTACTAGTATTATTATTTATTTGTATTTATTGATGATGATGATGATGATGATGATGATGATGATGATGATGATGATGATGATGATGAATACTGACCAGCAGTTGAGTTGCGGCCATTGTAGACTTTACACACAGCCACACCGTTCTCCATCACCATCTTGTCGCCGTTCCTGGCCGGAGTTGTTCCCTGAAATACCCTCGTCAAGTTAAATCATATGCAATGAACTGCACTCGGTTTTATGGTGAGAATTGTAAGAAGTAGTGCTCCACGCGTCTTTTCCGTAGACCGGTATCGCCAGTAGCGGTCATGTGGTTAAATATGAGCCTATAACCTTTAACTCGTTCAATTTCGAGAAAATTTGAACACCACCCAGCTGCAAGAGGTATAGATCCTCATGAGCCCCCGCTGTTGCGGGGGCTCATGAGGATCTATGCCTCTTGCTGACACCACTTCGAATCAGCTAGGGTATTTTGGTGTTGAATCAACAAAGATTTCAGAAACACAACCTGCGTCATCCGGTGAACAGGTTTAACACATTCTACCCGAGGACCGATATCCAAAAATTTGTAAGTTGCCCTCTGAAGTATTACAACTCTAGAGACAGATCGAACATGATAGTTCAAGGGTGGTGCCAGAATAGCTTGGCGCCTATGGACGCCAAGCTATTCTGACACCACCCTTGAACTCTCATGCTCGACCCATCCCTTGTTGTGGTGTGTCGGGGCTGAATGAGTTTATGTGTTTATAAGTCTTTTTGTGTTACAATCTTTAAGTGCAACAGTTATGACGTCATGCCCGAGCCACATAAAGAAAATACACGTTATACGGCTGCCTTGGGTGGTGGTAGTAGTATTAGCTGTAGTTGTTGTTTTTGTCATCGTTGTTTTTGCTGCTGCTATTGTTTGTTTTCAAACGTACCATGTCAAAAGCGGAGCAGCTGGTCAGGACTTCATCGGATGCGCACGTGGCTGTGCCCTCTTCGTTCTCTCCCAGCCCGGTCACGGGAGAAGAGCGAATGGTGCACGAGAGTTGCGCGTTAGTAGAGGTAGACGCTTGCACGCCGACGGAAGTCTCGTCACGATGGCTGATGCATTCTGGGACGTAATCGCGCTCTTGAACCACGGTTATCGCAGCTGTAAAATGCAAAAAGAAAGAAAAACTGTTTCACACACGGAGCCGTAACGTAGAAATTTCTAAACTAGGTAGTTGCCCTCTAAACAATTCGTCAGTACCACATCAGGACATGAACTGACCAAGATAGTTCAAGATCAACCGTGAAGTTCAAGGTTGGTGCCAGAATGGCTTGGCGCCTCTAGGCGCCAAGCTAATCTGACACCAACCTTGAACTTCAAGGTTGATTCGTCTCCTGTTAAAGTGTTAACGAGTTAAATCACCGAAATATTCATTTCCCTTCACCAGCATACTGTCTATATAAATTACACTGACGAACTCCGTTCACTGTTTGAAGTGCCGGCGTGTTCATTTGGGTGCAGTCTACCGTAAACAACATTCTAAGTGACTGTAGCAGCAGCCAATAATAAGTTTGACGCCGGTGAATTTCTGCGATAATGTATTAACTAGCGTTCCTGTGAACTTGCTTTTCTGCGTGTTCGCGGTGGCTTAGTGGTTTTTGCTCAAACGCAATCGCGTTTCGTGATCTTGATTCGTTGAAGAATCTTCCGATCTGTCTGTCCGGGCCATGTCCACCCTTCCTCGTAATGACAACATAATAAGCGACGCTTGATTTGAGTTCCACCATAATCACCACCCCAACCCCCTCCCCCATCCTCTCCCCGCCCCCCCCCACCCCTGTCTGCTTATAAACTGAAAATCAAACTCAGTCCCCCCCCCCCTCCTACCCCCTATGTATCTGGACTAGTCTGTAATCTCCATCGTAAGTGTCTCGCTTTGTTTAACCCCGGACGAGGCCTCATTATTTCTTTCTTTCTTTCTTTCTTTCTTTTTTTTTTTTTTTTTTTTTTTTTGGGGGGGGGGGGGCGGAGGGGGGAGGGAGGTGGGGGGGGGGGGATTGGGGTGTCTGGAACTGATACCATACTATGCTATGAGCTTGGTGTACGGGCTACGCTTGTTGTTGTTGTTGTTGTTTTAGAAACTCAGCTTGACTTAGTGCTTATTCCGTGCTACCCTTACCTCGATGCCAGTGTATTGACTGTCAATGTTTTGCTTACCCGTGCTAGAGGTGACCTGCAGGTTAACAATCTTTGACGTCGTGCCCAGGGAGAAGGTCGACTTCTGTACCGGTACACCTGACCTCTTCACGATCACCTCGTAGTCGCCTTGGAAACCGCGCAGCCCAAAGGTCAGGCCAGAAGCACCCAGGTTTCTGGTTTCGTGAGTACTCCATTCTTTCTTCACCAGGCAGGCAAAACGCTCACCAGTCTCCAAAAACTATATTAGAAACAATTTGTAATTTGTAATATTTTTTTCGCTGAGAAATGTTCACATGCAAAAGTCGGAAACCTCACACTACTTGTCTCCCTCGATTTGCAACGCTCAGCGTAACGAATCGAGGGAGACCAGCAATGTAAACAAGTGACAGAACATGGCGGATGATATTTCGCCCGGACAGCAAAGGAACGCCTTTCTCCCTCCTCCTAGCTCTCATATTCATTGGTGTTGCCACGTCGTCAGATCCAAATCAGTCTAATTGCCCTCCATTTGCGCGCAGGATCTAAAGGCAACACCAGCACACATTTCTTACCGTTTAAGAAAGGAAAATGCTACGGACATGCTACAAGCGCTTAATAACTGTTGTTAAGTTTGTACAAAAGATACACCTTTACAGGGGTGGATCTGGAGGTTCCACGGGTTTGGACCCCCCACCCACCCCCCACCCCCACCCCCACCCCTTCCTCCCCCGTTTGATATTTTGGCGACTTTGACACACCACCCAGCCCCCACCCCCCGTTGTCTGATTTTTCGGCCACTGGAAGCAAGGTCTAGCGTCGGGAGGTCTTTTGTGTCAGACTGAAGGTCCCAAACAAAAAGTTGGAATCCCCCCCCCCCTTCCGAGGTAAGTGATCCGCCCTGCCTTTATTACATTACTTTCATTTAAAAACACGCTTTTAATTTCGCCTTAAAAGATTGCATTTGGGGAAATGTGAGGTGCGAATGGAACAGACCTATCATGTTCACAGCTGACCAGTGTTTCCCTACTTACAGTCAGTTCTTCTCCTGAGAGAAGCTCGTGGTCAGGGTTATCGGGCATGTCCACGTCCAGAAAACCCCACATGACGACGCCACGCAGCTTGGGGTGAGCGTAGAATGCCCGGAAGGCGTCCTCCAGCCAATCAGCGCGCTGCACGACATCGGGCCAGCCCACGTCAAACTCCGTCATCGTCATCTCCAGTCCCACCTCGGCCAGCCGGTCCAGGCGTCTCTGTCATAAAACGAAGGTACGAATTACATCAGAACCTCTTTATGAGTGTCCACCCTTATGACAGATCACCTGTCATTAAAGACCATAATTGAAGTGGCTGTCTTCACCTCACTGATGGCAGGTGACACTTTTTGCCATTCAAGACTTCAGTCACTTGAGAGAACACCTGTCTTTAAACGTTCTCTCTTTTGCACTATGGGTTGTTGCTTGAAACAGGTTCTACTGTAAATTTATGTATAGAAAGATGAGCTCGGCTTTTCATTTAGCCATACATTAATCCGATGTGACCTAAAGAAATTTCCCGTCACGCCATATTCCCTTTCACAGTCACAGAGAAGTAACTGGTGCATTCGAAATCTGGTGTACTCACCCACATCATAGTGGGGTCAGGTCGGGTGAACTCCTTGGTGTGACCTTGTATACCCATTCCATCCACGGGGACTCCCTCTGACAGGTACTCCAGCATTAGATCATGAAGCTCCTGTACGCATAATACGTCAAGTAGGTCATAAAATACACGAAGTTCTGACATTCCGTGGATTTGCCCAGCAGCTCCGTCTGCATGCGTCATAAATTCTCACGATCCCCTAATGTGAAGGCAAACGACAGTGAGTACAACTTTGTGAAAAGCGAGATTTTCATTGTAATGCAATACAAATCTTGCTTTTCACAAAAAAGGACTTAAAGTTTTTTGCCTTCACAGTACAAAACTTGTTCTCTTGCATTTGTGTATTCCGCCCCTGCATTCCGACAGCGCAAGGGGTTAACTTGTTTACTACCGAAACAGGGGAACGCAATCCAGCTGCAAGAGACATCGATCCTCATGAGCCCCAGCAGTTGCGGTGGCTCATGAAGATCTATGCCTCTTGCTGACTCCACTTCGTATCCACGTCACTCGAGACGTTTGACTAACCCATATCATACTGAGGCTAAAAGCTGCAAATTTGTACACTGCCATATGCAAGCTACATTATAGTACTTACAGATAAGGATATAGACCAATGGTTTTAGTTCAAGGGTGGTGCCAGAATAGCTTGGTGCCTAGAGGCGCCAAGCTATTCTGACACTACCCTTGAACTATTTTAGTCAAACTTATTTTACACACTGTTGTATTCCGAATGATAAGGGTTAACAAATATTTCAGAGTAATAATCTGCGACCGCTAGCAGCGAAGGAGTCAAACCGACTTGACATCATTACAGTTAGTTTAAGTGACCAAACAAACATATCATATGATAGAGTACCTCTGTGTGGGCACCGGAAGTGACGGCAGTAAAGTCGTTAAAGTAGAGCTTAGTGGCAGCGTCCTTGGCCTTGACGCGTCGGAAGAAGTCCTTGGTGAGGTTCTTGTAAGCGGCGCCCAGTCTCTCTTCGTAGTAATGGCTGTAGATGTGCTCGTTCTGAACATCAAACTGGACTAGTCTGTTCAATAAGAAATCATGCTCATCACATGCGTTATCTTCCTTCGTCATCATCATCATCACTAGTGAGGTTACGTTTACGCTGAACGACTTCCTACAACGCACGAGAGCGAAGTCACGGCGAATAACCAGCATAGAAACACTCCAACATCTCCAAGAGACAAAGATCCTCATGAGCCCTCCAGGCTCATGAGGATCTATGCCTCTTGATGATATTTGGGGTGTTTTTGGTCGTTTTGTTTGGTTGTGTATTTTTGTTTTTTTGTTGTTGTTTTTGTTGTGTTCCTTTTTTTGTCTTTTTTTTGTGTGCTTCTGGTGCAAGTTGGCTATCCGTCTTCATTTCGCACTCGTTCGTTGTTGGAAGTCGTTCGATGCAAACGAAACTTCGCTAATATCCTCCTCACCACCACGATCACTTGCCACCACCACTGCCACCACGACAAACAACACAACCACCACTTTCATCATCATCATCATCATCAGTTTCGGGCTCATACAAAAATAAGAGGTTTCATGCAGTTGAATGATCAGTCGCGTTATAGATCCTCATGGACTTAATGGTCTTATGGCTCTCGCTGTCTGGGTCGTCTTCACATACAGCTCATGAGGGCTTATACTATACTATTGCAGTTGTACGACCTTCGCCGTGTCCTGGCAGAGGGGTTAGTTTGTGTTTATGGACTGCACACTGAACGTCACGTACTTGCCAAGAGAGATGTTCACCATGTAGTCGAGATGCTTGTTTAGTTCTGCAGGCACTTGTGACACAGGCAGCGTCTTCACCCAGTCAGGGACGTTCTTCTCTACATCCCAGAATATGTTGTGGCCACGCACTGTCACTCTGCAACACGTACATAGAAATAACATGAACTAGCAAGCTCGTCCTTTGGCCTTAAAGAGCCTTTAAAGACCACTTTTACATGTAGGCGGACTTTGCGACTCCCATTCTCAAACTGAGTCCTGGTCCCCCCGAGAGCTGCGCTCTCGGGGGGACCAGGACTCAGTTTGAGAATGGGAGTCACGAGCTTTGTTTAGAAATGATAGTATACGAAATCCACTTTCTATATTATAACTGGGGAGCTGGGTAACTCAGGTGGTGGAGCGTTTGACCCTCTTCGGGAAGGTCATGGGTTCGAACGCAGCTGGGGTCAAAATTTGCACTGACCTCGTTCCGGTACCCCGTCTTTGAAATCACCTTCGTTAAGCCCTAAATGTTTAACTTTTCTATGTTATAATTAAAATATGGGGGATATAATTATGGCTCAGGGAGCTATACTGACGGGTTAGTATGACTTTTTTCTTTGTTTTTTAATTAATCAATCACAGGTCCGACGAGAGAGTTTCATAATCTGATAATATGAAACAACTGTACGTCTAAAAGTCTTCACTCTTTACTTACCCATTTGCCCTGAGGAGATTCGTGGTAGTGAGGGCCCTACTGAAGTCAGGATTTGTCTGAAAACAGTCAGTTTTTGTAATAAATATACAATACCGTTTAACGCACGTATTTCCCAAATTTTGGACGCGACATCTAACGACTATGCACCTCTTGCAGGAGATGGATCGACCATGATAATTTAAGGGTAGTGCCAGATTAGCTTGGCGCCGACAGGCTGAATGGGTTAACCCGTTCAGTGCCGAGAAAGTCTGAACACCACCCAACTACAAGAGGTATAAGCCCATGCAGTTGCGGGGGAGCATGAGGATCTATGCCTCTTGCTGACACTACTTTGAATCCATGCTCCTGGGAAAGCTAGGATATTGTGGTGTTAAATTAACAAAGAATACAGAAACACGTCCAACGCTTTTTGATAGTGATATAGAGGACCAGTCTACTTTAGAAAAGCATCAGCCGATGCCCCTCCCCCCCCCAAAAAAAAAAAACAACAACAACAAAAAAACAACAAAAAAAAAACCACAAAAGCATTTTTTAAAAAAACACAAAACCAACATCAACAACAAAAAAACAACAACAAACATACAAACAAACAACAAACCAAAACAAAAACAACAACAAATGAACAACAAAACAACAACTACAACAACAACAAACAACAAAACAACAAAACAAACAAACGTATTTTCTTTTGGTTTTTTGTGAGTCAGTTACATTGCCGATTGGGGCCTTTCCGAAAACCCACAGACGTTGAGTGCAACGCTATCTGTAATCAACACCTATTTGCCGTGTGGAGAGTGATTGACCTGTGAGTTCTTTTTTTTTTTTAGCCAGATCTTGATATCAAGCCCTTCAGTGCCGATAAAATGTAAACACCAGCCAACTAAAAGCGACATAGCTCATCATGGGCCTCCGTGGGTCAAATGGTTGTTGTGATGCATCTAGTGTGGTAGTGTAGCGTCTGTGCTTGTCGCTCTCGCTTTCAGCTCCCACCGCTGGCTAGCAGTTCTGTGAAAAGGGTAGCAGAGTATGCCAGTCTCTCCCTGCTAGTACACAGCCTCTCCAACAACAAGCCTCATGTAGTGCCTCCTTGTGGCGACTCAGGGTAACCGAGCACCTTACGGACTCGGGCTGAACTACAGAGGACTCGGAGGAGATCTGGCCCCCAAACATGCGCATGCGGGCCCATCGATGTGTAGACAAGCCCTGATGTCCATGAACCAGATCCCCAGCTATGGGTAAATAGCCTCCACTGCCTTGTGGGTGCCTTGGGAGACGCAAAGGCTAGGGGAATAAACCCTATACAAATCTGGGCAGGCATGCTCGATAGCTTTGGTTGGCAGATCTCTTTCGAGAATGAAAACTCCGAGGAAAAACCTGAGTAGATGGGACTCATAAGCCTTGGACGGCAACCCATCTAGGAGAAGGACACTCCATAACCCAACCATGCTGTGCTCCCAGGAAGGGCCTTTTGACCAGGAGTTAAGGGTGAGGTAACCCCGACAGAAACCCGAGTGCTGAAGACGGAAGTACTGGGCTTCACAGCGCACTCTAATAAACCACAGTACCACGAATATACAGCCATATGATACTTGGAGATGGATTCAACAGAAATGGTGCTCGCCCTGTGGAATCTCACCAGGCAGGTGCAGTACCGAGCTCTGCGCCTCTATGGCCGAAGCCCGCCACTCTACAAGAGAAACTGTACGGGCCTGTGGAGGCGCTACAGAAGACCACAGATTTCATTTTGAGAGCCAAACTCCAAGTGTGACGGCGTTCGAGAAGAAGAAAAAGAAGATCATGAGCCCCCGCAGGTGAGTTTCTTCGGCGTTGAATTAACAAAAATTTCAGAAACGCGTTCCTGGTTCAGAGGCAGTTAACCCATTTAGCCCTGACAAACTGCAAAAATATAATTATGGATCGACCATGAAAGTTTAAGGGTGGTGTCAGAATAGTTTGGCGCCTACAGGCGCTACGCTGCTCTGGTACCACCGTTGAACTACCATGGTCGAACTATCTCCTGAACCGTAACCCAGTCAGCCCTGACGCACTACAGCAGGAGATGGGTCGACCATTATAATTCAAGGGTAGTGCCAGATTAGCTTGGCGCCGACAGGCGCCAAGCTAATCTGGCAGTACCCTTAAATTATCATGGGTCGATCCATCTACTGCAACAGGTGCATAGTCGTTAGATGACGCCTCCAAAATTTGGGAAATACGTGCGTCGGGCTGAATGAGTTAATGTAGTCTTTATAGGACAAGTTTCAGTCTTGAAAATGTTGCGCCTAAAATAATATGTGTTAACTCTTTAATTCCAAAATGAAATTACTAACATTCTAAGGAATAGAAGTCATTTCATTCTGGGAGTTAAAGAGTTACGATGTTAAATCAACGGGCCGTGGACGAGGACTCGTATTTGTCTTTGGGCCCCTTCGTGAAAATACATTGTACCATGTATCTCTATGCACGCCTTCACCGAGTTTCTGGTTAGCGAAGTGAAGCACTTTAGTTTGTGTTATTTATTTATTTATTTATTTATTTATTTATTTATTTATTTTAACGATTGCATGACCACAAAGAGCTGACCCTTTGCGCTACTTGAATGTCTTGTGTTTGTCTTGTACTATATTTGTTTCCAGAGTGAATACCTGGTGTTTCATGTGCGCGGGTGTGTTAGGTTCCTTTCGCGGCGCTTTGAGCCGATTCACAGAAGCGCCAAGACAATGATTGTAAAGAAAATGATGATGATAATAATAATGATAGTAATGATAATTATGATCATCATCATCTTCATCATACAACAACAAATATTATATTTTATTATTATTATTATTATTATTATTATTATTATTATTATTATTATTATTATTATTATTATTATTATTATTATTATTATTATTATTATTATTATTATTATTTTACTTACCGGTGTACCTCTGTCGAATTTCCACTTGTAACTCTGCACCACAGCCCAGTTGAACAGGTTGAAAAACAGCTGGCTATACGGGCTTGTGGTCGAGGCCATCACGCGTTGGTCTGTCACGAGGGATCCGAAGGCAAACTGGTGTTTCTTGAGGTCAATCTGAAACAGTATCCAGAACAAAAAGTGTCAGACTGCGATGTATGTAAAGTAAATGACAGGAAATGGTCAACGAAGAAATTTAGGAACACGCTTCCGGGTATCAGGAGCAAAGCAGTGATAACCACCGAAGAGAGAAACACGATTCGGAATAGCAGGGATAGCGCTGTTTTGTTTTGTTTTCGGAAGCGTAATTAATCAGAAAGCTGTTTTAATTTTGTTAACGCTAAGTGTCTTTCTTTCCTTGCTGGTTATTTCCTTCATATTTTAACCCTTTGCGTGTCGATGGAGGTTTTTGTCCCGATGATTCCTATATAGGAATCATCGCAACAAAAACGGCTACCGACACGCAAAACGTTAACCTTTTTTTTTTTTTACTGCTGCTGGCGATACCGTTCGGCGGAGAAGACATGTAGTTATACACGTCTTTCCAGCCGAGCGGTATTGTCAGCTGCAGTCAATGGGTTAAAATTAAAGTTCATGAATAAGTGAATTCATGTTTTCTGTGGGTCCCGGGCCATGTGGGCATCGAAGGCAACAGAATCGCAGATTCTGCTGCAAACAGTGCCCGCAGTGACCCTGTCCCTGACACACAGACTGTTTATAGTGATTTTAAACCTGTGATTAGTGCGTACATAGCCCGCGAGTGGCAGTCCGAGTGGGACAAAGAGGAAGGGAACAAGCTTCATGAAGCTCTTCCTACGTTGTCCGACAGTCTACCTTTCCGCTGCGACAGCCACCGTGAGGAGACTGTCCTTGCTCGGCTCCACATCGGGCACACGTATGTTACGCACTCTTACTTACTTAAACAGGATGAGCGTCCATGGTGTTTTACCTGTGATGAGCTGTTTTCTGTTCGACACTTTTTGCTGTATTGTGCTGATCTAATTGACACGAGATATAAACACTTCACAGCAGACTCCTTGAAGGTTTTGTTCGGGATGTTCCCCCGGACAAAATCTTGAATTTCTTGAGAGAATGCAATATTTTTAACAAGATCTGAGCATTCATAGACTATGTAAATATCTTTATTTGCCCTTTTTGAGAGTCTGTATACGTTTCTTTTAACGACTTGTGCGACATTTTAGCCTGACATTTTAAAACTATCTTTACATCTTGTCTTAAGACCTTGCTTTTAGTCTGGCTGACCAGATTTTTACCCATCCCGCCGAGAGATGGCCTTAGTCGCCTGCTCGGCGTTAAACCCAAATAACTAACTAACTAATTCTGTGTTTTTCCATGGTGATGATAGCAGCAACTGGGTTAACTCATTCGAGACGAACGGCATCCGGAGTCTCCAATGAGTTAACTTATCTTTGCATGCTAATGGTTTATTGAATGGCTGCTTATTCAGACGTTGATTTTTTGCACACAGATGCAGACCCACAGCTGTTACCAATGGCAAGACTTTCAGGTTAACCGCTTCGCGACCAAGAAAATGCGAACAATACCAAACTGCAAGAGGCATAGATCTTCATGAGCCACCGCAATCTATGCCTCTTGACGGCACCTCTTCGTGTCCATGTTCCTTTGATATCTGGGGATCTTTAGCTTCAAAGTTACACAGATTTCAGGAACGCAATATTCGAGCACTGGCAATGAAAAGATTAGATGTCTTATAAAAGGATTAGATAATAATAGAGTTATGAGGACACGGTACGTGATGCCATGCATATCTTTGAAATAAAGTTTAAACGTTAAACGTTTAGTGCTTAACGTCTTTTGTCCACATCGAAGGTGATTTCAAAAGACAGGGCACCGGACAGGGTCTGAACAAATTGTGAACCCAGCTGGATTCGAACCCAGGACCTCTCGGACGAGAGTCGAACGCTTTACAACCGAGCCACCCAGCTCCCCAATGACATAAAATGAACTACATATAATATATATATATATATATATATATATATATATATATATATATATATATATATATATATATATATATATATATATATATATATATATATATATATATATATATATATATATATATATATATATATATATATATATATATATATATATATATATATATATATATATATATATATATATATATATATATAACTAATTCCTCACCTGAATATCGATGTCTGAGGCTGAAACTCCAGTAGGTAGATTAACACTGAAATAAAAGTGCAAACATCGTAGTCATTAAACTACACAGATAATGATGACGTATACAAATAATGATGACGTATACAGACGACTTTACTTATACAGTTATGTCGGTTTAGACCAGCGTCGGATATAATAGGACTACTTCTGGTGTCCCTTGCACATTTCTTTCAACGCAAACTTCTTTCAACAACAAAATTTTGAATTTGGGGGGCCCCTTGCGCTTAGGTATGACCGACGTTCACTGCACGCGAGCTTTCCTTCTAAACCAAAATCGTATTGAGTGATTATTTTGTTGCTTGTTTTTTGTTTTGTTTTTTTGTTTGTTTGTTTGTTTGTTGTTGTTGTCGTTGTTGTTGTTGTTGTTTTTGTCTATTGTTTGATTTTCATGTGTAATTGAGCTTTTTAAAAGTCACGAAAGAAAGAAATTTGTATTTTATAATTCTTTAGACAAGTTACGGCAGAAGCGAGATCCAGATTCTTTTGTGTGGATCTTTTGGGCAACTGTCAGTGTTAGACTGGATAGGAAGTCCAATACGGATGTCAAAGTCTAATTAGTTCTGCCTTCATGAAGAAACAAGACAGTCGCCCATTTTTGTGAAAAGCGTGATTTTCATTTGTAATACGACGAACACAAATTACTCCAAGACCATCGGGCCGAAGTTGGCCGCAGTGGGCCCGCGCACGACAGAGCGTGGGCCCGCGCACGACAGAGCGCGGGTCTACTGCGGCCGACTTCGGCCCGATGGCCTTGGAGTAATTTGTGTTCGTCGTAAAATTGTGCTTTCACAAGGATGAACTTTTGTTTTTTGTCAACACATGGGAAGAGTCTGACATCCGCCGTGATCGTTCCTTGGTGAAGTCTACTGATGAACAGACTCACTTAAAGGTCATGTCGGTCTTTCTGTAAGTCTCGATTCTAGCGAAGGAGTCCTGTCTCCAGTTGGTGTTCTCCGCCACTTCGTACAGAGAGAAATCGTCAGCAATGAAATCTACCCCGGCGTCCGGACCGCGGATGCACAGTCTGACGCTGTCACTCTCTGCAACGTCACGTCCAGAATTGCAAACCATCACACTAGTATAATAAGTCACGTCAGATCAAGTCTGAATAATTGTTTTGAACTCACCCATAAACAAACAATGTGATGTCTGGTATTATTAACTCATTCCGCCCGCGACACGCCACAGTAAGATTTGGCTCGTCTATGATAGTTCAAAGGTGGTGGCATAATAGCTTGGCGCCTATAGGCGCCAAGCTATTCTGCCACCACCCTTAAACTATCATGGTCGATTTGACTCCTCAATTGCAATGCAGTCCTCAGAGGATAACTCCAGAATATGGGTATTTCGTATCTTGGGCACAATGAGTTAAAACATGCAAGGAAACGTACATTAAATACGATACTCACACATAACATCCGAAATGCATTCACACCCCAGCCTACAAAGATCGTCGCGTCGACATAGCCTTAGTTTTTGGCTTAAAATCCTGATAACCAGCCAAGCAAGCAACCAACCATCCATCCATCCATCCATCCATCCATCCATCCATCCATCCATCGAACGAACGAACTAGTATTGCTAGCTAACGGACGAACGATCGAACGAACTAATTAACAAATGTCACTTTACTTATTACAATGTGTTCTGTTGTGCACTGCTTTAGTCTAGTGGCTTATCTGTACTGGTCTGTCAAATTTAGGATCAGTTGCTTGAATGTGCATATAGTCCTGCGTCAGCCACTAAGCGAGGTGCTCCGCTATAGCGAAGCACCATGCTTAGTGGCTGGTGCAGGACTTAGCTCACTCCGGCAAATGACCTTAGTACGGGGATGCTACCTACCGATTTGTGGAGTCATGATGTCCCCTTTGAGGTTGATCCAGCCTTTGGCAGCAGTGGCGAACCCCCGACGAGCGATCAGCCACGTTCCGGTCGCTGTGTAGCAGATAGAAGACAGCCCAATGTGCAAAAGACCATTGGGCTATGCCAACATCGGCCCGATGGCCTTTTACGCATTGGGAATCCAGTGAACATTTTGAAGATAAAACTGGGAAGATATGTGTCACGTCGACAAGCCAGTAACAAATGTATTCAAAGAACATGGTAACTTTTCATTCACCATCCGCACATCCATCTATCCATCTATCCGTCCGTCCATCCATCCATCCATCCTTCCACCCGTCCATCCATCCATCCACCAATCCATCCATTCATCCATCCATCCGTCAGTTGTGTAAAACAAAACATAAAAAGAGTCAATGTTGCTGAACCTACTTCCATTGGGGTACGTGAAAATCAAGGCAGCTTTGAAGGTCTGCCAGATTTTGGTGGACTGACTGGCGTCCGTGAGTTTGACCCAGCCGTTCAGAGCATAACGAGCACTTGTTTGTATAGGAAGGTTGTCGATGTAGGGTCCTGAGCTCTCCGATATCCTGCGAAAGGCACAAGATGACTGACACACTCCTTACCGCGCACTGAACTTTCTATTGCTTTACTTTTCTTGTCACAATACTTTGTCAGAAGTACACACATTTTCACACATTCATGTGTCATGATACCTTCAAGTTGCTATTGTTAAGGGATTTCCTTTTTCTTTTCCTATATTTCAAAGTTTTCACCTATGAATTCTGTCTTTTATTCACTCCTCCAACAAACAAACAAACAAACAGACAGACAGTCAGACAGACAGATAAATAGATAGATAGATAGATAGACAGACAGACAGACAGACAGATAGATAGATAGATAGATAGATAGATAGATAGATAGATAGATAGATAGATAGATAGATAGATAGATAGATAGATAGATAGATAGATAGATAGATAGATATATAGATAGATAGATAGATAGATAGATAGATAGATAGATAGATACATGAGTCATTGAGTGAGTTAGATACATAAATAAATAAATACGTTAGTGAGCGAGCGAGTGAGTGAGTGAGCGAGCGAGCGAGCGAATGAATAAATGAATGAATCGATCGATCAATCTATCGGTCGATCTATCCAAAGAAGAAAGAAATAGAAGGAAGGGTCGAATGGATGGATAAATAAATAAATAAATAAATAAATAAATGTGCAAGTATCTGATTTTGACCTTACGGCCTTGAGCCGTAAGGTCTAAAATCACAGACTAGCACACACTACCGAAAGGGACTCAATACCTTCCCGCGCTTCTGACGACGTAGTTGCCTTGCCGAGCATCATTGCTAAGGATCCTCGTGACCCCGCCCTTCCAGTTGCCCTTGAGGTCGCTCTCAAAACTCGGATTGACGAGCAGGTTCGTCTGACTAATGGCAGGCCGCCACGTCAGCACGAACAGGAAGAGGACGCCTCGCAGAAAAGCGTCCATGTTGCTGAATAATCATTACAATTTACGAGATGAAAATTAGTTTGTTGTCATCAACTGAAAATATTGAGGTAATTTCTGAAAAAGTGTGGAATCCATGACAGGCAGATAGCACGTCATGTTATTTTACTGTGAAATATTTATTTTCTTACCCACCTCCTTCTTTGCTGCCTTTGAGCGGAAAAGCGTTATCACACAGTGTGATACAGCTTGGCTACAGCCGTGTTGCGTTAACGGCCAAGTGTGCACAATATTGTCCTGTAGAAAGTCTTGTCAACAAAAGGTATGGGCACATGCGATTTTGAAACTTGACCTACTTTCAGCTCACGCGCAATGACATCATTTCACAGTGACGACTGGCACTCTGGCGTCATGTACAGCGCTATTAGGAACATTACATTTTGTCTGACATCCAAAACATTGACGTCACTTTACAAAGTAAATTACATCAAGATTCTTGCCAAAACACAATAACGGCTGTGTTGTGACTAGGTGTGTGCCGAAAACCAGATGACATCGGATGTATACCGAGAAAAAGGTGAGTAAGAAATTGAATCTTACATCGGTGTTTAGGTGATACTGAGAATCTCACTCTCGTGGTCTTAAAACTTTATCCTACTCGGTTTCGCTCGTAGGATAAGGTTTTAAAGCCACACGAGTGAGATTCTCACAATCACCTAAACACCGATGTAAGATTCTTTGTTTTCATCCCTACGTCACACGACCAGTCCCTTTAGCGCAAACCGTACCATGTGACAGAGCTACAAAAACCCTTGTAGCGACAAATGGTGGACTTCTTGTAGCCTTCTTTGTGACGCATCGTGGATGCGAGGTTTGTTCTATAAATGATCACCAAAACGTTCTAAAGTAAAAAGTTACTTAGTGTTGTTCCAAACAGCAGGGACCCTACTGGAGACAGCAACGTCATGAAAGATTTAAATTACCTTAAGTCTATTATATATAAATGTATATTCATTTGACGTCAGTCATGTATGGCTTGATCCAGGTCGGAAGATTTCTTCTTGAATTTTTTAACGAAAATATAGGAGGAATGAAAACAAATACGTGTAGCAGGGGCTTGCTAAAAGGATCATTGTAGGCCTTCGGGAGGTGAAAGGAACCATTGTACCCCGAAGGCCGAAGGCCTTCGGGGTACAATGGTTCCTTTGACCTCCCGAAGGCCTACAAGGGTTCGTATAGCTAACCCCTTCTACCAATAACTTAATATATATAATAGCTACTGGTACTGGCAAAATTTCCTAGATTGGTTTCGGTGTACTTATTTATGTTCTGATTCAAGTTTATCAGCCGCGTTATCGACTTTGTCTTTAGCCTTCCCTGCCACAGTATGCATAGTTGGTTTCTGACACTACCAAAAGCCAAAACTAAGAGGAATGATCAGAAAGTAATAATAGTTGTGGCATAAAACCGAAACTGTTGGCCCAATTTACTTAATATTTTCACATTTTGTAACATCAATCTCCTCTATTGTTTCTTCAAACGTTCAGCTACTTCAGGCAAGATTCAAAGACAATATGGTATTGTGGTGAAAGTCAGGGTCGGAACTGTAAATTTGCGGATTTTACTAGAGCTTCTTTTTCAGTTCAGAGAAGAACCAAAAGTCGTATTGGTCGAGGCAAGGACTGTGTAATGGTTGAGGAAGAACACGAATGTTCGCTCTTCTCTGTAGGACACAGTGACCTTTGCGGTCACGGGCATTTTCAAGGAAAACAACATGTTCTGGCCATTGAGAGTTCTCCGCTGCTCATGAACACTTTTGGAAAAAATAATTTCTGACATGATAATTTGCATCGACTGCGCGCTCCACTGGCAAAATATGAACAATGGCATGGACCTATCAGTTAAAAGAAATTAGAGAAAATATTGCCATAAATTCTGAAAATCTGACAAAAATGCTCCTAGCCTCTTCTCATCAGAGGCCAACCACTCCGGATTGGACTGTTTGATGGGGATACCGTTACAGGACAAGCAAGTATCGTTTTCAGTGATGGCGTCAAACAGTCGTTAAAGGCCATTTATGCTACATATAATTGAGTAGTTAATCTAAGCAATTAACTCTCAGTTGCACTTGAGCCTCTGTAGAGAAATGGGGTATTGCTATTGCAGATAATTTTGGGAGGTCAAGGCCATTGTGCACTACCATTTGAACTGTTCCAAGAGAAAGATGGAAAGTTTAAGATATTTCTCAAAATTAAATATATGCGTATTTTCCTATCAGAGTGTAAATAAAGAGCAAGGTTTGCTTGTTCAAGGCTGAAATTTGACAGTCAGACCAGTATGTCACGTAACGGATGTGACATGTTGTTTTATTTTTTCGCCAAGTCGTTTTTTTGTTAATAAATGTAGATCGCCGAATTCTGTAAATAGCCTTAGTTTAGGGAAGTTAATAAATGTAGTGTGAGCGTAATCGTAAAGCCCGTGCAGCAAGCTTAACAGTGAGCGAGTACAGCGGTTGCACGCTTTAGCCAAGTAGCTTTAACCGAACAGTGTTCAGAAGTAAAGTTAAACTGCAAGGTAGCAGAAGGATATTACAGTCAGTCAGCGGAGTTAGCCAGCGAAGTGAGAGTCTGGGTCAGGGTGCGGCCTCGTTTGGAGCCCTTGACAAGCTGTGTGAGGGTTGTTTTACCCTCCCTGCAAGACCACGGCCAGTGTTCCTGGGTGTGGGTGTCCCGAGAGACTTGTGACCACGGCTGCTACTCACCAGAAGACCCCTCCGATTCGTCTTCGTCTTGTTTTGTCTCGTCCTGCCGGAGGACTCACCAGTGACAGGTATTTACTCATGCCATTTTCCTCAGTTAGCTGCCGTGCTCTCGGGTGTGTGAATGTGTATATAGGTGCGGAAGGGTATGTTCGTCTAGTTTTTTAGTGATGTTTTAATCGAGGCGTTAACCATGTTTTTTAGGTTGGGTTGTAATGCGGTGGGTGTCGGATTTAGTTGTTTATATTCGGCTGTCGCCGAGTGAGTATATTTAAAGGGCCATGTTGTAAAATGAATTAAAGTGGGTATCCTTTCAAATATATTGGTATTAAGTCCTAGATGTAATGTAATAAGATTGTCACGTTGGGTGGTTGCTGGTGATTATTTCATATCTTTGTATGTACATCGGGATATTTTGATAATGTTGGTTTTAGCAGTGGCAATGTTATTATACAAAAGTGGTTGTGCTAGCTTAATGTTAGTGTAATGGAATAGTGCAGACCTGGCGAATGTTGAATGTACATAGGAATCTTTCATATCCGTGATTGTATATTTAATATGGCCAAGGCGGGTATTAGGGTGAGACGAGACACAACTCACGTGGTTTGTGAGTAGGTGCGTGTCAAATAGGCCAGAATTAACTGTGTTGGCACTTTGACTGACAATGCGCCCTTTTCCAGTGCACTGGCTTCGAAGATTTCGTCGTTCTTCGATCTCATCCACGACCAACGGTGTCGCATCATCGGGAGTCGGAACGCCTTCGCTAGCCGGTCCTGTTGGACAAGTACGTTGGGCTACAGCAGGCTGATTCTACGTTCTGAGCGTCGGTCACAGGCGTGCGTGGGCAAGCGCGGCTACGGTGCTCTGTGGTGTAGGGGTAGTACTCGTACTTTACGAGCCACCCTGTCTAGTGTGGGACAGAGGACACTGTACAGAGACAAAGTTACCCGCCTTGTATAGCCGTTGGCCATATTAGTCATATTCACCTGTTAGTCATTTTCGTCTGTTAGTCGTATTCACCTGTTAGTCATATTCACCTGTTAGTCATTTTCACTTGTTAGTCATTTTTTATATGTTAATCTTTTTTAAGTGTTAATACGTTATGAGTGCATGCGTGGGTATGTGTGAGTGTGTGGGGCGTTAGCGGGTTGGGGTGGGGGTTAGAGTAAGAGTAGGTAATAAAGGATTTGTTTGTTGTTTATCGCTGGCGTTGTGTTATTTATTTAGAGTGGGTGGGTTTTCTCGAGTGTCTGCACTCATATTGTCCACGGCGCCCTGACTCCGTCAGGCGTGTCGTGACACAGTACTCGTCCTCAAAGTCCTCTCTTTCAGAGTTTTTGGGACAATCCACGTGCAGTCAGTGCCAGACAATACACAAGTGCCCTACCAAACAACTTAACAAATTTATTTAGATTTTGACAGGACTGTTTCAAAGGTTTACTGTTGAAAAATGCAGAAATAAATGTATTATCTTGGAGAGCCCACTGTTTTCAAGCACAGCTGTTCACATCACTTTTTTCTGTGATGTCACACAGCAGCATGGCTGAAGATACCAGCCCCATTTGCATGAATACAGGGCAAAGGCTGAAAAGTGTTTTGATACTAATTTTGTTTTGTGACTAAAGTAGTTTACAAACAGCGGCCCTACTATCATTAGTTTTTATCATACCACGTTTACCCCCTGTCCAAGTAACATGGATACAAATTGGTCTCGGCAAGAGGCATACATCCTCATTAGCCCCCGCAATGCGGGGGCTCATGAGGATCTATGTCTCTTGCAGTTGGATCGTGTTCACTTTTTCTCGGCAGTGAGGTTTTTTTTTTATGAACCAATATATTAGCTTTGTCGTTTCTCTGAATACATGTTTTTAAAAAAAAAGAAATGATGTTCAAAGTCCGTATTGAAAATCTCCGATTGACAAGCAGTTGTTTTATCACTTGGTAGAAACGATACACAGCCAGATAGTTGTAACGAGCAAAGTCCTCATTCCAGTTAATTTTTTTTTTCAATACTATAGTCTAAGGTCTTTTATTATCGACATACATACTTGAAAAAGAAAAGCATTGCAACTGTAGGGCCATACCGCTATGTGAAAGCTAGAGGCAGTAAGTCTATTTTTGTGTAAACCCAAATTGTCATTGTCTTACAATCGAAATCTTGCTTTTCACAAAAATGAACTGACTTTTGCAGGCTGGTTAGCATAGTTCCTATCGCTAATAATGTTTAATAAAAAAAAAATTAAAGACCATAAATGCAGAGAAGAACCTAACGAAGACAGAAACATGCTTAACCCATTCAGCCCTGACGCCCTACAGCAGGAGATGGGTCGACCATGATAATTCAAGGGCAGTGCTAGATTAGCTTGGCGCCTTTCGGCGCCAAGCTAATCTGGCACTACCCTTGAATTATCATGGTCGACCCATCTCCTGCAACTGGTGCATAGTCATTAGATGACGCCTCCGAAATTGGGGAGATTCGGCCGTCGGGCTGAATGAGGTAATACACTGCGTTGTAACTATATTTGCTAAGAGTGTTTCTTTCTCCGTTGGGATCTTCTCTAACAACCTTTCACTTTTAAATGTTTAGATTAACTAGTCAACAAAACTAAGACACAGTATTACTATTCATTACGTGAACATGATAGTTAATCACTCTGCCTTACCTGGTCAAGCGGAGAGTTTTCAGCGTTGACAACCCTTTGCTGGAATTGTGACTGTCTCCGACAAAAGCTCAGCCTTCAGTATTTATAGGATATCCAACTCCTTGGAGCGACATACGCCGTTTCTAAATTAGCGAAATTGGACACCGGTTGATCTAACAAACAAAGACACTTTCAATTGGAATAAAACCCACGCAGAATGGCTCAACAGGAAACCATTCTCATCTGTGTGTCGAAACCATTTTCTCTGCGATAAAAATATATATATTTATACAAATTGTCACGCACGCTTACGAATGATTTCAGAATTCGTATTAATAAAGATATCGAAATGGTATCGACCTCCATGTCAGTCCTTCGTCAAGTTGCATCTGCAAGAGGCATAGATTCAAATGAGCCCCAGCATGCGCAGGGGCTTATGGGAATATATGCCTCATGCCTGCAAGATTTGGATTCATTTACATCCCCCAATCGGGGTAATCGTCTGAGGTTAACTGTACAAATGAATTGTAATGAAGAAACTGTAACATTCCCAGAACGGATATAAGCTCTTGCAAGCGTGGTACATAATATGAAACAAAAACTGCGCAGTCGGCACGTTTTTTTCATTGCTATGTTATACGACCAATATATGCATTTTGGAGTTGCCCACGACGTCTGCAGGCTTGTTCGTGGCTGCGGAGGCCAATCCGAGACAGGCAGATTCGACCGCAGTGGCTGCAGGGGAAGGTCTGGCCAGGGTTCTGAGCTGCGGCATCTCTGTTTTTTCTCCTGAGCCGCTTGTCCTTAAGGCTAGCTCTGCGAGAGTCCTCAAAGGAGACAGCTGCCTTGTAAATGGTGGAGCGCCAGGTGTCACGGTCCGCAGCAAGCGAAGACCACTGGTGGTGGTCGATTTGGCAGGCACTAAGTGACTTCTTGAGACAGTCTTTGTATCTCTTCTTTGGTGCCCCTCTGTCACGGTGTCCAGTAGCAAGCTCGCCGAACAGGGTGATCTTTGGTAGGCGATGATCCTCCATCCTGGAGACATGCCCCGCCCAGCGGAGCTGTGTCCGCAGCAGCAAAGCCTCGATGCTCACAGTTTCAGCCTGTTCAAGGACCTCGACGTTGGTGACATAGTCACTCCAGTGAATGCCCAGGATGGTACGCAGGCAGCGCTGGTGGAAGCGTTCGAGGAGTCGTAGTTGGCTGCGGTAGAGGGCCCAGGACTCGGAACCATACAGCAGGGTGTTGAGGACCACAGCTCTGTATACGCTGATCTTGGTGCCTGTTTTCAGCTGTTGATTGTGCCACACCCGCTTGAAAAGTCGCCCGAAAGCACTGTTCGCTTTTGCCAGCCTGCTGTCAAGCTCCTTGTCCAGCTTGGCGTCCGACGTGATAATGCAGCCAAGGTAAGTAAACTGGTGCACTGACTTTAGTTCAGACTCGCCAATGGTGATGTGAGGAGGGCGATACACTGTCTTGGGTGCCGGCTGATGGAGGACCTCTGTCTTTTTCATTGCCCATGAATTGCGGAGGTTAAACATCGACATCGCCGCGCTCAGCGAAGTACACCTTCCGGACGAAGGCAGCCTCCAAGAACTTGGTGCTGGGTACACCCTCTACTGGTCAGGCAGGCCTGCATCAGAAAGACGGCTTTCAGGCGTGGGTTTCATGGTCAAGACATCCATTACGACTAAGCTGGAAAACCTACCAACGGGCCACTCAGACCGCATCATGTCCATGCGCCTCCCACTGAGACACCAGCAGCACGTCACCCTTCTCAGTGTGTACTCCCCAACCCTCCTGGCAGAGCCTGCTGAAAAGGACAAGTTTTACACTGACCTGCGCAGCCTCCTACAGAGTACCCCTGCAGACGACAAAGTTATCATCCTTGGCGACTTCAACGCCAGAGTGGGCCAGGACTCTGAAGCCTGGAAAGGAGTCCTCGGCAAGCATGGCGTGGGGAACTGCAATGACAATGGCCGCCTACTATTGGAGTTCTGTGCGGAGCAGCAACTGGTCATCACCAACACTACTTTTCAGCAAAAGGACAGTCAAAAGACCACCTGGATGCATCCTCGCTCCAAGCACTGGCACCTTATCGACTATGTCCTAGTGCGTCAGAGGGACCGCAGTGACGTCCTCCTCACCAGAGTGATGCCCAGCGCAGAGTGCCACACTGACCACCGCCTTGTCCGCTGCAAACTCAGGCTCCACTTCAAGCCAAAACCCAAGAAATGGGGGCCCCCCAAGAAAAAGCTTGATGTTGCCAGCCTTCGGCGTGACGATGTGAAAGCTGCCTTTCAGACAGATTTACAGCGCAGGCTCAAAGACACAGCGGACCCAGTAGACTCCTCCCCTGAAACACTTTGGGAACAACTGAAAACTGCTATTGCAAAATCCTCTGCAGAAGTCTTGGGTTTCGCCAGAAAGAAGAACAAAGACTGGTTTGACGAAAACGATGTAGAGATCCAGGAACACCTAGCAAAAAAAAGAGCCGCCCATCAGGCCCACCTAGCCCAGCCTTCCTGCCCTGTGAAGAAGTCTGCCTTCCGCCTCGTCTGCAGCAGTCTCCAGCGCAAGCTCAGAGATCTCCAGAATGAGTGGTGGACCAGACTTGCACAGAGGACCCAGCTTTGTGCTGACAATGGTGACTACAGGGGCTTCTACGAAGCACTGAAAGCAGTGTATGGCCCCAGGCACCTGGTACAAAGTCCCCTGCGAAGCGCGAATGGCCAGGCACTCCTCACAGATAATACCTCCATCTTGAACCGCTGGTCGGAATACTTTCAGAGCCTCTTCAGCGCTGAGCGCACTGTTCAAGAAGCAGTCGTCCTACAAATCCCACACCTCCCAGTAAAGGTTGAATTGGACGAACCGCCCACCGCTGAAGAGACCCTCACAGCCATCCACCAGCTCAAGAGTGGCAAAGCAGCAGGCATTGATGGAATACCGCCAGAGATCTGGAAACATGGAGGCACAGCACTGCACAACAAGCTCCATGACCTCTTTCTCTGCTGCTGGGAGGAAGGAACACTACCAAAAGATCTCCGTGACGCAGTCGTTATCACCCTGTACAAGAACAAAGGCGAGAAGTCTGACTGTTCCAACTATCGGGGAATTACCCTGCTGTCCATTGCTGGGAAAATCCTTGCAAGGCTGCTCCTGAATCGGCTGGTACCTGCCATCGCTGAAGACCAACTCCCAGAGGGCCAGTGTGGCTTCAGAGCAAACAGGAGCACCACCGATATGGTCTTTGTGCTGAAACAGCTACAGGAGAAGTGCCGCGAGCAGAACAAAGGGCTGTACGTAACATTTGTCGACCTAACAAAAGCGTTCGACACTGTGAGCAGGCAAGGCATCTGGCAGATCCTGGAGCGACTTGGCTGTCCCCCAAAGTTCCTCAGCATGATTGTCCAGCTACACGAGGACCAGCAAGGCCAGGTCAGACTCAACAATGACCTCTCAGAACCATTCCCTATTCTCAACGGCGTAAAGCAGGGCTGCGTGCTGGCACCGACCCTCTTCACCATCTTTTTTAGCATGATGTTGAAGCAGGCCACAGTGGACCTCGATGATGACGATGCAGTGTACATCAGGTATCGTCTCGATGGCAGCCTGTTCAACCTCAGACGACTGCAGGCCCACACGAAAACCCTAGACCAACTGATTCGTGAGCTGCTTTTTGCTGATGATGCTGCCCTCGTTGCACACACAGAGAGAGCCCTGCAGTGCATCACGTCTTGCTTCGCAGATGCTGCACAGCTCTTTGGACTCTAGCAGACAATTTACTCCTATTAATTTTAGCTCATTCAGCCCCGACACACCAAGGCAAGACTTAGTCGCGCATGCTAGTTCAAGAGTGGTGCCAGAAAAGCTTGGCGCCCACAGCCCTTGAACTATCATGCTCGATCTGTCTCTAGATTTGAAATACAGTCCTTCAGAGGGCAAATTCTAAATCTGGGGATTTCGGTCCTGAGGAAGAATGTGTGAAGAAGCCTATTGTGTGCCCACTTTTATTTTTTTAATTTTTTTTTTTCTCACCTTCAGGGCCAAATAGTGTACATTTATAAAATCGTATGAATATCGGCCAAATAGGTCTACTGTTAAAACTCAATGGTAGTGCCTCATTAGCTTGCCGCCTGAAAAGCACTACACGTGAACGATCATCGAATGGCTTCCGTCCACGTAACCCTGTGTGCGTGCAGTCAGTACACTATTACTTGTGCATGTCCGTGACAAGAGGGTTAATCCCGCGACTGCCACGGATGTCGCGTGTAAAAACCACAGTACTGTCACCGACATTCGCGTGAAAAACACACACACACACGCACACACACACACACACACACACACACACACACACACACACACACACACACACACACACACACACACACACGAAATGGGACCAAACACGGGCGCAAAAGATGAACACAGGACTAACAAGAGACATAAATCCTCATGAGCCCCCGCGACTGCGGGGGCTCATGAGGATTTATGTCTCTTGCAGATTGGTAGCGTTCGCCTTGCCGCCCCCCCCCCCCCCCCCACTAACCCCCGCCCCCCCCCCCCCCACCACCACACGGGAAATAAGGCCAAAAAAAAAACACTTTTATCTCGCGTTTAGCCCCGGAGCGACTTTGAAGTAAAGCCTGCCTGGGTCAGATAATGACAGACTAAATGAACAAAATTGTATTTTATGTATATAATAAGGCCTCGTACTTCAATAATTCATTTCGGTGTAGCATACAGGTACATCACACGCACGGCACTTATGAGCACAATGAAGACGCTTTTATTGAAACAGGTGCGAATACGGTATTGGTATGGACAATTATTATTGATCACTTTTAGAATACAAGGCTAACTGTTGTCATGGTGACACAACTTAATAAGAACTACCCAGTAAGCAAAGGTCTCCGGGCTTACATAAATTAAATAAAACGCGTCCAGGACTGCTGGCACCACACACTCTTAAAATTAGATTCAAGCGACGATGAAATAATAATGAACAAGATGGGATGACCCACAAAGTCCCATAACCCACAAAGTCTCTTCTATTTGAGAGCTGTCTTCGCTGTCAAGGGTCTCTCTACCTTTTGTCTTTGACTTGATTCTGATGTTGAAATATCTCCTTTTGAAAAATCCTCGCAGATGTGCCACTGCGTCTTATTGAACTATATAAGGGAAGCGCGCAGTACGTACGCATCATTGGCTTGTCAAACGTCATTTGTCATGACGTTTTTTTTGTTTGTTTGTTTTGTGTGTGTGTGTGTGTGTGTGTGTGTGTGTGTGTGTGTGTGTGTGTGTGTGTGTGTGTGTGTGTGTGTGTGTGTGTGTGTGTGTGTGTGTGTGTGTTTACGTAATTTATATTTAACGTGATATGAGTTTCGCTTTCGTTTCAAGACTTGCGAAAATATTGACAAAACTAGAATTTCACGGTACAATTTCAGTCTTGCTATAATTTGTGTGAAATCAGGTTGACTTTACCTAGCTACATGCTATACTAAGTACACCAGCATGCTCTTCTGAAAGCGCGTCGATGTGTGTGTATGCGTGTGCGTGTGCGTGGGTGTATGCGCGCGCTCCAAACATCCTCAAGAGGCATAGATGTTCATTATGCCTCTTGGAGATGTGCGCATATGTGTGAGAAGGAGAGAGAGAGAGAGAGAGAGAGAGAGAGAGAGAGAGAGAGAGAGAGAGAGAGAGAGAGAGAGAGAGAGAGAGAGAGAGAGAGAATTACGTCATATTTTGAATATCAGTGACTGCGTGGTGACGGAATTGCTTCTTTTACGTCACCGGCACTTTCTCTAGAAGTTTTTTACTGTTTTAATTATTTTCTGAAGAGTATTAATTTTCGCTATTGAAGTTGTAAATAAGATACAAAGCTGGCTAACGAACTCATCCAATGTCTTTATCCAAACTAGCTATATGCAAAAGTTTAAGTAAATATGACAAAAATTACGGACTCTAATCTGGGTCAACCGACTTGCTATAAACGGTTGTTTATGTCTTTAATGAGACATTCAATTACAACATGCTAGAAGGCTCTCTTAGCCACCCACTTAAGAAAGTATTTCACGTAGTTTCAAGCTTGTGTGTACGGAAATATCGGAGATTCTCTTGTTTACATACATACGCACACACATATATACATACATTCATACATACATACATACATACATACATACATACATACAAACGCACATACGCACGTACATACATACGCACATACGGCGCTTCGCGCCAAATGTACGTTCAGCAGCGAGGTTAGCGTAACTAGACATGACGTAATTTTTATCTTGTTACTTTAATTGTTAGAGGTTTAGCCTGCCCGGCTCTGACATCATGGACATGCTATTAAATTCGCCCCACCGCGACCGGTCCTAAAAGGTCCCTTCTATAAATAGAAGGGACTTAAAAACGCAACTCCAAAACTACGTGGTTTAAATGGATTCTTTCTTCTTACCATTTTATTTATTTATTTATTTATTTATTTATTTATTTATTTATTTATTTATTTATATCGCCATTATAATTTATTGTGATTTAGAAGCCCCATATCACGATTTATTAAAAAGGTTAGAAGGGGACCGGGGAGGGGTGGGGGAGGGGGGCAGCGGGATACCATCACGGATTCAGGACGATTTATTTTGCGATACACCGATCACGAATGCCTAAAAATAGCAATTGCGTTTTACGATGAAAAGAGACGATGGAGACAGAAGGTACTCCTCTATAATCTCTTTCACTGGCCGAAAACTCTTGCAAAGGGGGGGGGGGGGGGGGGGAGGGGGGAGTTATAGGTGGGGGGTGAAGAGAAGGGGGGAGGGGCGGTATAAGAGACGCTGTTCATGCCTTTTCACAGCATGGCTCGAAAATCAAACGGGGGGAGGTGTGTGTGTGTGTGTGTGTGTGTGTGTGTGTGTGTGTGTGTGTGTGTGTGTGTGTGTGTGTGTGTGTGTGTGTGTGGGATGGGGGGGGGAAGAGGGGATAAGGTTTCTAATGTGATTTTACAGTCCGGCTACAGACGTTCACTTTTCGCGGAGTAATCCGGACATTTTCATGGATCACGAAACCGAGTTTGGGCTTTCACATTTCATGACGACCCCTTTTTTCACTGTTCACGAGGATGAGAAAATTAGTCACGAAAAAAACCGCCAATCATGAATAACGATTTTAGGGCATGCCCCCCCCCCCTTTCCCCCCCCCCCTCCCTCCCTCTCCCAGCCCCAGCCCCCCCCCCCCCCCCCCCCCCGCCAAAAAAAAAAAAAAAAAAAAAAAAACGTAACCAAAACGTATTAATATACATGAAAAAGAATACTATGGAAGTTGCAAATTTCGACTACCATCTAGGCGCATTGTTACGAAATGTAACCAACCACTTTGACGTCATATTTATTTGAGGTCAATAGAATAATCGCGCCGTTTCGAGAACGTTCTAAGTCAAACGAGTTCGGACTACAGCAACAATGTAACGAAAAGACGCATCAGTTTAGCTTCACAACAGAAATTGATCGCAATTCTCCAAGCAAAGGAAAATGAATCTTACTAAAAAAGTACGTAATTCTTATCCAAAATAACTCAAATAAATGTCGGATCTTTTTTAAGATCAACACACACATGCACTCAAAAGAATAACACATCCACAAACGTAACAAGTCAGTGCTTCGGTATAGCTTTAACTCATTTAATCCCAAAGCCCTACAGCAGGAGATGGCTCGACCATGATAATTCAAGGGTAGTGCCAGATAAGATTGGCGCCATCAGGCACCAAGCTAATCTGGCACTACCCGGCTTTAATAATCATGGTCGAACTATTTTCTAGCAACTGCTTCATAGTCATTAGATAACACCTCCAAAATTTGAAAA
Organism: Semisulcospira habei; assembly: GCA_036245525.1. NCBI lineage: Eukaryota > Metazoa > Mollusca > Gastropoda > Semisulcospiridae > Semisulcospira > Semisulcospira habei. The sequence continues at coordinate 78,938,878 of BTPG01000001.1, read as the reverse complement.
ACGTGGCTTGGATAATATGTCCAAAGCAAACAGTTTGAACCCCCCTCCCTCCCCCCTCCCCCCCCCCCAACACACACACACACACACACACACACACACACACACACACACACACACACACACACACACACATCCACCACACAACCACCACCCTATCAAAGCGCCAAGCTAATCTGATCTGGCACTACCCTTTAATTATCATGGCCGAACCATTTTCTAGCAACTGCTACATAGTCATTTAGGTAACACCTCCAAAATTTGAAAAAAGCGTGGCTTGGATAGTAGTAGTAGTAGTAGTAGTAGTAGTAGTAGTAGTAGTATTGTGAGGACAAAATAGGCCCTGAGGCCTTTGCAAATGTCCTTTCTTTCTTTACTTCTTTATGGGTCTGCTATGCATGCAAATTTTCCTATAAATCATTCATCATGGGAATAGAAAATCTCTTTAAGATTTCGGTAATTGGTCCAGCTGGTTTTTAACAGAATTTATATTATTTGCTTTTTTTAATGAATTTAGTTATTTGGGTTTAACGCCGAGTAGGCGACTAAGGCCATCTCACGGCGGGATGGGTAAAAATCTGGTCAGCCAGACTAAAAGCAAAGTCTTAAGACAAGATGTAAATATAGATTAAAAATCTCAGGCTAAAATGTCGCACGTCTTTAAAAGAAATGTCTACAGACTCTCAAAAAGGGCAAATAAAAAAGATTCACATAGTCTATGAATGCTCAAATCTTGTTAAAAATATTGCATGCTCGCAAGAAATTGAAGATTTTGTCCGGGGGAACATCCCGGAACAAAACCTTCAAGGAGTCTGCTGTAAAGTGTTTATATCTGGTGTCAATTAGGTCAGCACAATACAGCAAAAAGTGTCGAACAGAAAACTGCTCATCACAGGCAAAATACCATGGACGCTCATCCTGTTTAAGTAAGTAAGAGTGCGTAACATACGTGTGCCCGATGTGGAGCCGAGCAAGGACAGTCTCCTCACGGCGGCTGCCACAGCGGAAAGGTAGACTGTCAGACAACTTAGGAAGAGCTTCATGAAGCTTGTTCCCTTCCTCTTTGTCCCACTCGGACTGCCACTCGCGGGCTATGTACGCACTAATCACAGGTTTAAAATCACTATAGACAGTCTGTGTGTCAGGGACAGGGTCACTGCGGGCACTGTTGGCAGCAGAATCTGCGATTCTGTTGCCTTCAATGCCCACATGGCCTGGGACCCAAATAAAAATGATGTCCTAATATTCCTTCATCAAGTCTGCGTAAAGCTCTCTAATCTGCACCAGCAGTGGATGGTCTGTTCCCGCGCCCTGAAGGGCCTGCAGGGCAGAAAGAGAGTCAGACAGAATCAGGAAGTTCCTTTTCCGAGACTGATAGGCATGCTTGAGTGCCAGCAAAATTGCCTGCAGTTCTGCACTAAATACAGAGGAATGGTCAGGGAGACGGAGCTTAAATGGGCGTTTAGGATGGCGAGAGGACACTGCAGCCGCAGCCACCCTCCCATCCTCAGACTTGGACCCATCCGTATAAAGACGACAATAGCCAGGAAAAATTGAAAGGAGTTCATTGAGGCTCTGTTGGTATATGGCTGGTGGAGTACAATCCTTCTTGTGGGCGGTCAAGTCCAGCAAGATGTCAGGAACTGGTAGTAGCCAGGGTGGAGTGGCGTGTTGCAGAGATTCCGAAACTTTGTCCAGGTCCACTCCGGCCGCCTGCAGATGAGGTCGGACACGGAAGGAAAGTGGACGGACAGCTCCCGGATGGGCATCGTAAATCTCTGCAAACGACGGGTTAAAAACACAATCATAGGCAGGATTGTCTGGATGGGCCTTCAGCTTCAGAACGTAGCTGAGCATGAGGCGGATGCGGAGGAGCCCGAGAGAAGGCTCCCCTGCCTCTGCATACAGACTAGGAACTGGAGATGTCCTGAAGGTTCCCAGACATATGCGCAGACCTTGATGGTGAATTGTGTTCAGACGCTGTAGAACAGACTTTGAAGCCGAGCCATATACCACAGAGCCGTAATCCAGTTTGGACCGAACAAGGGCCCGGTACAGTCGAAGTAAGACAATGCGGTCTGCACCCCAGTCAGTACGACCAACGACACGAAAAATGTCGAGGGCCTTCTGACAAGAGGTTCTAAGGTAGGTAACATGGTTGCAGAAGGTCAATCTTTTGTCAAAGATGACCCCCAGAAACTTTGCCTCTTCGGCCACCTGAATTGGCACTCCAGCAATGCTCAGGGTAGGTTTTGGAAAAAATTTCGTCTGGTTAGTAAAATGCACACAGATTGTCTTGGAGGGCGAGAACCTGAATCCGTTGAGAGACACCCACCCCTGGATGCGATCAACGCACAGCTGCAAGCACCTCTCAAGGGACGCAAGTCCTCGACCTCGTGCACACAAAGCAAAGTCGTCCACAAACAAAGAGCATTCAGAATCATCCTTGACGGCCTTTACAATGTTATTTATTTTAATGCTAAATAAAACAGGAGATAGAATGCTGCCCTGCGGGACACCCATCTCCTGTTCAAAGGAGTCGGAGAGGGTAGAGCCCACACGGACATGGAACGACCTGTTAGACAAAAAATTGTGAATAAAAACAGGCAGGTGCCCTTTAAAACCCATGTCCGACAAATCAGACATTATACCATACTTCCAGGTAGTGTCATATGCCTTTTCAAGATCAAAGAAAATTGCATAGACATGCTGCTTGTTGACAAAAGCATCTCGAATAAAAGACTCAAAGCGAACTAGATGGTCAGTTGTACTACGGAAGCGCCGGAAACCGCACTGGAGGTCTGTGATGAGACCACGTGACTCAAGACCAGTCGGGCGTTGACCAAGCGTTCCATAGTCTTACATAAACATGATGTCAAAGCTATTGGCCGGTAGTTGCCCGGGTCGGAAGGATCCTTACCCGGCTTGGGGATTGGCACAACCACAGCCTGGCGCCAAGATGGCGGAAAACGACCAGTTATCCAGATATGGTTAAAGGCCTTGAGAAGTACAAGGAGTGAATCCTCAGGCAGATGAGTTAGGAGCTGATAATGGATGGTATCTAATCCAGCAGCAGAGTCAGTACATTTCTGCATGGCTTGCTGCAATTCTGAAAATGTAAAGGGGGCATTATAGTCTTCCGAGTTATCTGATATAAAATCACAAGCACAAGATTCTCGCTTCTCCTTCCTTCTCTGGAAGAAAGGTGAATAATGCTCTGTTGAAGAATTATGGGCAATGGTGGAGGCAAGCAAATTGGCCACAGCCTTTTTATCTGTGACCAAACTGGCACCATCTCTAAGATGGCCGACAGAAGCCGAGCCACCCCTGCCCCTAATTCTTCGAACAGCCTTCCAGACTTTTTGGGACGGAGTCCTAGAAGATAAAGATGAGACGAAGCGTCTCCAGGAAGCACGGCGTTCGCGTTTAAAAATGTAACGGGCTTTCGCCCGCTGTCTTTTAAATGTTAAAATATTTGCTTGCGACGGATTACGAAAAGCACGTCGCTGAGCAGATTTGCGTATTTTTTGGGCCTTGCGGCACTCTTCATTGAACCATGGTACTCTCGGCTTCCGAGGGACTGATGTAGAAGGTCTAGGGATGGTTTCACCTGCTACGTCCAACAAAATCAAAGTAAAACAAGAAACAGGTTCTTCAGCTGACATGACCACCTCCTCTGTAAGACGAGACTGACAGAGGGAGGCTAACAGAGGCCAGTTAGCTTTCTTGAGATTCCAGCGCCCCACCGGCGAATCCTCCTCACAGCTGACCGATGACAGAACTACTGGGAAGTGGTCACTACCACACAGGTCGTCGGGAACCTTCCAGTCAAAGTCCAGCATGAGAGAAGGATCACACACAGTGAGGTGTAGAACAGAACTACATCCTGAACCTGAGTTAGAGTATGTAGGTGAGCCATCGTTAAAGACACATAGGTTAAGTTGTTTTTTTAATGAAACTGGTAACTCATTCCAAACAATGGCAACTCTGTTATAAAAACAAAACTTCCGCAGGTTAGTGTTGCAGTGCTGTACAAAGATTTTCCCTTCAGAGTTTCGGGTTCTGTCACAAAATGGTGCTGCAAAACAGTCGTTCCAGTTTAGGTCGTCGATGCCATTATAAATTTTAAAAACTTGGATTAAGTCTTCACGTATTCTACGTCCACGTAAGGAGTGTAGCCCAAAGTATTTGAGTCTGTCTAAATAAGTCATATTTCTACATTCTTTGACCAGCTTTGTTGCTCGTCTCTATACCCTTTCGAGTGCAACTGATTGTCTCTTTAAACCTGGGTACCATACAGTGTTTGCATATTCTTAATGTGGTCTGACTAGTGATTTATACAGTTTACTAAATATGTCCTTGTCCAAATAAATAAAACTCTCTTAACTACTCCAACCATTTTGTTGGCCTTATTGATACAGTTCTGAATATGGGGGTCAAAAGATAGAACTTTGTCAAAAACAACACCTAAGTCTCTTTCCTCCTCACAAGATACCAACTTTTTAATGTCGCTGTTAACTTTCATCAAGTAATCATGTTCAGGATTGTTCCTTCCAGCAAGCAAGACCTTGCATTTCTCTACATTAAAACTGCAAGTCCCATGTGTCGGACCACTCTTGCAAGTGATCCAAATCATGCTGCAACACGTCTTTATTGCTCGATTCATTATAGATTTTAGTATCGTCTGCGAATATTTGGCACATGCTATTAACACAGTCTGGCAAGTCATTTATAAATATCGTAAATAATATAGGTCCTAAGATGCTTCCTTGAGGTATACCGCTCAGCACTTTTATTTTGTCTGATTTTGCGTTTCCAACCTTTACCACTTGTTCTCTTTCATGTAAGAAACTTCTTATCCATTTGGAAATGTTTCCACATACACTATAGGCCTCTAGCTTCTGAAGAAGCCTTTCATGAGGACCAGTGTCAAATGCTTTTCTAAAGTATATAATGTCAGCCGTTTTTTCGTTGTCAAGTAAGGAAGTTATATCATTCATAACCTGTAGTAACTGAGTAACACATGATCGTTTCTTTCTAAAACCATGTTGGCATTCAGTGTACATATTATTCACAGTAAAATGATTAACGATCTTGTCTCGGACTATAGACTCTAAAACTTTACATACTATACACGTTAAACTTACTGGTCTGTAGTTTCCTGCATCTGACCTAGAACCTTTTTTTTTTTTTTTTTTTAAATAGCACTTACCTCTGCGGTTTGCCAGTCTTGCGGTACAATACCTGTTTTAAGGGAAAATGTAAATAATGTGCAAAGTGACTCTGCCAACTCATTACACAACTCTTGTAAAACTCTGGGAGGGATGGAGTCTGGACCTTCAGCTTTGGAAGGATTTAATTCTTTTAATTTTTTCTTGACAATATCAGGAGTTATTACGATATCTGTTATGGTGCACCCATTTGATTTTGAACCTCTACCAAGCAACGGAACATTACTCAAATTTTCTTCCACAAATACACTTGAGAAAATTTTATTCAAGGTTGTTTCCTTTTCATGATCTGCTACAGCAAGTGTACTTACTTACTTACTTACGCCTGTCACCCCTACCCGGGTATAGGCCGTCGACGAGAGACCTCCAGCAACTCCTGTCCTGTGCTTCTCCTTCGATTCTACTCCAGGTGGTTCCCAGTCTCTTGATGTCTGCTTGGAGGTCTCGGCGCCAGGAGTTTCTGGGCCTACCTCTTTTCCTCTTTCCCTGGGGGTTCCATGACAATGCCTGCCTAGTGATACTGGAAGCTGGCTTTCTCAGGCTGTGACCGATCCATCCCCATCTTCTTCACCCAATTTCATTCTCTGCTGTTATCTGCTCTGTTCTGTCCCAGAGTCTGACGTTGCTGATCTTCTCTGGCCAGTGGATTTTCAAAATTCTTCTAAGGCAACTGTTCATGAAGGTCTGTACTCTGTTGACTGTGGTTTTTGTCAATCTCCAAGTCTCTGCTCCATATAGGAGAACTGCTTTTACATTGGAGTTGAAAATCCGGACTTTGGTGTGTTGTGACAGCTCTCTGGAACTCCACACTGTTTTTAACTGGAGAAAGGCTGCTCTGGCTTTACCGATTCGTGCTCTGACATCTGCATCAGTGCCGCCTTTTTTTGTCTATGATGCTCCCGAGATAGGTGAAGGACTCCACCTCCTCCAACGAGGTGCCAGCAAGCAAGATTGGTTCTTCCCTGGTTGTGTTCAGCCTCATTGTCTTTGTTTTCTGTTTGTGAATGGTGAGGCCCACTTGGGACGAGATGTCAGCAAGCCTCGTGGTCTTGTCCTGCATTTGTTGACGAGTGTGGGACAGTAATGCCAAGTCGTCTGCAAAATCGAGGTCGTCAAGCTTTGTCCACAGTGTCCACTGTATTCCACTTCGTCTGTGCTCTGTGGTCATCTTCATGACCCAGTCTATGGCCAGTAGGAAGAGGAACGGAGACAGCAGACACCCCTGCCTGACACCAGTTCTGACCTGGAGCTCCCTGGTGAACTGCCCTTCGTGGATCACGCGACATGTCATGCCATCATAGCTGCTCTTGATCAGGCGGACGAGCCTTGTGGGTACACCGTAGTGTCGTAGGAGTTTCCACAGAGTCTCTCGGTCCACGCTGTCAAATGCTTTCTCATAATCCACAAAGTTGACGTACAGCGGGGAGCTCCACTCCAGAGACTGTTCCACGATGATGCGGAGAGTGGCGATCTGGTCTGTACATGATCGGTTCATCCTGAATCCTGCTTGCTGGTCTCTCAGCTGGGGGTCAACGGAGCTCTTCGTTCTCTCTAGGATGATCCTGTTGAAGACCTTTCCTGGTACTGACAGCAAAGTGATTCCTCTGTAGTTGGAACACTTGCTGAGGTCGCCTTTCTTGGGAAGCTTGATTAGGTACCCCTCCTTCCAGTCAGCTGGCATCACCTCCTCTTCCCAGATCTTTCCAAACAGTGGGTACAGCATCTCCACTGTTGTCTCTAGGTCTGTTTTCAGAGACTCTGCTGGGATGCCATCTGGTCCTGCTGCTTTGCCATTCTTCAAAAATGCCACTGCTCTTCTGATCTCTTCCCGGCTGGGTCTGTCACAGCTGATGGGTAGGTCGGTCTCTGCCGGCTGGATGTCGGGGGGGGGGGGGGGGGGGGGGGGGGGGGGGGGTGGGGCGGGGTGGGGCTAGGTCTGTTCAGTAACTCTTCAAAATACTCGGCCCATCTGTCGAGTTGGTCTGCTCTGTCTGCAATAGGCTTGCCTTCTTTGTCTTTTACTGGTCTTTCTGTATGGCCATACTTACCCGACAATCTTCTGGTAATGTCGTAGAGCCGTTTCATGTTGCCGCTGCCTGTTGCCTTTTCTGCCTCTGCTGCCAGGCTGTCTGTGTAGGCCCTCTTGTCTGCCCTGATACTCCTCTTCACCTCGCGGTTGGCTTCCGAGTATTCCTCCTGTGCCCTTACTTTGGCTGTTCTTGTGCGACTGTTGTTGACCGCTGCTTTCTTCTGCTTCCTCGCTTCTATCTTCTTCAAGGTCTGTGCCGACAGCCAGTCCTTGTGATGGTGTTTCCTGAGCCCTACAATGTCTTTGCAGGTTGAGTTCAGCGCCTCTCTTACTGCCTTCCACTGCTGCTCTGTGGTGACCGCCTCCTCTTCATTTACTAGCTCCTGTAGCGCTTGAAACCGGTTGGACAGCACCAGTTTGAACTCTTCTCTAACTCCAGTTTCTCTCAGGAGGCCTACATTATAGCGCTGTCTTCTTGTTGTCTCTGTGCGGCTTTTCTTTAGCTTGAGCTTCATTCTTAAGGTAAGCAGATGGTGGTCTGAGGCGACATCTGCTCCCCTCCTCACTCGAACATCTTGAAGGGATCTTCTAAATTTCTTGTTAATGCAGATATGGTCTATTTGGTTCTCTGTTGTATGGTCAGGTAAGACCCAAGTTGCTTTGTGTATTCTTCTGTGTGGGAAGATGCTGCCTCCAATGACAAGTCGGTTTAGAGCACAAAAGTCTACAAACCTCTCCCCGTTCTCACTCATCTCTGAGCCTAGTCCCTGTCTCCCCATCACCTCTTCGTATCCGTTGTTGTCCTCCCCTATTTTGGCATTAAAATCGCCCATGACGATGGTGATGTCTCGCTCCGCACATTTGTCCACGGCACTCTGGAGTCGGTCGTAGAACTCTTGTTTCTCTTCCTCGTCACTGTCATTGGTGGGCGCATAACACTGGATGACGTTCAGCTTGAGCTTTTTCTTGGTTCTAAAGGCTGCTGTGATAATTCTTGGCCCAAGAGGTTCCCAGCCCATCAGCGCTCTCTGTGCCACTGGTGACAGCATGAATGCTACTCCTTCTGTATGGGGGGCATTCTCCTCTTCATGACCTGAATACAGAATCATCTCCCCACTTAACAGCCTTTTCTGGCCAGACTGCGTCCATCTGGCTTCACTGATACCTAGCAGGGAAAGGTTGTACTTTTGCATTTCCGCTGCTATCTGGGCGGCCTTGCCGCTCTGGTACATGGTCTTGACATTCCATATGCCCATGGTTGTGTCCCTGGATAGAGAGAGGCGGCTCGGTCCTGTGGCTTCCGAAGACTTCCGGCTTTCACCACAGGACGTCATAAGTCTTCTGGTAGAAGAACCTTCCTCCTCCAGGAAAGGAATTACTGTTAGTCTTTTCGTCGGCGTTTTTGTAGCTATTTCCTTTTTTGCAGGGTGGGGAAGCTACCCCCACGCCCAACCCCCTTACTAGGAGGACCAGGGGTTTTCTGTCGGGGTCACCTTCCCTTAGACCATGTTGGTTCACGGCACCTTATTTCATTCGGTGCACCCCTCTCACGAGGGACCCCCTATCCGCCACCCAGGGGACGCTCCTCAACGCCATATGGTCCCAGCGCGAGGTACAGCAAGTGTGCCATCTTCTTTTTTAAGTGCATTTATTCCAGAATTATATTTAGTTTGTTCCTGTACATACTTCCAAAATATTTTGGGGTTCATTTTACATTTATCTGCAATATTTCTTTCATGTATTTTTTAATTACGTTTTATTAATTTATTACAGTCATTTCTTAAGGTAATATGTCTTTGATAATCCCTACCTTCTTTAGTTTGAAGATATCTTTTATATAAATTATGTTTCTTTTTAATCATTCTTAAAGTACCCTTATTCATCCAAGCTGGTGTGGTTCTTTTATGTGATTTACTCTTCACTTTTGGGATGTGCAACTCTATACCTTTCAAAATCGAAGACTTAATTAATGCCCAAAATTTTTCCACTCCGCAATTTTCTGGTTTAGTAGTTGTAAAGTCTATATTTGCCATATGTGCTCTAAGACTAGCATAGTCTCCCTTTCCAAGGTTAAGGGACTGTTTATTACTCTGCGTCACCTTAACCTTAGGTACATACAGCTGGAAGAGTAAAATATCGTGGTCACTCTTGCCAATGGGATCCAAATGTTGAATATCTGACGTTAGCAACTCGTCATTTACTAAGATTAGGTCATCTAATGTTGACCTCTGACTTTGCATATGTCTTGTTGGATTTTTCACCATCTGAATCAAAAAGGCGTCCCTTATGCACTCAACAATTTGATTATTTTTTCTCATCTGTCCAGGAACCATCCCATCCTGCATAAGGGAAATTAAAATCTCCAAAAATGCAAATTTTGTCATATGTTTGTATCTCCTCGGATCGTAAAAGTTGTAATAGTAAATCTGTGTTTTCAGTTGTGGAGCTGGAGCTTCTCTACACACAACCAACAAGATTTTTTTTCACCAGGAGCACTCACAAAATAGCACCACAAGCTCTCTTCAAACTTACTATTGTTCAATGTTTTACATTTTTGAGCATTTAACTTTTTGTTAAAGTAAAGGGCAAGTTCTCTCTTAGAGTTTGTGTTAAGAAACATATAAAAAACAACGGTAATGTGTGTTCTGAATCCAATGAAGTATAGATCTGGGTTATAATATGTCCAAAGCAAACAGTTCGACCCCCCCCCCCCCCCACACACACACACACACACAACCACCACCCTATCAAAGTGCACGTTTTACGCTATTTCTCGATAACGGTTTATCGGAATACAATAATTCCGTTTGTGTTTTCCTTCGATCACCGTCAGCTACGTCACCGTGCAAGTCTTGTACCATCCATATAAATCGATACGAAATTTTGGTTGCCGATACCCTAGAAATATTCAGTTTTTCTTCAAATACGCATTTCGCGTCTGAAGCGTCTACACGCTGACCGACATTCACAGCGTTAAGAACACAAATTAAATCGAATCAAAAATGAGCAGGAAGAAAATGAAACAAACAAGAGACATAAATCCTCATGAGCCCCCGCGAATGCGGGGACTCATGAGGATGTATATCTCTTGTAGGTGAGTATCGTCGCCTTGCCCCGTCAGTTAATGGGCTTAACATCTAGTCACAGGTATCACAGGTCACTTATCGACGTAACTGATTGGCGTACACCTGTCATAACGTTTCATTGGTTACCGCTATTAAATCAGGGGAGGTCGCTTCCACTCAAAATCGGATTATTCCGGCCACCATGGACTAAGTCAGGGTAGTTTCTACAGGTTAATGTGGAACAACTCCTGCAGCCGTGATTATTTTAATTTTGCAAGGGTTGTTTCCCTTCAGTTTTTCCCGTGCTCTGATAACACACTTCAATGACTATTGATTGGTCCAACGTGTCCATAATACCCGCCGTGAGATGGCCTTAGCCGCCTGCTCGGCGTTAAACCCAAATAACTAACAAACTAACCATAATACGTTTCATTGAGTACTTTTTCTTTTAAGGAGCGGAGGTCATGTCTAACGCCTTATTTCGGCCATCTTGGACGTAAAAGACTCAGTGAAGGGCAGTGTCTAAAGGCTAATCTGGGGACAACTCCTGCTGGTAAGCCTTTCCTTCCTTTTACAGGGACAGTTTCCCTTCCACAAACGACACGATTTTCGACCTTGTTGATTGGTCCAGACAGGTGTGAAATAATACTCACAGTGACACTCATAAATGTACGCAAAGTCTGTCGTGTTTACTGTGGTCAGTGTAACAGGAATCTAAGTGGAATTTGGTGGAAATTTGCCAAGTGTTGTGAGTCACCAGGCCTTGCAGTGTTTAATTTCTTTTAGTTTTCATCCACTTCACTGCCAATAGCCGTAACTGACCCCTTCACTGACGAGAGAAAGTGAACACGATAAAACCGCAAGAGGCAGATCCTCAGTCATGAGCCCCCGCGACTGCGGGGGCTCATGAGGATTTATGCCCCTTGCTGAGACTAGTTTCAGTTGAATCCATGTTTCTTGGACGGTGTTGGCATTCGGTCGTTAAATGAACCAAGATTTCAGAAACGAAAATGTACGGCACAGTGGAAATACTGTTCACTTCAACGCCAAAGAACCCGTCCGTCCGAAGAACATCATAGTGCTGACAAAATAGTGCCAGCGTGGGGATCACAAGGATCCGTGCCTCTTCCCAATGCGCACAAGGTCATCGGGCCGACGTTGGCCGCCGTCGGCCCGCGCACGGACGTGCGCAGGCCAACCGGGCGACCGACGTCGGCCCGATGACCTTGTGCACATTGGGTTTGTGGCCCTAAAGCCTCTTGCGGTTGCCGCGCGAGTTTCACTTTTTCTTGACAGTGAAACGGTTAATTTGTCTGTCGCCACGTCAGGTTAACCCTTTCGCTGTCGGCGGCGCTTTAAGGTGGCTTTTGTTCCTGCAGGAATCATGGCGATAAAAAGCGCTGCGGACAGTCTGAAGTCTTACAAAATAGTTGTTTCGCGTGGATGTGTCAGAATTAGCAGTAGACACGTCTGTTAGTATACTGCCGAACAAGAGAAATTCGACATTTTTGTAATCATCGGAAATACTTTGCTTCCAAAGTTGCCGGTTTTCTTTTGTTCATCAGTATTATTTCTAAAGAGTTGTGTTTTTTGGTGTCGTTTTTTTTTTTGTTTTTTGTTGTTTTTTTGTTTTGTTTTGTTTTTTACTTCGTTGTGCGTGAACTCACCGGTATTGTTTATAGTGTGTGTGTGCGTGCGTGCGTGCGTGCGTGCGTGCGTGTGTGTGTGTGTGTGTGTGTGTGTGTGTGTGTGTGTGTGTGTGTGTGTGTGTGTGTGTGTGTGTGTGTGTGTGTGTGTGTGTGTGTACACGAAACCACTGAAATGGGTGACTTTCTTTACCATCCTTATGCAAAATGGGTGTGTGTAAAATTCTGGGTGACCAAGTCAGGCACCCATTTTTTCTGAGGGTTGTTTCTGCATTATCTTTCATTCAAAAGTCAGAAAAAAATATCAAAATAGGATGTCCCCATTTTCCCAGATTTACTTCATGTTGTGTTTTTGCGACGCCCTGGGCCTGTGTGTTCACACGGAAGCGAGCGAGTGTTTTACTTGATGATCGCTGATTGGTCAGTAACACCGATGAATGGAGTTGTTTCCCTTGCCCTTCCTAAAACGTCTTTCGTCCCTCGCTGGCCATTCTTCACGTTTGCAGAGGTACTTTATGCAATATTTCTTAGTTAAGAGCACGCCCAAATGTACTTGTTCAGTGCAGTTATTTAACTGAGAGATGCCTCCAATCCCCGATACCTGTTTGGCCCAGAAAAATAAGGCGTCTGCTTCGGCCATGGCTCGGTCCGTGTCTTTCTCTCTGACCGTTGAGTCTTGTAGTAAATGATAATAGAACCCCACGATTTTAACAAAAGCTTTCTTCTTCAATGAAAGGAATTCGTTCAATAACACCATTACAAGGTCAATCTGCCACGCGATTTTGTTTCTTTTTTTCTGACATGTGTGATTGTCAGTGATCGAAAAGTAACTTGACACATGCATGCACAGTATGAGTTGACCGTTTTAAAAAAAATGGCGCCAGATTTCAATCCTCGTTCGCAAAACTGCCTCGCGATTCGAAGAACAAACTTCCACAAACAGGTCTTTCAGATTGTGCAACTGAAGTGTCGCTTTTTACTGTATTACCAGTTTTTAGTTCCCAGGGTCACCCTTGTCAGCCCCACAGGGTGGGTTTTTCTCTCTATTCTGGGGCATGTGTTTCTGTCTACCCTTTGTCCATTCACCTGTATTTGCCTTTTTAAAACTCTCTCTACTGTCTGCACTGCCTGTAGCTCTTGATATTGGATGTGTGTTGCTAAATGGTCTTCGCTTTATTTAGGCCCCATGTGTTATGTTTATTTAACGTATTTGACCAGCTGGCGACATGCATTCAATGTTCTGTTTAGTTGTTTTTTTCACAAGCAGTGCAGGCACGTCCTGAGAAAGCCTTGTTGCTGTCGGGACGTTAAGCAATGTACAATCAATCTGATTCAAAATGTCAATGGTTTACATGGTTGTATTGGACATGTTTGCAGCAACACCGTTTTGGTCACACCGGCTCAGGACTTTCTGCACACACCCAGCGCCGGATGGCAGCAGGATGTCCAAATCCATCGGGATATATGGAAGTGGACAAGCACGTCCCTTCCTGGCACATGACAAGTCCCATGGCCAAATTAGTCAGCTGCAGCATCATAGCCCCCCCCAGCCTCTGCCACAGAGGGTGCGTCTGGTAGGAGGGTGCATGGACGGCAGCGGAATGCTCCCAATTACAAACTGGTAAGTAAAGTGATTCTATGATCATCTTCATTTTATTGGCTGGCGTGCGAGCGAAGCAAAAGTGAGTTTATGTTCTGGGCCACTGGTCGTCCGTCCGTCGTCCATGGTAAACTTTAACTCATTCTACCCCAACACCAAAATCCTTAAATTTTGCCCCTGTCCTCTCAAGACCACATTGCAGCGCAGGAAACAGATCGACCATGATAGTTCAAGGGTGATGCCAGAATAGCTTGGTGCCCGTAGGCACCAAGCTATTCTGGCATCACCTTTGAACTATCATGGTCGATCTTTATCCTGTTGTGGTGTGTCTGGGGTAGAATGAGTTAACGGTGGCATTTTCTTGGAGACTATTCAAGCCACATCCTTCAAGCTTGGCCCAAGGATACTTTGTGGCAAGACCTTTTTAAACATGCCAATTTGAGTGACCTCTCTCAAAGGGTCACTCAGGGTTGACAAATGTGTGAAAACTGCTTGCATTTTCAGAAAACGTGGATTTTGCTGCTGCAGAAGCCAGCCCTCGTCACCTAGCTCACACATATGTAAATCGGTCATGCACGGGATTACTCTTTTTATTCTTGTGCAAGGCCCCTTAAAGCAAAATTGGGCTGTTTCTGTCCTAATGCAGCTTTGGTTTCAATCTTTCTTTCTTTCTTTCTCCAGTTGGCAAATGGAGCCTGGGATGGACCTGAGACTGAGAGTGCAAGCGCATCGAAATACGAGGGCAGTGATGACGAGGAGTTTGTTCCTGGCTCGAGCTCACCGGATTCAGACGGTGTGTCAGCATCAATTGCTGGGATCTCTGACATAGACAGTGTTGTATCGACTATGTTAGATTTCATCAAAGTAGCACGTTCTGGGTGGCCAGGTGTCGGTGACGCTAGTACCAGCAAGGTGCAGTGTGCGTTAGGGGGTGGCAATGAGAATGTGGATAGGCAGAAGGAACATGATGCTGGGGGTGGGGAAAGAGCACTTACAGAAGAAACAGACGGGTGTGCACGTGTCGCAGAGAGGGAAAGGAAAGTACAATTGGGACAAGAAACATGCATGCAAATTGTGTGTCAAGCTTGTCTTGAAAATGAGCACGCACTTACAAGATGTCCATGCAGATGAGGCAGATGTTGCTAAAATTTTGTTGATGAAAAAAGGGACAAAGCAGAGACGTCGAGCATGGATCAGACTACAAGATGAGGGTGATTACATGCATAACGTTGCTGTTCTTGAAAACAAATCCGGATGTTTGATTTCTAAGTATCGCACCAAAACTAGTAAGGTAAACGACCTTCTCGCCTGTAGCCATTGCAAAGGGCTCTATCAAAAAAAGCTGATCTCTGTACACTCAAAACGTTGCTGTCAGAAACCAGGAGGGTTTCAGATCACTCAGAGAGGTGAGGCGGCGCGCCGTGGTCGGCTAATGCTTCCAATACCCTTAGACATTGAATTTTCCTTCTATCACAAGGTATTGGCCAGGCAGAGAGATGATGAGATAAGCCGTCTCATCAGAACTGACCCCTTGCTTCTTGAGTATGGAAAGAGATTATTTGACCGCAGGGACATTGAAGAACACACAGCTGGACAAATCAGCTCCAGGATGCGGGAGTTAGGGAGACTATTAAAGATTATCAGAGTTTGGTCAGAAATGAAAATCGCAAGTTTAAATGCTGTGATCAATTCAGCTAGCTTTGATCATGTTGTCCTGGCTGTAAAAGAGCTAGCAGATTTTGATGAGGACACACATCAGTTCAAAAAAGGCAATCTCGCAATGCGCATAGGCCATGCTTTGAAAAAGTGTTCACAGATCAAACAGTCACAGGCATCCAAACAGCTTGGGCAGGGTTCAGACGACAGGTGGCGACAGGAGCTCTCTGAGGCGCAGCGGTTTGACTCAGTCTTCAACGGGGACTGGTATGATTGTGTGTCCGCTACAGCAGCCCAGTCGGTCGGGAAAATGACCATGAACAAACCCAAGCTGATCCCATCACGTGAAGATGTGAGGAAGGTCCAACAGCTTCTTGAGACAAGGATGGTTTCGGAAGATTATCCGACAGTGGTTAAAGCAACTCTTTGTGCTGTATCACTTTTCAACCGAAAACGAGGGGGAGAAGTTCAGAGAATGAAGGTGTCAGACTTCCAGAATGCTAAGATTGGATCGATCACCAATCAAGATATCTTGAAATGTCTCACAGAGGTTGAGAAGAAAATGGTGAATCATTTTCAGCGAGTGGAAATCAGAGGCAAGTTTAATAGGAGTGTTCCCGTTTTGCTGACGAAGAAGATGATGACAACTGTGGACAGAATCCTTCAAATGAGGCAATCAGTGCCAGCTCTCACTGATTCCCAGTACATCTTTGTCACACCTTCTGGTCAGAGGCCTTACAGAGGCCATGATGTTCTGAAGGCCCATGCCCTAGAAGCACGGGTGTCATACCCAGCCATGTTCACATTTACTCAGTTACGGAAGCAGGTTGTAACTTTGGCTCAGTCAATGGCCATCTCGGAGTTAGACCAGGATCAGCTGGCAGATTTCCTTGGTCATGATATTCGGATACATCGCCATATCTACCGCCAACCTCAAGACGTCCTTCAAAAGGCAAAAGTGGCAAAGATTCTTCTGTCAGTTAACAATGGGATGACAGATTTTGAGAGTTGCATTAGAGCTGAGCTGGGCGATGATGAAGAGATTGACTTTGACAATGAAGACACATCAGAAACTGGCAGAGAGGTCTCGGGGGGAACAGCACCTGTGAATGAAGCAAGTAGCAAGTCAACAACACAGGAATCAATGAGCATGACGGAGAAAAGACGTCCAGAGCCTGATGACAATCTAGATAGTTTTGATGATGACAGTACTGCGTCAGCTCCTGTTCGAAAGAAAGCTAGATTTACAAGGAAACCATGGGGGGGAGGGGGGGGGGAGCTGAAGAGAAAGCTGTTCAAACTCGTTTCAAGACACACCTCGTCATGAACAAACTTCCTGGAAAGGCCGAGATACAGCACGCAATGGCAGAAGAGCCTGCACTTAGACATAGGCGCTGGACAAACATTAAGGATTACGTCCGCAACAGACTGAAAAAGTTACAAAAGAAATGAATTGAGGTTCCCCGCCACTCGCGGCATTTTCGGTTTCATACAGATTTATTACAAGAGTGTTATTATTGGGGTGGTTTCAGCATGCATAGCCTGCTTTTTTTTTTATCTGATGGACGCCTGGATCATTTTGTATACTGTATAACCTTTGGATTTGCAAAACAAAACAGCCGGCTGAGGACAAAAGACAATAATAAGATAAGATAAGAAAACCATTGACAAGGTAAAGATTGATTACAAGAGTGTTATTATGGGGGGGGGGGGGGGGGGGGGGTCTGCCTGGATCATTTTGTAATATACTGCATACCATTTAAAACTCTGCAAACGGAAGAATGGTTGGTTGGGGACGAAAGACAATAATAAAGGCTGAAGTTTCAAGTGATTTCTTATGTTGTCAGTTAATTAATTAATGTCAGTGTTCTGTTCTGTCATTTTAACTCATTCTACCCCAAGACCGGAATCCCCAAATGTTGAAGTCGTCTTCAGAAGACTGTGTTGCAGTGCAGGACACAGATCCACCATGATAGTTCAAGGGTGATGCCAGAATAGCTTGGCGCCCATAGGCGCCAAGCTATTCTGGCATCACCCTTGAACTATCATGGTGGATCTTTATTTTGCTGTGGTGTGTCTGGGGTAGAATAAGTTAAGCCCAAATGTTGAAGTCGTCTTCAGAAGACTGCGGTGCAGTGCAAGACACAGATCCACCATGATAGTTCAAGGGTGATGCCAGAATAGCTTGGTGCCCATAGGCGCCAAGCTATTCTGGTATCACCCTTGAACTATCATGGTGGATCTTTATTTTGCTGTGGTGTGTCTGGGTTAGAATAAGTTAAGCCCAAATGTTGAAGTCGTCTTCAGAAGACTGCGTTGCAGTGCAGGACACAGATCCACCATGATAGTTCAAGGGTGATGCCAGAATAGCTTGGCGCCTATGGGCGCCAAGCTATTCTGGCATCACCCTTGAACTATCATGGTGGATCTTTATTTTGCTGTGGTGTGTCTGGGGTAGAATAAGTTAAGCCCAAATGTTGAAGTCGTCTTCAGAAGACTGCGTTGCAGTGCAGGACACAGATCCACCATGATAGTTAAAGGGTGATGCCAGAATAGCTTGGTGCCCATAGGCGCCAAGCTATTCTGGCATCACCCTTGAACTATCATGGTGGATCTTTATTTTGCTGTGGTGTGTCTGGGGTAGAATAAGTTAAGTGTTAGTTTCTTCGTCTGGGTCTTTTTCTATCTTTCATATTTTTCCACACTTTTTGACCCGCATCATTACTGAGGCTAAAAGCTTCAAATTTGTTCACTGCCATAATTCTATGCAAGCTACATTACAGTACTTACAGATGAGGACATAGACCAATGGCTTTAGTTCAAGGGTGGTGCCACAATAGCTTGGCGCCTAGAGGCACCAAGCTATTCTGGCACTAACCCTTGGACTATTTCAGTCACACTTGTTGCACACACTGGTGTATTCCGAATGATAAGGGTTAATATTCAAAATGCTCTGTTGCTGTTTGTCTGAAACTCCAGAGTATCCTAAACCAAAAAAAAGTCCTTTAATTTCCAGAATACATTATGTTGATTCTCACATATATGCCATGATAAACTGTTTTGCTTCAGAAAGACAAAACGCAGCAATGTTTAAAAGATTTCCTTTGTAAAAATCATAATAGAAAGGTTACGGGCCAGTGTTTATTGAATTTTGCACCATACAATGTTAAAAATGTTAAAGCACACATACACATTAAGTTGAAAAAACAACAACCCCCCAAAATAATGTGAAACAGAAGTATTCCATGAACTTGACCTTATTACAGACGCCTAATGTTGTGAAGACATCCATTTGGACTGTAATGCCAGTTTTTGTGTGAGAGGCACCCACTTTATTGGTAGAAACCCATTTTTTTTTTCCATTAAGTGGCTCTGTTTCTAGAAAATGTCTATTTTATTTTAAGTTATAGAGCTTAGTTATAATGTGAGTTCTAAACATTCGCATCAATTCCAGAGCCCTAGAATAACTAGAAATATGGGAACCCATTTTGACATAAAATGGGAGGTAACCCACTCTGACGCTTTTGTCTGCATGTGTGTGTGTGTGTGTGTGTGTGTGTGTGTGTGTGTGTGTGTGTGTGTGTGTGTGTGTGTGTGTGTTGGTGTGTGTGTGTGTGTGTGTGTGTGTGTGTGTGTGTGTGTGTGTGTGTGTGTGTGTGTGTGTGCGGGTGTGTGTGTGTGTATGTGTAAAAATGCTGAAAAACGTTTTGTTGATTCTTTCATTCAGGAGTGGTAAGCAGAATAAATAAGTAGTAATAAAGCGGTTTTGCGTCGAAAATATCAATAAGAATTTGGAAAAGAAATGTCAAGCTCACATTTTCCCGATACGTATGTTTTTAGCTTTCATCACATTTCGCTGCAGTAATCACAAATTACAAATAGAGCAAGGATGTAAGTTTTAAAGACAGAAAGAATAACGATTTTGTACGGATTGTAATATACATGTATTAGGTGATGAGTTTCATTTAATCCTTCAATGTCCAAAGTTTTCACAACAGACTTACATCTATTCCTTTGAAATATCGTAAAACGAAGTCGATGTTTAATGTCTACAATCTACTGTCATCCGCGTCCAAAACAACCGTCTTAAATATTGCGAAGTTTCTAAAGAGCTTTAAAGTTATATAAGTAAGAGCCATTTACATAAACGCCAATGACATGCGTTTTTGTGATAAATGTGCTACAGTTTTAATGTGTATATAAGGTATAAATCGGGGGTGGGAAGGTGGGGGGGTAGAGGGAGGGGGGTTGGGACGGAGGAGGTTGGGGGGGGAGGGGAGGGGGGAAAGAGAGGGAGGGGGGTCCAATCCGGGTCTCCAAAAAGGACTTTGTTATAGCATCTTATAACAAAGGCGGGGGGGGGGGGGGAGGGAGGGGGGATCAAACTCCTGCAATGGAGATGTTTGACGGTATACGCCATACCTACAGCAAGTTTCATGATTTGTTTTCGGCATTTTGTGAAATAATGTTCCAGAGATAACATAATTATTAAAGTTTTATTCTTTTTTTTTCAGTAGTTAATATTTGTAAGGCGAATGTGCTTAACTTTTGCCTATTGGTATATTTCAACTTCAGACCCAAACCTGGTACAGATCTTAACCCTTATAGCCCCTAGGTCCCATTTTTCAAATTTTGGAGGTGTTACCTAATGACTATAGATTATACCAGTTGCAGGAGATAAATTATCATGGTCAATCCATCTCCTGCTGTAGGGACTCAGGGATAAATGGGTTAACAGTTAACATTGATGACACTCCAGCACGTTATATTTCACAAATGTACATTATTTTATTTTTCACCAGTTTTGTCTGTAAGCTGCCCATAAAATGCACCACAATAACTGAACAGATTTGATGTATTTCAGTGGCTGCGGAACGAATACGTTACAAGCAATTTGTTTCCCAAGAAATTTACTTTTTGACCACTGTGCTATAGTTCGAAGTTTAATAAATGCCTTATAGAAAAAATGAGAGAGTAACCAACTTCGATGACTACGTGTCACCATTTTACGCATAGGGGCCTGACGAGTAATATAAATCCGCTGCGCCACCGCGTGCGCGCGGCCACCGCGTAAATAGCTCGTCAGAATACTGAATTCAGTATTCTGAATTGATCTTGAGGACGCGGTGGCGCGCACCCGGTGGCGCAGCGGATTAGAATTTAGTCAAAGCACCACTCGTCCGTCAGGCCCCTATGATTTTACGTGTGCCCGTTCTTGATCAGAGAGAGAGAGAGAGAGAGAGAGAGAGAGAGAGAGAAAATTCAACTGAATTTCATTGTCATGTCCTTATTTCAAATGATATGAGGTACTAGCACTGTATGTGTTGTGTGTTGTGTGTTTAATTAATTTGGTTTGTATTGTCCGGTGGGCTGAGGGATAGGAGTGTTAGACTGGGCTGGGCTGGGCTGATAAATATTTTGTTTTTAGCAAGCGAGCGTGATATTCATAGTATCCGGCCACTGTCAGGCAAACAGTACAGAACTGCGTATTTCCGTACGCTTGACATACCTGGGGTCAGCGGCACGAGTGAGCTTAGTCCTGCGCCAGCCACTAAAGCAAGGTGTTCCGCTACAGCGGAACACTTTTCTTAGTGGCTGGCGCAGACTAAGCTCACTCATGCAGAGCGGAGCACTTTGCTTAGTGGCTGGCGCAGGAATAAGCTTACTCATGCAACTAGCCCCAGAACTGGCAGCACAAGCCATTTAGCCCCGATGCCCTTCAGCAGGTGATGGATTAACCATGATACTTCAAGGGTAGTGCCAGATTACCTTGGCGCCATCAGGCGCCAAGCTAATCTGGCGCCACCCTACAATATTATCAAGGTCGATTCATCTCCTGCAACTGGTACATGATTGTTAGGTCACACCTCCCAAAATTAGGAATATATGGACGTGGGGTTAAATGGGAAATGCCACTTGTCCATGCATACAACCTGTTTACAGCAAAAATTATCATTAATCTCTTTTGGGGCATGTAGCCACCGATCCTGTTTTGTAACAGCGGCTGCATGCAATAACCGGTTAAAACTGCCTGTACAAATACTGTATGACACCGAGGATCTTTGATGACACGCAGTAGGACGTCACAGCTTTATTGTTATATATACAGCTTGCAGTGTTTCTGCAGCAAGTCATCTTTTCAGGCCGAGGGCTGAATATATATATCCTCACGGCGTTTTTTTCCAGACTAATGTATACGACAGCTGTGCTAGGTCAACTGTGATAGTTCAAGGGTAGTGCCAGTTCAGTGTTGAAGGGTGTCAGAGTTATAATGTGCTGCTGTTGCTGTGTTCTTTTCGAAAGTACTACGTGGTGAGGAATGCAGCTTGTTTACAAAGAATACCGACGTTTACAGGCTGAGGGCCGAATATCCACAAGGCGTGTTTCCCCCCGACAAGTATCGATACGACAGCTGTGTTGGATCAACTGTGAAAGTTCAAGGGTAGTGACATTTCAGTGCTGAAGGGTGTCAGGGCTTTAATGTGCTGCTGTTGTTTTCTTTTCAAAAGTAGACCAACTAAGTGCTGAGGACTTCAGCTTGTGCACAAACGGTCCCGGCGAGAACCCCGCGGTCGTCTCGGCTGGCGTACCCCTTAAGGCCTAAGCCCAGCGCATTCAATCAGGTAAAATCTGAATGCCCCCCCCCCCCCTTTCGCCCTCCCCCCCCCCCCTCCCTCCGCGGTTGTAAGCATACTATTTCACGTCTGATCTGCTTGTATTGAGATAGAAAATTTGCCTGTAGGCAGCTGACATAAGAATTGAGCTTGTAGCAGCCAGGGACTTGAAAAACAGAAAGACTTGGACTTAATCTCTTAAGTCGGACATGAAAATTAACCCATTTAACCCCACACATCTTGGAGTTGTCAGCTAACAACGATGTACCAGTTGCAGGAGGTCGATCGACCGTGATAATTCAAGGCTAGTGCCAGATTAGCTTAACGCCATAAGGCGCCAAGCTATTCTGGCACTACTCTTGAAATATCACGGTCGATCCGTCTCCTGCTGTCGTGCGTCGGGGTGAAATGGGTCAAGGAAAATAATGGCATACTGTTTTTGTTTGTTTGTTTGGTTTGGTTTTTTTTCCCTCCAGCTACGAATTAAGCCCCTTCTATGTCAACGGTGTACGTTTTGTTTCTGAAATATGTGTTGTCTGAACAACCCAAAGCCGCAGCTGTCCAACGAACATGGACACAAAGACTTCTCAGCAAGAGGCATAGATCCTCATGAGCCCCCGCAGTCGCGGGGGCTCATGAGGATCTATGCCTCTTGCAGTTAGATCGCGTTCACTTTTACTCGGTGGTGAAAGGGGTTAAGGGAGAAGTGTGCGGTGTGCACACACATGTGTGCCTGTGAGAGGCGCAAGCAGCAAACTTGCAACACACAGTGGTGGTTACAATTTTGAATTTATTACGCTTACACACTGCCTGCTCACCACACATTGACACTGGCTCGCAGTTCATGATCCAACCGAGTTACTCACACATAAAGGGGCTTCACTGACTCATAAAAGGGCCTTTATACAGTCTACTACTACTAATGATAATAATAATAATGTAAAATTAATATATTATAACACCTAATCTCAAAAAGAGGTCTAGGCGCTTCACAAATGACTACGACTACATCCAACTAATATTAACCGATGTATTTTAACCCCATGGCCACAAACCGTAGAGGTGTCACGCCTCTACTATATCATGTACCAGTTCCGAGAGGTGAGTCGACCAGTGATAGTTCAAGGTGGTGCCATATGAGCTTGGCGCCTTATGGCGCCAAGCTCATCTGGCACTATCCTTGAATTATCATGGTCGGCCCCTATCCTGCTGTAGGACGCTGGGGCTAAATGGATTAATAAAATTACAGCACAAGCAAGACAACATTAGAAAAACAACAGTTTTTCCAGTACACACACACGCGCGCACACACGAGTGCACACGCACAGACACAAGAGTATAAGTCTTCGCTTATGACAAGGTCCCCGCTAATGTAACAAAGGTTGGATGTAACAACACATTTTCAAAGGTCACGGTAACACTCTTTCTATGTAAATTACTACTTTAGATATAACAAACCTTTGGGTATAACAACAAAATTGGGTCCCCTGGCGATATACGGAGTATACTGTGCGGAAGAAATGTGTGTGAGCATTTTTGTTTTCCTATTAAAAAAAAATATTATTTCAGTTTATTTTATTTATTTATTTATTTTATTTTTTGGGGGGTGGGGGTGGGGGGGGATGCTATAGACAGGGGACCAATAATACACGGGTGGCTGTTATTAAAGCAGGTTTAACTGTAATCAAATATCACTGTTTTTCTTTCAGGGATGGCATCATCAACTCCTGAGATGATGTCTTCTACACCTCTGCCATGGAACAAAGATCAATATGACGCCATTGATAAGAAAGCCTTTAATGGTTTCTACGCACTGTGCGTAGCCCTGGCAATCCTCATCAATATTGTTGTCCTAGTTGTGGTTATCGTAATCATCGTTAGATGCCCACACCTGCGGGCGTCTTCACTGCCCAAGTTCCTGGCCGTGCTGCTGTGCTGCCTGACTCAGCTCCTCAATGCTACATTCTCACAGACTGTGGAACTGCTCATGAACCCTGCACGACACACTACCATCTTCAAATTAGAACCTAGTCCTATTGCATGTGATGTTAGCCTGGCCTCGTTCTATACCTGGCGTATCTTGCGTCCTCTCAGTATGTTGTGCGTGGCCGTGGCCGTCCTGACTGAGGTGATGCGGGTGATGAGAGTGAAGACACGCCGGCAGATGATGCTATCTATATTCCTACTGATTATGGCCACTGCCTACTCTGTCGCTGTTATTGTGCCCATTGTGTCGATAAAAATTATAGGCGACCGTAATTTTTTGTTTTCCCCATGCACTCATGATGGAATCGTCAGGCTGAATAGGGAAAATATAGTTGAAAATCATCGAATCCTGTACGCCATGATGTACCTTACTCCTGCTCTGATCGTCATCGTCTCCACCATCGCCCTCATCATCGTCAGCATCATTACACGCCGAGCAGGCGCCACCCGACTTCTGCAGTCCCATGCAAGTCATCGTGATGCAGACCTCAACGCCAGCGAGGCCGCCAAAGCTGCGTCACGCTCATCATACAAACTTCACCCTCTTGTGCGTTCAGCCATACCTACTGTAAACAGCACCGGTGGTTGCATGCACCAGGATGATGATCAGCTGCAAGAAGGTGATGTCAACAGCCCAGACGATATGCCTGCCAGTGTACCCAATAGCCAAACTTCTTCCGGCCCACGACGGCCGCGATGTGCCCGCACACAGCCGTGCGCGAGCCCACTGCCGTCGCGGGTCCAAGAACCTTCGCTTACTGGGGCTGTCACCTACACCTACACTGCGGATGAAGCATCCATTCACTCAGAGGATCGTGCTCCTTGGGCAGAGCCAGCCCCTGCTTGTGACGTGTGCAAAAAAAGTCTTATCCCAATAGACCTGCTCCTGGCCGTTGTAGTCACAATTGTATTTCTCTTCCCTGGTTTTTTCCACACTTTTGCTTTAGAAATAGCCACAGATTTTGACTGGGAAATTCATGGGGAATATTTCAAGTACGTTGCTGGTTTTACGTTCCTAGACCTGTGCTGGCTGTTTGTTGTGCCATGCTGCTGGCTGGCAGGGGCCGAGATCTGGACAGGAGTGCTCAGCTCCATCTTCAAAAGGATGTGTGGATGTCCGAAACAAAACGATCACGGTCATGAAATGGTTACTGCTGGAGACTTTTAATTTTAGACGCAGACAAATGCGCACTTGCACTGCACCTACAAAGTAGCACATGGTAGCAGCAGGCTTTCAAAAGCTCTAGTTTTCATCCCTGCAGCCCACTGATCATTTTAAAATGGTGCGTCTAAAAGATGCCGTACATACATCCAAAAGACAAAGATCATCATGAGCCCCAACATTCAAAAATCAAAAGATTCGAATACATGTAATATGTTTAAAAAGAGATCATGGCCCATCATCATGTCAATGTACTAACATCTAATGAGGTTCATCGTTCACTGAGTGTTGTTTATGTTCACTGTGTTCATGGGGATCTATACATCTTGTCAGCAATGTATTGACCCAGTGACTGTCATTTGTGCTTTCTAATGAGATGGTTACTGCAAGAATCACCTGCAAGAGTGCTGCTGACAGCCAAAAGGTTAACACATGACATCGACCTTCGTCTATGATGGCAACCATCTCTCTCTCTCTCTCTCTCTCTCTCTCTCTCTCTCTCTCTCTCTCTCTCTCTCTCTCTCTCTCTCTCTCTCTCTCTCTCTCTCTCTCTCTGAAAAAAGAGCAACAAATTCCATACCATAACGTAACTGCCAAGAATGTAACAATCCGCCCTGTAAGAATCCAGTGAACATAAAGGTCCCGGCAGATGTCGGCCATAGTTCCATGGCCTATCCACAGCCAACTTATTACCCATTAAATTCTGAGGCTGAAATTTTTCAAATGTCCGGCTGTACTTTTCTACGAAGGTTATATTATGAATTGGGAGATAGATCAAGTTCAATGGTTGTGCCAAAATAGCTAGGCGCCTTGGGCGCCACGCTATTCTGGCACAATCCTTTAACAATTCGAGTCAAATATATTTCATGCAATAGTGTTTCTGGATGGAAAGTGTTAAGGACCTTTCACTTGACTTTTATAAAGGCATATATCATATAAGTGTACTGTACGTGAAAGGTACGTCCTGATACAATAGCCCCAGTCAGCAAAAGGTCCTTCAGCCTTGAATGACTTTGATCTATGCTCAGCTGGGCACTAGCCATCTACGGTCCATGTAAGACAATTCGTGTACATTTTTACTAAACGGGCACTAAAATAAGTATACTGATGAGCAAAACAAATGCGACATTTTTGGAACCATTGAAAACACAAAAGTGTTTCCGGTGTTCCAAAAATGTCGCATTTCTAAAGCTTCTCAGTGTTTAATGAAACGGTGCCTGGCATCGCAGACTCAATCAAACCAATCAAACATTAACACATCAGATGTTTTGGAAAATTTAGGAATCAGACTAAACAAGGAGATGTAAAATATATATATATATATATATATATATATATATATATATATATATATATATATATATATATATATATATATATATATATATATATATATATATATATATATATATATATATATATATATATATATATAAGTTATTGGTCGCAGGGGTTTGCTACACGGACCCTTCTAGACCTCAGGGAGGTCAAAGGAACCATTGTATTCCGAAGGCCGAAGGCCTGAGGGGTACAATTCTTCCTTTGACCTCCCGAAGGCCTACAATGGTCCGTGCAGCAAGCCCCTGCTACCAATAACGTGTTTGTTTTCATTCCTCCGCCATTTTCGTAAAAGAAATCAAGAAGACATCATCCGATCTGAGTCACGCCAGACATGACTGACGTCAAAGGAATATACATTTATACATAATAGACTGATGACGTAATTGAAAATATTTCATGACGTTCCGTCTCCAGTACTTAGTGTGCTGGTTGTTTCGAACAACAGTAATCAACGTTTTACTTTAGAACGTTTTGGTGATCTTTTATAGAACAAAACTCGCATCCAGGATGCGTCACAAAGAGTGTTACAAGAAGCCCCCCATTTGTCGCTACAAGGATTTTGTATCACGGTCACATGGTACGGTTTGCATTAAAGGGACTTGTCGTGTGACGTGGGGATGAAAACAAATAAAACGTAAATGTAAATGTATATGTCAGTATTCGTGCTAACCATGAATTAATTTCTCAATATTTTACCAGTTTTTCAAAGCAAATACCAGCAAAGAAAGTAGAAGTCGTTTAGACGTTGCAGGTTAAAATTGAGAAATACAAATTTCAGAGGCACGGATACTGAAAATATATATGAGTATCGGAATTTACAATGAAGCAGTGGTGTAAGCATATATTAAATCTAAAATCTGTATTTAACCTTAATGTGTTGCTCATTTAAAAGTACTGTAAGCTTATGACTTTAGGTTTTGAATTTGTGTGTGTGTGTGTGTGTGTGTGTGTGTGTGTGTGTGTGTGTGTGTGTGTGCGTGCGTGCGTGCGTGCGCGTGTGTGTGTGCCTGCGTGCGTGTATAAGTCAGTATGTGTGCCTGCCTGCGTGTGTGTGATATTGGGAGTAAGAGTCGTACATTTTTCTTGTTTCAAGTCTTTCTTTTACGTTTACTATTTAACTCATTCGAGACGTGCCGCCTACGCTTAAGCCGCGTATCCGGAGGGCGCACGTCTCGAATGAGTTGATGAATGAGTTAATGAATGCCGCTATAATTGTTTGTGATTTTGTATGTGACAAGTGTGTACTGTAATCGGTTTGTGATGTGTCAGAGCAGACTAGAAGTTTCCCCTCACGGGATCAATAAAGTATTCTTATGTTATATTATCTTATGTTATTTTATGTTATCTCATGTTACGCTGTCTTATCCCAATTTTTTAATAGCCATTGGGTCGACGTCGGCCTGATGGGTGGGGTGGGGTGGAGGGAGGTTGTTCCAGACTCTCCCCCTTCACCACTATTCCCCCCACCCCCACCCCCCAACCCCCCTCCCTCCCACCCACCCCTCCCCCTCCGAGCTAAAATTGTTTAAGATGCTGTAACAAAGTTCATTTTGGGGCTGTTTCACCCCTTCCCCCCTCCCCCACCCCCTGTTTCCTGTTTGATATTTGGCGAGTTTTCACACACATATACCCTGCCCCCCCCCCCCCCCCCGCTCCCCCCGCCCCAACCCCCCCCCCTCAACCCTCCCCCGCTCCCCCACCACTCCCCGTGACCCTCCCTCCCTCCCCCCGTTGTTTGATATTTTGGCGAGTGGTGACACAAACGCGCCTTAGTTGATGTTGTAAAAAGGTTCTATAAAACACAGAAGTGGAGTGTTAGTATACTATCATTTCACGACAGATCTCGCGACTCCCATTCTCAAATTGTTCGATTCATCTCGAGCTTCGATCTCGGTGACTATGAATCAAACAGTTTGAAAATGGTAGTCATTCGGCCTGTCCAGAAATGATAGTACACAAACACTTCACTTCTATGCTTTAATAAGCCAAACAATTGTGTTATTGACATGCTAAATAAAGGCAGAGCAGCGCTTTCTGTCTAGGTGAGTAGAATTACAAAATTGTGGTGTCTTCTGAAGACTGTGCTTACCAGTTGTAAGGTTATATTTTGAAATAGGAGATAGATCAACTATTTTAAGTTCAAAGGTGGAACCAACATAGCTTGGCGTTTTGGGGCGACATACTATTCTGGCGCTACCATTGGACTGACAATTCGAGTAAAGTAACTATATTTCATGCAATAGTGTATCTGGATAGAAAGGGTTAAGAACCTTTCACTTCACTTTTATAAAGCCATATGTGCTGAAAGTGAAAGGATCTTATAACCCGTTCATGATTTGGATCGAACATGATAGTTCAGGGGTGGTGCCAGAACAGCTTGGCGCCCAGAGGTTTGCGTAGGCTCAATCGCGTCAACCGTCAAGACATGAAACAGTGATATCATACGAAAACTCATGGGATAAATACGTTAGACCATGGTTTACGATGATATACACGCCTCGACTTGCTTTTGACACACAGTTCTTGTGTGTCGTATGTGTCAAATGCATGTCTCGGTTCGCGAACCACCACCACTCATAGTTTAACCCCTTCCCTGTCTCCCCACCCGGGTCTGCCCTGTGGGACTTGGGTGGGGTTAACTACTTTTTAGTTCCCAGGGTCACCCTGGTCAGCCCCACAGGGTGGGTTTGCCTCTCTATTCTGGGGCATGTGTTTCTGTCTACCCTTTGTCCATTCACCTGTATTTGCCTTTTTAAAACTCTCCCTACTGTCTGCACTGCCTGTAGCTCTTGATATTGGATGTGTGTTGCTAAATGGTCTTAGCTTTA
Source organism: Semisulcospira habei (assembly GCA_036245525.1). Taxonomy (NCBI): domain Eukaryota; kingdom Metazoa; phylum Mollusca; class Gastropoda; family Semisulcospiridae; genus Semisulcospira; species Semisulcospira habei. The sequence continues at coordinate 78,909,723 of BTPG01000001.1, read as the reverse complement.
TTTAGGCCCCATGTGTTAGGTTTATTTAATGTATTGGACCGGCTGGCGACATACATTCAATGTTATGTTTAGGGTGTTTTTTTTTTCACAAGCAGTGCATCCACGTCCTGAGAAAGTCTTGTTGCTGTCGGGACGTTAAGCAATGTATAATCAATCAAACCCTTCCCTGTCAACATACGTACATTTTATTTCTGGAATTTGTGTTCGCTGAACGAACAAAAGCCACAACTGTCAGTCCAAAGAACATGAACACAAATATTTCTCAGCAAGAGGCATAGATCCTCATGAGCCCCCGCAGTCGCGGGGGCTCGTGAGGATCTATGCCTCTTGCAATTAGTTAGCGTTCACTTTTTATCTTCAGTGAATGGCTTAATTAACCTCTGAACATTGCAGAACCTTGCATTTTCCTCATATTCTAGTCTCCAACCTTTCTATTTATGCGATGCATCAGCAAACTAATCCGAGTTTCTCCGATGATGTGAAACAGGTCTTGATCCGTCTTTGAAGCTGCATATTATGCGTGTACGCAATGTTGCACCCAGTTTTCTGTGCGTTATTGCCACAATAAAATCATGCACACGCAAATGCGTTCGCATGCACACACACATACTCAACCATGCACGCAAAACACACACATGCGCACACACACTCTCTCTCTCCCACACACAAACGTTATCTCTTTCTCTCGCTCTATCTCTCTCACTTTGAGTATAACACTAACAGTAACATTTTTTTTTTTAAAGAGACAAAGTTGCTTATTTTATTCACGAGTCCAACTTTTTTTTTTTCATAACAGAAAACATTTATCAGCAAGTGTTCCAACAACAGTGATATATCACATTTTCTTGTCAAACCCAATTCACAGTGTCATCGAGGAGAAACGGGTAATAAACATCATGATCAAATTTGTATCACATACTGACACTGACATGCCAAAGCGTCTAAGTTTGCAACCAAAAACGCACACTACAAGATCTTTGGTTACACACCCAAACCGAAAACGGGGCTTACAAATAAGAACAAACGTGTTTAACCCTTAGGCTCTCGGTGGCGACTTTTGTCGCGATGATTCCTGTCGGAATCTAACCCTTCCTGTCGGAATCATCGCGACAAAAGTCGCCACCGACAGCCAGAAGGTTTAAAGTTATGCAAAACAGAACTTTGATTTACATCCGTAACAAAATTAACCCATATCATACTGAGGCTAACAGCTTCAAATCAGTTTGTCACTGCCATCAAGCTACATTATAGTACTTACAGATAAGGACATAGACCAATGGCTTTCATTCAAGGGTGGTGCCAGAATAGCTTGGCGCCTAGAGGCGCCAAACTATTCTGGCACTACCCTTGAACTATTTTAGTCAAACTTATTTCACACACTGGTGTATTCCGATTGATAAGGGTTAAGTAGGTCTAGAAAATGAAAAAAGCAAAAGAAGATATCTGACTGAACCGAGTTTAAGATTTGGTTTCACGCGGAAATATATGTAAAGAACACATGCACGAAATAAATTATACAATAACATCATAACCCATTCAGCCCTCGCGCACTACAGCAGGTGATGGGTCGACCATGATAATTCAAGGTTAGTGCCAGATTAGCTTGGCGCCTGTCGGCGCCAGGCTAATATGGCACTGCTCTTGAATTATCATGGTCGATCCATCTCCTGCAACTGGTACATAGCCATTAGATGACGCCTCCAAAATTTGGGAAATACGGCCATCGGGCTAAATGAGTTAACAACTGATCCCTAAAAAGATGTTAACAGAATAAATCAACGAAACATAAATAGAATCCAGTCATTGAATTAAAAGTAAGTAATATAACCGAAGTGAGGTACAGTTTTGACTTTCGTGCCAAAAGAGGCCACAACAAATGCAGTTAGCAGACTACCAATACATCAGGAGACGTGAGGGGAATGGACAAATAACCGAAGAAAAGAGAGCAGGAAGAATGAAGTGAAGAGAAGGGAGAAAGAGGAACAAAACTAGAACATCGAGAACGTATCAGTATGAAAACAAAATTTTAAAGTGTGGACTGTGATTTTGGACTTTTACTGCAGACCCGCACAGACAAAGTGAAACAATTTATTTCAGATACAAAACTCACGTCGACTACTTCAAGAAAACCGCAGAATCACTCTTTAAACACTAAATTCATATACAACTACTTGAACAAAACCAACAAAAATAGTGTTAAATCTACAAACAGGAATACTTTTGTGCTCGTAACAGATTTTGTACCAAATAAACACAATCAAAATGAGATCTCATTTTGTATCGTTACCTGTACCGTTTGCGGGAGTATTTTACAGACTGACCCACTCAGAGAATAACAGGTACACTTGTAGTCAAAAGAGTACACCAAAAGTACACCTCGGAGATTACACCACCAGCACACCTCTATACAAAAGAGATGCTTCAGCATCTCATTTAAATAGAAGTGTACTTGTGGCAGTGCATCTCATATGAACAGAAGTGTACTTGTGGCGTACTCCCTGAGTGGGTCTATCTGGAAAGGACATGTACTCCCGCAAACGGCACGGTTACGTCAGCTTTTCTTGGGATTCTTCTCAACCAAAGTTTAAATCCTTTCTTTGTTCCTATATTGGAGGGCAGCTGATCCTTTCCGCATGTGACTGCAAGATATAGACTCTGTTGTATAATAAGACTTGTCTACCTATACATACCATGACAAATTTGATTGTGGCATTAACCCATATTATACTGAGGCTAAAAGCTTTAAATTTGTACACTGCCATATGCAAGCTACATTGTAGTACTTACAGATAAGGATATAGATCAATGGCTTTAGTTCAAGGGTGGTGCCAGAATAGCTTGGCATGCTAGAGGCGCCAAGCTATTCTGTCACCACCCTTGAACTATTTTAGTCAAACTTATTTCACACACTGGTGTATTCCGAATGATAAGGGTTAAGACTCTTCTGCGTGCTGCCACCAGTACTGTAAACAGTACCATTGGCGGCATGCACAAGTGGGCTAACTTGTGACTCTAACGTACATGATGCCCCTGTAAAATGACTTTACCTGCCTCCTCCACTAAGTAGGATATAAAATGCCACGAATAATTAAAATGCCAAGATTTTTTTTAAATTTCAACTTGTCCCTGCATGCGAATTTGGTCTGCCTGTGCACAAAGCTGACACGCCTTTAACTCTAAAACTCCCAGAACCAAATGACTTCCATTCTAAAGAATGGAAATCATTTAGTTCTGGGAGTTTTAACTTATATTTAAGAGTTAAAGGGGACGTCAATGCATCAAGTGAAACTGGTGCACGTGCATCCATGATTGCAAGGGACACTACTTACAGTACACACTGTGTCAAACTGAGTTGCATAACCTGATTCCAACCAGAAGTCCTACCATCCACACCACAAAACCTATCGTAGTAAACATAAGGGGCCTGACGATGGTGCTTTTCATAAAAATGCAAATCTGCTGCGCCACCGCGTGCACGCTACCTCATCTAGCTCAATTCATGACACATATTATGAACTGAGCTAGATGCGGTGGCGCAGCGGATTTGCATTTAGTCAAAGCACCATCATCAGGCCCCTATGACAGTGAAGTATGAAGACCGTCATCAGTGTAACTGTATCCGACAGATTTAATAGATCTTTCAGATACATGGGCGGCCAGCTACACCAAGAATATAGTGACAGACTGTACTGTGTTGATACTGGTATCAATTTGATGAAATTACAACCCTAGCTGGTGCTTGCAGCCATCTGTACTGAGTACCAAGTGGCCGCAAGCACAGATGTATTAAGACTAGGAATCACCTGTTATTCGTTATTCACAGACGAGGTACCCGCACGAGGACTGTAACAAGTCAAAAGCTTTTGCAGAAAGTGTGTTGATGTCACTCATAAAGCGATAATAACTTAATACATATAATAATATCTTAAATCTGACCACGATAGTTCAAGGGCCGTGGTGCCAGAATAGCATGGTGTCTGCAGGTGCCAAGCTATTCTGGCACCACCCTTGAACTAGCATAATCGATGGAGGGGTCTGGTTATTTTATACCACCTTAGAATTATCTAGCTATTCTAGCACCACCCTTAACTATCATAGTCGATTTTGGCGCCAAATTTTTGTTGCACCACCTCTGAACTATATGACTGATGTAAGTGTCATGATGTTCCGACACTTTACCGCCCATTAAGCCTGTTAGTCTGTTGGGTACTATCAAAGGTCTATTCTGGCACCATCCTTGAACTATCATGGTCAATCTGTCTCATAAACTGTAATGAAGTTATCAAAGACAATTTCTCAAGTTTCCCAGGTTGGGCCAGGGAATTTTAGCTTTAATATGGTTTTAGCTTCAATATGGTTTAATGGTTAAAGGGTTAAATACCATTTTTATCTTATGTGCCATTTGCATACCATGCAATATCCTGTCAGTGTGAGAGAGAAATAGTAATAATTAACCCTTTGGTTGTCAGTAGTGCTCTTTGTCACGATGACTCCTACACAAATCATTGCGATAAAAAAACACTACCGACAGACAAATGGCTCATATGCAAATGTTTTCCATCAACACATTTTCAGCGAAAGTCATTGGGATCAATACTTCATTACGTGAGCTATGCACAAATCCATATACTGTAACAATTGCAATAAATACAATCATCTCTTTCCAAACCAATACATATTTACTTTGTTTGATACGCTTGTCAATGTGTACCATTGCCCAAAAGTTGAGATCATTCTTTTGAGGATTGTCTGACCGGAAAAAAATTATCGACGTACATTGTAACAATCCTCTTTCCAATCAAGAATCATTCTAATACTTTCTAAAACATATAATACAGCAGAACCTGTATTGAGCGATCACCTGTCATTGAAGACCATCATTTAGGTGGCTATAGGCAGCCCGTTACCTGTTAACTCTTAAACTCCCAAAACTACATGACTTTTATTCTACAAGATGGAAGTCATTTAGTTCTGGGAGTTTAAGAGTTAAAGACTGTCATTTAGGTGGCTGTAGCCACCTAAATGAGGGTCATTAATGACATGTGACACTTTTTGCCCTTCAAGACTTCTCTGGAGAGAACACCTGTCTTTTTAGACTATTTTTGTGTGCAAAAAATGTGACAGTTCAAAACTGGTTCTACTGTACAGACGAGACATACATGATGATACATATCACCTACAAACAAAACAGTAACAAAACAGTAGCTGTAGATGAAGGGGTCAGCTTCGCGACGTATTTAGGCAAAACTCTATCCAGCGTGAATCCAGAACAATGCTGCCCGCCTCGTCCCCAGAAAGAAAAAATCTGACCACATCACTCCCCTGCTCAAGCTCCTTCACTGGCTCCCCATCCCCCAACGCATCCAATACAAGATTCTGTCTCTCTGCTACAAATCCCTGAACAACTACGCTCCTACTTATCTCTCCAACTTACTTCACCCCTACACTCCTTCCCACTCCGCCTCCGACCCTCTCCGCCTCGACATCCCCCGCACCAAACTCAGCACTTTCGGCCCCCGCACTTTCTCCGCCTACAGTCCATCCACCTGGAACACTCTCCCACTCTCTCTCCATCTGAAACACTCTCTCTCCTCCTTCCAGTCCGCCCTCCAAACTCACCTCTTTCAACAGTTCTAGCACTATATCACCACACTCCCCACCCCAAGCTGACTGTCATAATGTATTTGTGGTACGCGAGTCATTGTCTAAAGCGTGCGCATGCGTGCGCGAGTTGTGAGTATGCGCTTAGAGTTATAATTATTATAAGATAAGCGCATTATAAATACCGTAATTATTATTATTATTAATGTACCTACTGAAACCTACTCAACACGATTCCAGCCAGGCGTGAGTTCACTCTGTGTAAGTTTTGTATTCCCATCCAGGTTTCTCAGTTGGGCGTATTCTAACTTGTGTGAATTCACACTTGGTGTATTTACTTTGGCAGACTTACACTGAGTAGGTTTACTTCAAAATATGGGTGGCATCATGGCAGCCCAAATTTACACTAGATGGATTCACGTCTGAGTGGATCTGCACTGGTTAGATTTTCGCTGGGTATATTTCCACTTGGTAGATTTACGCCTCAATATAGCACAGCTGACCCGTTCTGCAAAGAATGAAAATCAAACACAAAAGTATACACTTGGAATGTAAGTAAATAAGTTGGCCCGCAAAGGCCCAAGTTTAAATCTGTATCACAATTATGCTCTTCAACGCCAAAATAAACACACGGTGACCCCATAATGATGACTGTAAAATTCAACGATTCAATGAAGAGTATATGTACACACATGGGTCATGGTCTGTGATTTTAATGCAAACATTTACATTAACCCATTTAGCCCTGACTCACGACAGCAGGAGATGAATCAACCAATGTAATTCAAGTGTAGTGCCAGATTAGCTTGGCGCCTGATGGCGCCAAGCTAATCTGGCACTACCCTTCAGTCGATCCATCTCCTACAACTGGTACATAGTCGTTAGGTCACACCTCCAAAATTTGGGGTTAAGAGGGTTAAATAATAATAATAAATCATTTTTAAATATAGCAAAGAAAACATTACTGAAACTAGGATGCATGTGCTGAATGACTCGGACTGCCGCAGACATACTGACCAGCAAAAGAAATGGATATCATTCGAATCATTGTGATTCTAAAGTGTTTCCAATGATTTGAATAATGTTGCGCTTCTTTTGCTTGTCGGTACATAACATGCACTGAAAACGCTAATGGAACTTGGTGTCATCTCACATTCACCAATACAGTCCAACGGTTTATCATGAGTTGTCCACGTGCAAAATGCTTTCACGAAAACCCTGTAGTCCGTCTAGATGTCAGAATACGGCTCAGTTCACTCTATAAATTAACAGTCTTGTGCATGCAGCCACTGGTAATGTCAGAAGCACCGGTGGTTGCATGCACAAGAGGCTTAACAAAAAGGATGTCTAGGTCACACAAGTATAACACTGTACCAAACAAACGGTGACAATGTCCTAAATTGTTATACAGTAGGGCCTGTTTTGAGCGACCACCCTTTTGGGAGATCGCCTGTCATTAGAGACGATCATGTAGGTGGCTGGCACCAAAAAAGTGTCACCTGCCATTAAAGACCATCATTTAGGTGGCTGTGGCTGTGGCCACCTAAATGATGGTCTTTAATGACAGGTGACACTTTTTGCCCTTCAAGACATCTCTTGAGAGAGAACTTGCCTGTAAAGACCGCTTCTTTGTACTAGGTGGCTGCTCAAAAACAGTATCTACTGTACACTAAAAGAAGTCTGAATCAATGAGACTTGGGAAATGCAATATGCACTACATACCAATATGGACGTCTTTCCACACACAAAATATCAACCCTGTAGAGTGCGAGGGACAAGTTAAAAAATGTGGGCTGTACTGCAAGGCCTTAAAAGTGATGACGCACTTGCTCAGTAGTGATTATTCCTAAATCAGAAAGAGATCAAAGACAGCAGGTAGTGCCCCAAGGCAGTGAGGACGTCACGCAGGATTCATATAATAAAGACTGTTTTTTTCTCAACAGCAGCGATTACTGCAGCATGCGTTCACGTAACGGTCAACAGCTCACTCTGGATACATCAAACAGGTGATGCAGAAAAGGCCCTACATTTTGCTCGCAAAAGGTGTAAATTCTCAACAGCCTCTGCCGGGGATCAAGAAAATATGTTTCTCTTGCAGACAGAGCTATCTGCTTGAATCAACCGAAAGTTGGAACTCAGAGTAATTTCTGACCTACTTCTGATTTAGGGATAACCCAAGGTACCTGTAAATGATGAAAATAATCATCACAAAATTTCAAGATACGCGTGTTGCAGTGCTGAAATGGCTGAGACAAAACGTGCAAGCCATGGTCACAGAGTCAAAATTCATCATGGTGCTATAGAAAAGCACACCGTCACACATTTATTGGAGTTCTAGATTCAACAGTGTCCTAAGCAATCTCACTAACCCCGTGAAGAAAAGATACTTTGGATGACAACAGTCCCTGCTGGCCCACACACATGCGTGCGCGGGCCAACAGCGACCAATGCCAGCCATGGGAACTTTTGTTCCCAAGGAAACTACCACAAAGAGAGAAGTCCAAAACATCTACATGCTACAGAGATTCAAAGAGCAAAACACATCAGGTAATTAAATTAAAAGCACAGACCTGCACATACAACCATGTAGTACATTCAACTCTATCATTGGCAAACAGTGATTACAAAATACTCAAGTATATATCACAAATAAGAAGGTGTTTGTACAAAGGTGGCAGCAAGCACACCTCACCCTTTCCGGCAGACATATTTTGTTAATTTTAGTCCCTTCTTCAGCCTCTTCAACAGTAAACTTCCCTTATACGGAACTTTGTTGTATTCGATGGGAACATCAGGCATAACAAAATTAGGATATTCTATTATGGCAATCTATTTCTGAGGTTCTGACTATGTGTACACTTTTCCATGTCAATGGGGCGGTCCGTGGCGCAGTGGTTAAGGCGCCTGCCACCAATGCTAAAGGTGCAAGGTTCGATTACGGGTTCCAGCGTCGGATTTTTCTCCTCTAGTAAGTGTCACCGTTAATTCGGGCGGACCGTCGGGGGTTCTTTCTCCGGGTACTCCGGCTCTTCCTCCCCCTCCACTTTGGTATCAGTTTCAGCCCACTTAATCAAATTTCAAATACAAACGATTTTGAATTTCCAAAAACTACAGTAGCTCGCTTGAGCTTGCCCTTAGCACCACGTGAATGTTCTATGTTTATGTACAGTGTGTGAGTGAATGCGCGTGATTCACGTGAGCGTGCTTGTTGGGTTCAGTTCGCGGCGGCGCTTTGAGCCGATTTTCAATTGGGATAAAGCGCCTATTTAATGCGCTTATTATTATTATTATTATTAATTACTCTATAACACTGTAGATAAAATAACAAACAAATGTGTGTCTCCCGGCATTTGGCTACAACCTAAGTTTACTGTATCTGCAAAAGATGAAGACTTTTATGAGTAAGAATCTGTCATTTGCTCCGACAGTTCTTCAAACTGTGCATGTTATAGAAGTAAAACTGTTTAGTGGAAAGGGTGAGGTACACAAACTCAGCCACAATGGCAGTTCTCTCTAACAGTAGTAATACAACGTGCAGAGATATACTGGGAATGCTAAAATGACTAAATCTTTGCAACAAACTCGTCTTTGGCTGCTGAACTGCCATCTGTGTGCATGTGACCAATGGTATATGTACTTTAACACATTCTGCTCCAGGACCGAAATCCGCAAATTTTGAAGTTGCCTCCTGAAGACTGTATTACACTTCTGGAAACAGATCGAGCATGATAGTTCAAGGGTTGTGCCAGAATAGCTTGGCGCCTTTGGACGCCAAGCTATTCTGGCACAACCATTGAACTATCACGCTCTATCCATGTCTTGCCTTGGCGTGTCGGAGTTGAATGAGTTAAACATCGCTGCTGGCGGCATGCACAAATGTTTTTTTCTAATTCTCCTGCGCACGCAGCCACCGACACTGTAAAAGTACGGTTGGCAGCACAGACTAGGGAGTTGACCCCTTTCACTGCTGAGAAACACTGAACACAACCCGCGTGCAAGAGGTATAGATCCTCATGAGCTCCCACACTCTTGTTGAAACCATCTTGTATCCATGTTCCTTTGACCACATCTGCGAGAGCTCATGAGAATCTACGCCTCCAGCTGCAACCACCAAGCATCCATGATCCTTTGTCATCTGGGGATCTTTCAACGTTGAATTTTAAATGATTTCAAAAATGCAGTGTGCATCCACCGGCAGTGAAAGGGTCAAGACAATAATTCTACAGGCAACAAAAAAGAAAACCATGTAGTAAGTTCACAAGCAATCGAAAATCAATCACACGACCATCTCCCAGAGTGGTCAACATCATGACTTTGAGCAAGGTACCCATCTGATTGTGAACCAGTAGTAAATGCATAAAGTGGCGTTAGCAGTCCAAGAGATTAACCCCATTGTGCCTGCAGCCAGTGGTACTGTTAACACTACACAGTACCGGTGACTGCATGCACTAGGGGGTTTAACGCAAAATAAGGAAGAGTTGTATAACCCATATCATACTGAGGCTAAAGCTTCAAATTTGTACACTGCCATATGCAAGCTACATTATAGTATTTACAGATAAGGATATAGACCAATGGCTTTAGTTCAAAAGTGGTGCCAGAATAGCTCGGCGCCTAGGGGCGCCAAGCTATTCTGGCACTACCCTTGATCTATTTTAGTCAAACTTTTTTCACGTACTGGTTTATTCTGATTAAGGGTTAAACAGGTAAACTTCTCTGAGAAACTATGACACAAATGAAAAGCACAGTGTGAAAATGAAAGAGAAATGACAATCAAACCCCTGCACTGGTTGTCTCTTAAAATTTGATACCACGGCATCAAATCCAGGGAGACAACCGGTGCAGCAAATCCCTTCATTGCCAGGACATGTCAAACACTGCCAAACCACAACCCTCATTCGTTCACTTGTTCCTCAAGCGACTGTCAATCTGGCTGTCAATTTGGGATGCCATCTGATACCTGTGCATTTCATTCACAGCCACAATCAAGGGATGAAGATTTGTGAGACACAATGCAGACTATGCTTAACAAAATTTTATTTGAACACCACCAAAGTGAGAAATGGACCTACAATGTTATTTCAAGGATAGAGCCAGATTAGCTTGGCACCTTCTCAAGCGCCAAGCTAATCTGGCACTAACCTTGAACGATCATGGTCATTCCATCTGCCAGTAAAGTCTTTGCACTTTAATATATACAGCCCATTTCTCTCTGCATGTCTCTTTCGAAAATTTGATAAATAATCTTGTACTAATTTTCCTTTCTATGTATGTTTATTTTTTCTCCTGGCAGTTTCTCTTTACTGCGAGACATTATTAGCTGTGAATGAGTTGAATGTCTGTAAGTGCCGGAGTCTGGACTCGAAGCATGTACTCCAACAGCACACTCTTATGCAAGCTCTACGATACCCATAAAACAAATAATGAATTGTATAATATAATGCTGCAACAATACTTCTGACAACTCTTCCTTATTTTTACTCTTGGCCCCACGCCATGAGGACAATACTTTAAATAAATTATATGCAACATAAACACCTTTGCACCCATGGCCACCAGTACTGTTCACAGTGTCAGTGGCTGCGTGCACAAGGGAGTTGACAATAGCTGATCCGAGGGACTCATCATGGCAGTAGATAATGCTTTTAGCTAGTCTGAATCAGCTGTCGTTTTCAGCAGCGCTGACACTGCATGTAAATGGATTAAAATTCTACACTACTAATGCACGATACGCTAACATCTCCAACAAGTATGTTCTACGAATCAGAACACAAACCTAGCAAACAAAAGATTATTGAGCCGACATTGACGACAGCTGGCCTGCACACTGCTGTGCGCAGGCCAGCTGTTGGCTGACAGTGGCTCAATGACTTTTTCTCTACTGGGACTATTTTTGTATGGATAGCAAAGATGACTAAAACACTGACTCAGAGACAGCTAAGCTGCCTGTGCTCTAGTCAACATATCACAAAGCAATGATCGTGTAACAGCATGAAAGTTGTCTTCCCATGATCACAAGTCTATCTATGGTCCCAAGCACAAGGTAGGATGCCTATGTGGAATCTGCACTGAAAATAACACGCAGAAGATCAGTCAGCGAGGTCCACTCATTGCACGGATGATTTGTGGGTACAGGACCGGGACTAACAGTTCAATTTCTACAGCAAACTTTCCCCGAGATGTCCTTTATTGACAGAACTGAATGCGCTAGGTGAGGTGAACACAAGACACAAGCAGAACTGACAGTGCGTGATGTCACTTGCCCGATGGACACTCTTGTGATGTTGGACAAGTCCAGTCCGGGTATCCCTGAAGACTTTTTAATGACTGGTGAACCTGCAAAACACGGAAAGCCATCAGCCTTACTGCAACTATAAAATTAACTCACTCAAATGTACCATGTCAGGATACGAGTATTAACTCATACGAGTGTTAACCCATTCAAGGCACTCCACATCAACAGCTGCAGAAGTGCCGCTGGCAATGCTATACAACACTTACACAGCTATTGATGAGTGCGATTTGACTAAGTTAACTCATTCTTGGCCAGCCGCATCCGGATGCACGGCTTATGCCACGCATATGAATGCAGCTGGCCGCGAATGAGTTTACCTTCAAGACAAAACGAAGTTGCAGCATTGCAGCTATCTATGGTTCAGCTTCCGACAGTAAAAGACAACTTAACCCCCCTGTACAGGCTGCCACCAGTACTGTTTACTGCACCAGTGGCCCCATGCACATGACAGTTAATGTCATAATGTTTGCGCACAATCAACCCGAATGAGCTAAGCAGCGTCATCCCTCTGGCTGCCGGTAGTGCTTTTTTGTTTGTCTGTTTTTTGTTGTGTAATGATCCCTGCGTGAATCATTGTGACCAAAACTGCTACAGAACAGCCAAAGGAGCAAGATTTGTAAGTTTCAGCTCTGATCAGTATATCAGATTAACCCCCACCCCAAATCTGCATGCACAAGGGATTAACCCCTTCATTGCTTGCCGACACACTGCCAACACAGAAATCTTTATTAATTCAACACCAGGCCTCGGCCATGCCACTAACACGATTCAAAGTGGTGTCAGCAAGAGGCGTAGATCCTCATGAGCCCCCGCAACTGCATGGGCTCATGAGGATCTCTGTCTCTTGTGGCTGGATCGTGTTTACTTTTTCTCGGCAGTGAAGGGGTTAAAGTCGCCACGTCAATGCACACATTGCCACCCACCTGCTCCAGCAGCTGAATGTTGGCCTTCAAGACATCGTGGAGCTGGTGAATCGTGGCCATGTGCGTTTCGGATTGCAATGTGTACATACTGCCCATCACCTGATCCCTGTGCCAAAACAAACATCAACAGGTTCAGGTAAAACAATGATTCTGAGACCACTGGACATCCCTGCAAAACATCAAACATCTATATTGTGTAGCGCATTAACCCCTTCACTGCCAATGGACACAAAATTACATCTTTCAAACCTGGGCAGGTTCAATGCCAAGCATATCCCATCAATTCAAGGAACAGGAATATGAATAGGGTCAACAAGAGGCAAAGAACCTCATTGACCCCCACATGCGCAGGGGCCGATGAGGTTCTTTGCCTCTTGCAGTTGGGTGGTGTTCATGTTTCCAGCAGTGAATAGGTCAATTGTAAAATAGAAAATTAAAATATGAGGTAACATCAAGCAAGACCCTAAGGGTTCAAGTGCCGTTGGGGTGCCAACATTATTTTTGTTTAATTTCCAAGAATTTGGTGGTTCTTCCTTCAACCTCAACATGAAATCATTATTTTTTAGTGCAAGTAAAAGAAATAGCTGAAATTACTGCCTTTTGCCTGCAGACAGCAGACGTGTGAATGAGCAAATTTGCTGACCTAAATGACTGTTGCCTGCCTGGCGTCCATAAATGACTCATTTCCAGCTGGGTCTGCAGCAGAAGAATCTTGTACGTCAGCCCCATTGCTGACATCAACAGGAATACAACCCTGAAAACAATGCAACAAACAAATGTATTATTCTATTGGACTGGGACATGTAAAAGTTTAACTCTTTAGATGTCGGTGGTGGATTTTGTCGCAATGATTCCTGCAGGAAAAAAAATGTATTTTTCTTTCAAATGTATTTTTTTGAAAAATTCATTTTTCTCTAAAAGGTATTTTTTCGAAAAATACTAACTTACCGATGACATGACTTTGTGGAAGTGTCTACTACTTACTCAATTTTAGCCTAAGAACCTGTTGTGTTACCACACAACCCGGGAGGCACTCGGGGAACCCCCAGAGGAGCTGAGAGTTGTCTCCTGTTTCTGTCCATCCGGTTCCGAGTCACGTGGTGACCAACCAGTCAGTATACTTAGCTCATCAGCAGCAAGGGGGCAGGTGGGAGGGTCCTCCGAGTCATGTCTTACTTACTTACTTACTTATGCCTGTCACCCCTACCCGGGTATAGGCCGTCAACGAGAGACCTCCAGCGACTCCTGTCCTGTGCTTCTCCTTCGATTTTACTCCAGGTGGTTCCCAGTCTCTTGATGTCTGCTTGGAGGTCTCGACGCCAGGAGTTTCTCAGCCTACCTCTTTTCCTCTTTCCCTGGGGGTACGTTCCATGTGCCCATGGTTGTGTCCCTGGATAGAGAGAGGTGGCTCGGTCCTGTGGCTTCTGAAGACTTCCGGCTTTCACCACAGGACGTCATAAATCTTCTGGTAGAAGAACCTTCCTCCTCCAGGAAAGGAATTACTGTTTGTCTTTTCATCGGCGTTTTTGTAACTATTTCCTTTTTGCAGGGTGGGGAAGCTACCCCCACGCCTAACCCCCTTACTAGAAGGACCAGGGGTTTTCTGTTGGGGTCACCTTCCCTTAGACCATGTTGGTTCACGGTACCTTATTTCATTCGGTGCACCCCTCTCTCGAGGGACCCCCTATCCATCACCCAGGGGACGCGCCTCAACGCCATATGGTCCCAGCGCGAGGCCTCCGAGTCATGTCATCGGTAAGTATTTTTCGAAAAAAATACCTTTTAGGGAAAATTGAATTTATTTCTTCAAAACCATTAACGATGACATGACTTTGTGGAAGAATTGCGATAAGGAGGAGGGTGCCGCCCACAACACCCCCGTGAGGGCCAATCAGAGCCACCCTCCCTGCTGCAAAACTCCCGACAATTTTAGCTAAGTGCGTACCTACGGCGCCTGTGGCGCAGGGAGGGAGTGTTGCGCCGCAGTGATGTCCCCCACCAGTGCGAGGTTGTCTCGCTGGCCTGCCAGATCCCGGAAGTAGAAGCGGGCGAAGGTTGATTCTGCCCGCCAGCCCACGGCTGCCACGATGTCTTTGACAGCACAGTTCCGGACGAATGCGACGCTCATGGCCATGGCGGTAACCTCATGCGCACATATCTTTAGCCTGTTCGCTCCCTGTGGGGAGAGGTCCTGGTTGGGGGACCTTTTGACCCAGTGTAGCCAGGAAGATATCGCCTGGGCTGTTATGTCAGTTCTGCCAGGCTTTAAAGGTAGGAAGAGGCATGAGCGTCCTCTCCGGACAGCTTTGGTTCAGCTTAGGTACACGCGTAGGGCTCGCACAGGATCTTGTTGCCTGGTCTCCTAGGGGAAGTTCGTCCCTCTCAGCGACCGTAAGGTGATCACCTGTGGCGCGGTCAAAGGAGACCTGGTTTTGGCAATGAAGGCAGGGTCCATAAGAAGCTGCATGGAACCATCCGCTCGAAACTGCAGGCAGGCAGGCAGGGACGCTGACAGCGTGTGTAGCTCACTAACTCGGGCCGCCGTGGCAAGGCCCAACAGGAATCATGTCTTACGAGTCACATCCGTGAAGCAGGCCAAAGGCAGCGGTTCGAATCTGGCAGAGTTCAGCCAAGTCAGTACCCAGGGTAGGTCCCAGCGAGGAATGAGCGAGCGGGGCACCGGACGCTGCAGGCCAAAGTGAGTCATAAGGTCGCGATGTCTTTACAGGCGCCGAGGTCCAGGCGGCCAATGTGCCGGTAGGTGTCGGCAATCATGGACAAGTACCCCCTGATGGTGATAGGGGCAAACCCTTGGTCTCCAAAGAGCCAGAGGAAGAAGTCCGCGAGCTGGGGATTAGTTAGGTCGGTGGGGGCGAGGCACTGGTCGTCACACCAGGAGCACGGTACTCGCCATTTTCCCTCAGACGCGTCGTCTCGAGGGTCTGCGGGCTGTAGCGATAGCTTCCACTGCTGCACTCGAGAAGCCTCTAGCAGCGAGGGCTTGCTGCACAATTTCCAAGCGTGAAGGAGCAGGCGCTCAGGGCATGGGTGGAACAGCGGTTGTCGGGGCCGCTTAAGCATCATGCTCGGCGTGGGCAGCAGCAGTGGGGGGTCCGTGGCGAGGCTGAGGAGGTCGGTGGTCCAGGACCGGTTCCAGGAGGATGGGGCGACCAGTAAGACGACCGCATTGCATCCTCGAAGCTTGAGGAGAACTTTGGGAAGGACAGTCGGAAGGTACGCATACATGATGAGACCATCCCATGGAATGGAGTGCGCGTTGACTGCCTAGGCCAGGGGGTCTGGGATCGGAGAGACGAAGAGGGGAAGCTGGTGATTCCACCTCATGGCGAACAGGTTGATCGTAGGCGTCTCCCAGTGCGCGCAGATCATCCGAAAGATGTCCCGGAGTAGGGTCCACTCCATGTGCAGCAACTGGCCACGCCGGGAGAGAGAGTCGGCCAACACATTCAGGTGACTGGGGATGTGTCGAGATCGGAGGAAAAAGTTGCGGTCCTCGCGCCAGCGCATCAGACGGCAGAGGAGCATGCACAGGTCGGGTGAGCGAGTCCCGCCCTGCTTCTGGATGTAAGCAACCACTGTCGCGTTGTCGGAGAGGACGAGCAGCTCCTGGTGACGGAGTTGTTCCTCCCACACAATGAGGGCTTGCCAGACTGCTTGCAGCTCCAACCAGTTGATGTGCTTGTCCGCGAGCTTCGGAGGCCAGGGGCCGGACGTCGTGAGGAACCGCGGTAGCAGGTGGGCTCCCCAACCAGCGAGACTTGCATCGACACACAGGGAGAGTTGAGGAGGCGGAGCGGTCAAGGGAACTCCCGACGTCCAAAGTAGCAGATGGGGGCGCAGCAACGGAGTCACGGGTACCATGGCGGCCAAATTGCCGGAGGAGGGACACCAGTGAAGCAGGAGGTGCAGCTGTAGCGGCCGGGCGTAGAGACGACCGAGGGTGAGTAGATCCACTGCCGCATTCATCAAGCCAAGGAGCTGCAGCCAGGCTCTGGCGTGGGCTGCATCCTGCTGGGCTACCTGGCCGGCTAGGGCGACTAACTTCAGGATCCGCGGCTCCAGCAAACTCACTCGTTGAGGTCGGTGGCGAACTCCATGCCGAGGTGGACGAAGTGACGCGAGGGGGTGAGGTCCAACTTGCCCGCGTTGACTAGGAACCCCAACCTCGACAAGAGCCGTATCAGGGCATCCCTATCTGATGTCAGGTCGGCTTCCGATTGGTTGCGTAGGAGGAGGTCGTCGAGGCAGTTCGACGTCGGGCTGGAAGACGACTGACGCGCCTTGGTCATCCATGATGCGGGTGAAAACCCAGGGGCTGAGGTTGAGACCGAACAGCAGTGCCCGAAACTGGTAAATTACTCTGTCGCAGGCGAAGCGGAGGTACCTCCTGGATGCCGGGTGCATGGGGACATGGAGATAAGCGTCGGATAAGTCTAGACTGATCGCGTAGTCCATGGGCTGTAGGAAGCTCTGAGGGCCCAGGCAGTCTTCATGCGAAAGGACGGGGCCGTGATAAACGCGTTCAACGCTGAGAGATCGATAACAGGTCGTCACTTGCCACCTGGTCTGGGTACCACGATGAGGCGGCTGTAGAAGGCTGGGGAGTCGGGGTGCAGCACGACTTCTGTGGCAGCCTCCTGCAGAAGAGTGGCGACTTCTCCGTGTAGAGCGCAGCCCTTGAGCTCGTCTGACGGCCCCTCGGTCCACAATGGGGAGCAACGCAGTGGAGGCAGAGAGCGAAAGGCGATCCAAAGGCCCTCGGTAACGGTCTCCAATATGCAGGGGTCATCTCGGAACAGCGAGCGCCACTCCTCGCTGCACAGTGCGAGCCTTCCGCTGACTGGAGACCCTGTTGCGGTCGGCGGAGGCAGTAGAGGGGAGAAGTCAGGCGGCCCGCCCACGCCCTGGGCGACGGGCAGGATGGGGCCAGGTGGGGGCAGGGGCGCTAACAGGTCCGGGGTGGCCGAAGGCGGGGCAGCGAAGAGGGGCCCGCGGAGGCGCGGGGGCGGAAGACGCGGCGGGTCTGGAGGTCCACAGGGCGCGACCCACGGCCTTGCGGGCAGCCTGAAAGCGAGATGGAGCTGTCCTGCGAGGCCAACGGTCTGTGTTTGCATCCTTCACCGTCTGCCAGGTCTCACTGAAGAGCAGAGGGCCACCCAGGGGAGCACGGCGCAGCCGAGTCCTCAAATCGGGGGGCATTCCACGGCAGGCCAGCAACACGGCATCCCGACGCAACAGGTCGCAGTTGGAGGCGGCAGCCATGGCGTTGACCGACGAGTGATACGCCGCCCGGTTGGCCACTTCCGCGAGAGTGAGTAGGTCTCCTAGGAAGGGTGTCAAGAAGGGGTGCCAGGCGTCCTCGATGTGGCACACGAAGGCTTGGGTCAGCAGCTCCAGGAATCCCACACAGGCCAAAGTGTTACAGACGAGTGAGGCAGTCTTGTCCAGTCCGCGGGGCAGGGCGCACTTCAGCAGGGCGGCGCCTCCAGCCTGAACCAAGGCTGGCGGATCCACAGCCGGAACAGGGCAGATGAAAGCCTGGGAGTGGCCCGAGTACCAGTCCTGCAACACCTACGGTCCGAGAAGAAATCGGAGTTCCGGGAACCCGACAGGAGGTGAGCGGAGAAGGCGTAGCACAGGTCAAGAAAGCCGGGAGGCTGCAGCAGAGACTTGAACCTCTTCACTCATCTTTCAGCGTCAACAAACGCGGAGATCTTCCTCTTGAGAGGGGGCGACGGAGGGCAGTCATCCGCAGGAAGCGTGGTGGCGATGAGACGAGCAGCTTCGTCCAGGGAAAGCACGATGTCCATACACAACGAAGAGGCCAGCTTGGGGGAAACCGAGGTGTCGGAAGAAGGAGAGCGAGGCGAAGGAGAGCGGCTAAGTCCACCGAGAAGAGCGGAGATGGAGTCCTCAGCCAGCAGGCTCAGGGTCTTGTCCTCCACCGGGTGGGGGGAGGAGGTCCGGTGACGCAGACGAGGGCTAGGGGCGACGACATCCAAGCGCCGGCGGCCAGAGGAGGTGGAGGGGAAGCGACCAGATCCGAGAGGGGGCTGTCGAATCTGACGGGGCAGCGTCCGTGGCGTGGCACGATGTGGCGAAGACCTGTTGACGTAGGCGGGGCGTCCGGAGCGCGACGAGAGACTGCGGCGACTACGTGAACGATGCCGATGAAGCCGAGGGGGAGTGGGGCTCCTACTAGGGCGCCGTCGAAGAGGGGGCGAAGGGTGGCGGGCCCGCGCACGGAGGGGATTGACGAGACGAGCGAGCGGCCGGTCGAGGGAAGGACGTCCGCGAGCGGGTCAAGTGCGACAAAGCCGACGAACGGTGGGGGCTACGGTCCCTGGCGCGAAGCAAAGCGTGGTTCTTCCAGCGCTCACCAACAGGTGAGCATGAGCGTCTGGTAGAGCTGGGGTAGCGTGAGGGCTCTGAACTGCACGAAGTCCTCGGATGCGCAGGTAAAGATCTCTCCGAGCCGGACTCAGTGAGGCTGGCTCTCTGCCGGCTAAGCGACTCCCTGTAAGAGTCAGCGGGCTTTCTTGGAGACGAGCGAGGACTGACAGCGGACAGGCTCAGTGAGGCGGGCTCTCTGCCGGTAGGAACCAGCGGGCTTTGTCTGAGCGGGCTCCCTCCTGGAAGCGATCGCGTTGGTAGCAGTCCTGCTCCGAGCGCTGGGCTCCCGCGTCCGGTGTGGCGTCCTTTCCACAAAAAAAGAAAGGTACTAGCCAGGAGGTAAGCGCCAAATCCTTCAACACCAATCAGCTGAAAGGTGAGCGAGCGCGGGCACGTGGGGCCCCGCCAAGCTAAGAGGAATATTTGGCGCGAAAAAGCCACAGCGAAGATGAAGAATGCTTCGTCTCTGCTCGAACCGGCGCCCAGCCCGGGAGCTGGCCGAGGGCTAACACAGCTACCTTACCTCTCTGCCGGAGCGGGAACAGGGAAAGGAAGCTCCATAACACCCACAGCGCGCAAACGCGGGCGGCGTCCCAGCAAACCGCACTGAGCAGCCCAAGCAACCCAAGGCGCAGGAGAGGGCAGCAGCCAAACGAGTAGACCCACACATGGCACAGGCAGGCCTGGCGAAGCAGAAGTCCAACAAGAAGTCAAGGTTTGTCCGGAAGACCGGCGCACTGGTCGAACAAGGCAAAGTCTAAGTCTGTAGACTAAAGCAAACACGTCTGAACGGCGTGAGCTAAGTAGCATGACTGGTTGGTCACCACGTGACTCGGAACTGGATGGGCAGGAATGGGAGACAACTCTTGGCCCCTCTGGGGGTTCCCCGAGTGCCTCCCAGGTTGTGTGGTGACACAATGGGTTCTTAGGCTAAAATTGAGTAAGTAGAAGACACTTCCACAAAGTCATGTCATCGATAATGGTTTTGAAGAAATAAATA
The DNA here is from genome assembly GCA_036245525.1 of Semisulcospira habei. Taxonomy (NCBI): domain Eukaryota; kingdom Metazoa; phylum Mollusca; class Gastropoda; family Semisulcospiridae; genus Semisulcospira; species Semisulcospira habei. The sequence continues at coordinate 78,889,490 of BTPG01000001.1, read as the reverse complement.
CCTACCGATGGCATAACTCTCACACTTAGCTGAAATCGATAAGCTAGGTTTATCTTCCTAATACTGTGTAATAGTAATGCCATCGGTAGGCTATTTTGAGGAAACAAAGTGCCACCTACAGCCAAAGGGTTAATATTACAACCCACGTTTAATATTCTGAGAAGCCTTCAAAACATAACAGGGATGGACATTTCTGAGAGATAAGATAGTGAATATCTGCTTTCAGCCCCAACATACAGATCCCCATCTGTATGTGAAAAAAGAAACAAAAGTGACCAGTGAAGCCCAAAGTACTGGTAATATTTCCCAAATTAACCCTTTGATTGCTACTGATGATACAACTTGGCAGGAAAGACACATAACTACACACCTTTTCCACCAAGCAGTATCATGTTACGGCACTTATGGCTAAGTATGTAGATGAAGAATGGATAAAAATGGTCAACTTACAATACACTGCATATTGCCAAAAGCAGGTTGGTTCGAGGAACCCTGCAGGGAAAAAAAAAGAAACGTTACATTCTACAGTCATATTTTGATGAAGCTGTTTCCTGTCTCTATGCAACAAGGTACAACACGCACAAAAACTGTACGGCTTCATCATGGAAGAAATCAAGAAATTGATGAAAATCTAGCTCCAACAAAGTAGTGAAATAACGGTATTGAGTGTTTACCCCTTAACCAATTCAACCCTGATGCACTACAACAGGAGATGGGTCGACCATGATAATTCAAGGGTAGTGCCAGATTGCTAATATGGCACTGCCCTTGAATTATCATGGTCGATCCATCTGCAGCAACTGGTGCATAGTCGTTAGATAACGCTCCAAAATTTGGGAAATATGTGCGCCAGGCTGAATGAGTTAACAGTTCTGCTACTGATGATATGCATGGCAGAAAACCCACATAAATGTGTCTTTTCTGCTGAACGGTATCAACAGCAGCAGTCAAGGGGTCAAGTAAGGAGTTATACAAAGTGAAAACCAACACATTTTCACAATCACCAATAACATTATTTATTACATCTTTCTCCTACTAGTACTAACCCATTTAACCTCAAATTATCCCAAACTGAAGGTGTCAGATAATGACTAGCTGTAGGAGATGGATCAACCATAATAATTCAAGGGCAGGGCCAGACTAGCTTGGTGCCTGAAGGCGCCAAGCTAATCTGGCATTACCCTTGAATTATCATGGTCGATCCATCTCCTGCTGTGGAGTGTTGGGGCTAAATGGGTTAACTGCAAAAGCAAACATAACACGGATGGAGGTGATTAATTCCCATAGAATCGCATAGGTGTCGCGATCTGCCCAGACAAGGTTAATGCAGTGCGTTTGCTTGGCTAGCTTTAGCACTGAATGTGTCGTTACAACTACAAGCTGTTACTTGGCATACGCACTGAATACAGAAATGAACTCTTAACAAAATTACTCAGTAGTTAGTTAGTTATTTGGGTTTAACACCGAGCAGGCAACTAAGGCCATCTCACGGTGGAAAATTACTCAGTAGAAGAGTACAAAATACATTAAAGTTACAGTAGATGTCTATGTAGTCCTGAAGCACCACAGCAGGAGATGGACTGACCATGATAATTCAAGAGTAGTGCCACATTAACTTGGAGCCTTTAGGCGCCAAGCTAATGTGGCACTACCCTTGAATTATCTTGGTCCATCCATCTCCTGCAACTGGCACATGGTTGTTAGGTGATGCCACCAAAATTTGGGAAGTGGGTTTGTGGGGTAAAGTGGGCGAAGCCACCCAGAAAGCAGAATGTGTTTTCATTGTACAAATAATTAACTGGATGTGAACTTACTTCTGAATCTTCACAGCAAATGTCGACAATGCTGCCAGTATCCTCCGATAGTCTATACCTGTATAGTAACAGAAAAGCAAGTTCAGTAAAAAAACAGCACCCACCCTGGCTGTCTCCATCCATTTGCTACTGCAGACACACAGTCTCCCTCACTAGCCACAGACACAGGGTTTGCCCCTGGGTTTTTTGACAGTCTGTAATTTCTTTTATTAGTACCTGGCCAATATAGCACTCAAAGTACAAATTGGTGTTCCCAAAATACAATCGATTCATACACTAGTCAGGCCTCCAATAAACAAACAATGGGGAAGGGGATGAGGGGAAGGGAGGGGGGGGAGGGCGGGAGGCGAGGTGGGGAGGGGGGAGGGGGGGGGGACATACACACAAATGTACATCGTAAATTCATTGTAAATTGCAGTAGTTTTCAATGATTTTTAGTATCAAACAATTCAAAATCCATATTTCTCTATACTGACTGTTACATGTACTTTCCAGTATCTGCCTTCAGATCAAATTACCAGTTAATATAAACATGGTTACATGTATATTTATATTACTCATCCAATCACAGCTGAAAATATATAATTTCACACAACATATCACCATTCACACATCCAATCACTTAGTCTGTTGTATGCCCAAATAAAAATAAAACTGACTTACATCGGAAGGAGAGAAATACTGGCACTTTGTCTGGAGGTGTCTCAACCCTCGCATCACCGTCAGAACAGCGTCCAACACCTGATGTGGAAGGACCGTTTTCTTGTCGCCCGCTATTCTCTTTTTCATCGCTGTCATCTTCAGTCGTGTCTGACTCTCCGCTGATGTCAGCACTGTGTGTGATGTCATCGTCCCCTTGAATAAGCAATGATCGCCGTTTGCTCACCTGGAAAAGAAGATTTTTCATTTGATTTTGCAATAATGTACCAATGAACTATATTTAATATATATTATATTCACAATGATGTTGCACACAAACATGATAAATTAACCCTTTTCATCATGATACACCCATTGCCTGACATAAATTTGTACTGATAGTTCAAGTGTGGTGCCAGAATAGTTTGGTGCCTCAGCCACCAAGCTATTCTGGCACCACACTTGAACTAAAACAGTTGATCCATGTCCTAATCTGTAAAGTAGCCTTGATAGAACAATGAGCAAGTTTTACAAATTCAGCCTCAGGATGTAATGGGTTAACCACTTGACTGCCAGTTGACATAGATTTGTTACTGTAAATCTTTGTTAACCCATATCATACTGAGGCTAAAAGCTTCAAATTTGTACAGTGCCATATGCAAGCTACATTATAGTACTTACAGATAACGATATAGACCAAATGGCTTTAGTTCAAGGGTAGTGCCAGAATAGCTTGGCGCCTAGAGGCGCCAAGCTATTCTGTCACTACCCTTGAACTATTTTAGTCAAACTTATTTCACACACTGGTGTATTCCGAATGATTCAAAAGCCATAACCATCCAAGAAACATGGATACACACTGGACACAGCAAGACATAGATCCTCATGAGCCCCCTCATGGGGCCCATGAGGATCTAGGTCTCTTGCAGTTTGATCATGCTCACTTCCCCCTCAGAAGTGAAAGGGTTAAGAAGAACATAACCAGAGTTTTTCTTGATGTGGACACAAAGTTTTTCAAATCGAGGTCACGCACAACATTTTTTTCAATGCAAATATATTTTGTGTGAACAAACTTCACAAAACAGTTGGATAAGCTCAAGTTTGGTATTTCTGAATTTCATAGTATAACCTGACAAGTAACACAAAATAACTGTGTCAGCTGTAATAAAATGCAGTTAAGTATACATCTTTATAAAACTATAAATATTCTCTCCCCCTTCATTTTAGTTTTGTAAAGGTGCATGCTAAATAATTTCAACAAGTGTTGAAAATATTGTTAAAGCTTCACCTAAGTGAAACATGCATTTGCTACGACTGGTCATAACACAAGCTCCTCTGTTCCTCTAAATACGGGTACACAGACCAGTACACAGACCAAATCCGCCATTCATGCGCACATTAACCCATTCAGTGCTGAGAAAAAGTGAACGCCACCCAACTGCAAGAGGCATAGATTGATTGATTGTACATTGCTTAACGTCCCGACAGCAACAAGGCTTTCTCAGGACGTGCCTGCACTGCTTGTGAAAAAAAAACTAAACAGAAAATTGAATGTATGTCGCCAGCCGGTCAAATACGTTAAATAAACCTACAACATGGGGTCTAAATAAAGCTAAGACCATTTAGCAACACACATCCAATATCAAGAGCTACAGGCAGTGCAGACAGTAGGGAGAACAACCCACCCTGTGGGGCTGACCAGGGTGACCCTGGGAACTAAAAAATACCTAACCCCACCCAAGTCCCCCAGGGCAGACCCGGGTGGGGGGGCAAGAGGCATAGATCCACATGAGTCCCCGCAGTTGCAGGGTTTCATGGGGATCTATGTTTTAGCTGACACCACTTTGAAACCACGTTCCTGGGGCATTTACTTTTTTTCTGTCTTGAATTAATAGAGATTGAGGAAATACAGTCTGCATCAGCTGGCACTGACTGGATTGACTTAATACAAGGTTTCTTCGCCAGCACCCTCACATGCCAGTACAAAGTCAAACTCACTGTCACAATATAATATTAAGGTTAAAGTGAACTTATACTGGGCATGTGAGGGTTCTCTTGACCAAACAGTAATATTGTAGTGTTATATGTCAAAAAAAAGCCTGCATGATGTGCAATCATGCACAAAAACACATACACCAGCATCGGACTCACTTTGACACTGACAAACACGCGAATGCACACTCCAAAATGCTTACACAGAAACCTAGCACAATTTTCCCAGCAACTCTTGTCAAAAGAATGTTTCTAACATACTCCAAAAGGGACATAAGACAATTTATTAATGTATCAGTTTTGTGCAGGAATCAATGCAACAAAAATCTCTACCGACAGCCAAAGAGTTCATGCCATGTGCTCTGGTCCTCTCTACTCTAAAAAAAACTCTAAAAAACAGTGCGATTCAAAATTTCTACGCTCATGCACTACTGAAGCAGTTAGGTAGTATGACGTCTCATATTCCCCAGTGAACAGGGACAATTTGATAAAATGTGTATATCACAACCTGTTTTGAGGGACCACCCTTATGAGAGATTGCCTGTCATTAAAGACCATCATTTAGGTGGCTGTAGCCACCTAAATGATGGTCTTTAATGAAAAAAGGTGGTTGCTCCAAACAGGTTTGCTACTTTGACATTACAGAATTGGCACTGTACGGGCAACTAGATCACAATACATACGTATATGGCAGAAAAACAGAAAAAGTTATTAATTTTTGTGTTTTCTGCTACAACTATAAGCTTAGCACGCACATGCTCAGTATTGGTGATACACTGAGCACAGATGTATAAAAAATGAAGTTAACCCTTTTAGCCCCAAGGTCCCATTTCTCAAATTGTGGAGGTGTTGCCTAATGACTATGTACCAGTTTCAGGAGATGAACTGACCATGATAATTCAAGGGTAGTGCCAGATTAGCTTGGCGCCTTTAGGCGCCAAGCTAATCTGGCACTACCCTTGAATTATCATGGTCAATCCATCTCCTGCTATAGGGACTCGGGGTTAAATGGGTTAAGCAGTAAAGATCCTGCAAGCAGCACAGCTCTAGGGCTAGCTTCATTTGCCACAAACGTGGCATGTTTTTCCCTGTGCACCTCAAAATTTGTTAGTCTATGACAGCAGTTAACCCTGTGACTGATGGTTGCTTGTCTTTGTTATGATGATAACTGCAGGGGCCAGTTGCATATGTGGGCTCAGTGCTGCAAAGCAAGGTGCTCCCTTGTCGCAGATTTTAGTGGCTGGCGCAGGACCAAGCTCACTCATGCAACTGACCCCAGGAGTCATTGCAACTAAAAGTCGCTTTTGACAGCCAAAGGGTTAAGAAAAAGAGCAAAAGGAATTATGAGTGACATCAGGAAAAGCTCTGTGCCAAGTTTTCAAAATGCTACCTTTTTCACGTTCGGGAAATTGTATGCATGAAGGTGTAATACATTGTATGTACTGCTACGATAACAAGGCACGATTTGAACACCATGCAAAATGGACAACATGTAGGTATATGGCAACTCATGTGGTGACAAGTGCTCTGCTGTTACGCTAATATACCGAAGACTCAGCATCAGCAACCTGTTACTGCTGAGAAATAGTGAAACACAATCCAACCTCAAGAGGCATAGATCCTCATGAGCCCCCACAGCTGTGGGAGTTCATGAGGATCTATGCCTCTCGCTGGCACCATTTTGATGCAAACTGCTTGTTTTCATTGTTTTGTCATGAACATCTTGTTGATGCAGCTACTGGTATTGCAAATGTTTTTCTTCAGCAGAGAGAATGACGACCACAAAATCCCTCTATCACACTTACAAAGTCATCATCATAGCAGGATAGGTCATTCTCTTTTGTATTGGCCGAGTCTGTCTGATAAAGAAAAGAAGACAGAAAGGAAAATCAGATGGAAGATGGATGTACAAGATAGAAAGGCAAAAGACTACCCAAAAAGTTAAAAATAGATACTGTAACAGAAACATTTTATCAAAATTAATTCACCATAATTCTAAACAAACAGAAATAGCAGAAAAATCTTCCACTTGATACATCAATAAAACAAAATCAGTAAACTCTTTGGTTAAACATTGAAAAATAAAATTGAATCAGCACCTTGTTTTTTAGACTTAACTATTTGGTACTGAACCCCTATAGTTATAAAGTAATGCAAACAAATAACTGGACAGACACTTCTGAAAATTGAGTCCTAAAATTTGAACAGAGTATAATGGGTGGTTGTAATCTCAACTTAAACAGGAGCACTGCTACCGACTGGGACTGCAATGTGTGCCTTTGAAAATGGACCATTTGGCTACACACTAAAAAGTCTGTTTTAGGACAATGCTGATGCATGTTTGGAACAAACCCAAATGCCACATTTCCCAAAGTCTGAAGGCGTTACCTAATGACTACCTACCATGTGCAGGAGATGGATCGACCACGATAATTCGAAGATAGTGCCTGATGATGGCAAGCTAATCTGCCACCACTCTTGAATTATCATGGTCGCTCTATCTCCTGTGGTGTGTTGGGACTAAATGGGTTAAGTAACCCTTTGACTACTAGTACTAGTGATGGCACCATTCAGTGCAAAAGACAAACAATATGTGTCTTTTCTGCTGAACAGTATAATTCTTAGTAGTCAAAGGGTTAAGAAAATAAACCTCCTTCAGTGCAGTCCCTCATGCACTAAAGACAGAATGGCTTGACCATGATAATTCATAGGTTGTGCCAGATTAGCTTGGTGCCATCAGGCGCCAAGCTAATCTGGTACCACTCTTGAATTATCATGGTCGATCCATCTCCTGCAATTGGTAAACAGTCATAAGCTGACACCTCCATAATTTGAGAAATGCAGCCATGGGGTTAAATGGGTTAAAGGTTCCTTAGTCACATCACTTGCAACATCAGGTGAAACAATTAAACTGCATACCCCCATACCTTGCAGGCCAAAACATGCTCAAAGCTGCCTACTGAACTCTGCTAGGTCCTTCACAAACTAATAATTAATGAAGTAAAGAAAGCTAATATGTACAGAGTAAACTACAGTTAGAAAACCTCACTTCAGTGTTAGCATTAGAGTGTAGACTAGTCTGGTCATAAATATGCTGGTCTGTAGTTTGGGGGATTGCAGTTCCATTAACCCTTGTAACACCATGGCGACATTTAACAAATTTTGGAGGTGTCATCAAATGAATCTGCACCAGTTGCTGAAGATGGATCGATGATGAAAATTCAAGGGTTGTGCCAGATTAGCTTGGCGCCATTAGGCGCCAAGCTAATCTGGCACCACCCTTGAATTATGGTCAATCCATCTCCGGCTGTAGTGCGTTGGGCCTAAATGGGTTAAAAGGAGCTGTAATGTCCAAAATCACAGACCAGCACACGCTAAAGAGAGCTATTCTACTTACTGAATCCTGTGAGTGTTTCCACAGAGTCACTAGAAGTTTGTATGTGTTGTCTCGTGACATGAAGGACCCAAACACATACTGTCAGAATTGAAACAGAACATATAATGTAACACACGATGATAAATGTACAACAGAACCTGGTTTAAGAGACTACTCTTATAACAGACCACCTGTCATTAAAGACCATCATTTAGGTAGCTGTAGCCACCTAAATGATAGTCTTTAATGACAGGTGACACTTTTTGCCCTTCAAGACTTCTCTGATGAAAACATACCTTAAAAACAGGTGTCTGATCAAAACGGGTTGTACTATAAATGTACTGGTATAGATCTTGAAAAATTTATTTTTCTCTAAAATGTATTTTTTCGAAAAATACTTACCGATGGCATTATTGTATGGAAGACACACTTAGCTTAATGATTTCAGCCTAAAATCATTGTAATAATAATAATAATGAATGGTTCTTGTATAGCGCAAAATCTTTTTGTGGCAAAAACTCATTGCGCTAACACACGCAGTCAAACATGACATAGACGAATACAATAACATTACAAATAAATACAACAGGACCACGGATCTACGACAGAGGAAAAGCAAGCTGGAAGAAGTGAGTTTTCAACTGAGCCTTAAACTGAGGGAGAGTAGAGAGATTTCGAAGACTGACAGGCAGCGAGTTCCAAACTGAAGGTGCAATGAAGCTGAATGAGCGTTCACCAACAGTTTTCAAGTTACGCTTCGGAGCCTTCAAACGTTTCTCACTGGAGGACCGCAGAGAACGTGAAGGCTGGTATGTGCAGAGTGAAGCAGAAAGGTAAGCCGGTAAAGTCCCGTCAAAGTGACGGTATGCCAGAGTTGCCATCTTGTACTGGCATCAAAACTTTACCGGCAGCCAGTGGAGTTCTTTAAGCATGGGTGTCACGTGGTCGCGTTTACGCTTCTTTAGAACAAGCCGTGCAGCGCTGTTCTGAACCCTTTGCAACCGACATACCTGTTCCATGGGCAGACCTGAATAGATGGAATTACAATAGTCAAGGCGGGAAGTTACCAGCGCAGTGACTAGTCTAGCCGAAGCGCGTTCAGAGAGATAAGGCCGGATAGATGCAATGCGTCTGAGCTCCAGGAATGAGGCTCGACAAACACTGCTGATTTGATCGTGCATGGCCAGTGTCTGATCTATCTTGACACCAAGATATCTAACTGATGTTTTGAAGGGAATGGTGCTGCCAGCAATGTTGACAGAAGCACTGTTTACAAGTCGGAGCCGGGAGGAGCACCAACAGGAATTACTTCAGTTTTGTCAGCATTCAACATCAGCTTGTTACTATTCATCCACGTTAAAACGTCGTCTATGCAAGTTTCAATGCTTGACAGAACTGAAGAAAACTCATCAGGAGGTGCGCCCTTTGACAGCTCCGTGTCATCAGCGTATTTGTGGAAGTCACACTCATGAGCAGAAATAACGTCTGACACACAGGGAGGCAACTTGTGGGCCGTTAGCAAGGCCCGAGTAGCCTCCCTTCCCTCCTCATCCGGGCAGAAATGCCGGTGTTATCCCAGTTGAACGCTAAAGCGCTCTGGCGGCAAGCGGAGCAGGTGGGAGGGCCATTCAAGTAATGCCATCGGTAAGTATTTTTCGAAAAATTACATTTTAGAGAAAAATACATTTGTTTCCTCAAAACACATTACCGATGGCATAACTGTATGGAAGAATAGCGAAATAGTGTGCCGCCTGCTAGGTCCTGTCATCGCTCGTGCTTAATGGTCATGAACAGGAGCAACCTCCCTATGATTTCGGCTAAGCGTACCTTACGGTGCCAGAGGCGCCGGGAGGGAGTGTTGTGCCGCAGCGATGTCTCCGACCATGGCCAGATTTTTCCGCTGGCTTGTAAGGTCACGGAGGTAGAAGCGGGCAAAGATGGAATTGGCCCACCACCCAACAGCCGCCACAATGTCTCTCACCGCGCAGTTTCTATCAAATGCAACACTGGTGGAGACTGCACGGACTTCATAGCACCCGCCGGAGAGAGCTCCTCATAGGCAGAACAGATGACCCAACGCAGCCACAAGCAGATCGTCTGCGCAGATATGTCATGCCTGCCAGGGGAAAGCAGCAGGAAAAGGCAGGTCCGGACACCCCGGATAAGTTTTGTCCTGCGCAGGTAGAGTCATAGCGCCCGGACAGGGTCCTGACAGCGAGAGTCTTGAGTCTGATCTGGTTCCCTGAGGGGTAGCAGGGTGAGAACTGGGGCGCTGGCCGATGGGAGCCGATTCTTTGCCAAGAAGGCGGGATTCGTTAGGAGGTGTACAGAGCCATCGGCCCTGAGCTGAAGACAGGACGGGTCCATAGATAGCGCATGTAATTCACTGACTGGATGCTGTGGCAAGCGCAAGTAGGAAGCAGGTCTTCCGGGTGAGATTCACCATGCTAGCCAAGTGCAGTGGCTCGGATTTGCTAGAATTTAGCCAGGTAAGGACCCAGGCGAGGTCCCAGCGGGGAATTAGAGAGTGTGGAACTGGTCGCTGTAACTCGAAATTCTGCATGAGATCCGAAAGATCCGAGCAGGCTCCAGGATATGGGAGTCCCAAATGGCGATAGGTGTCCGCGATCATGGAGAGGTAACCTCTAATGGTAATAGGGGGAAGATTCTTCTCTCGAAAAAAACAAAGGAAGAAATCTGCAAGCTGAGGTGACGTCAGCGCTGTGGGGGGGAAGTCGCTCCGTCTCGCACCAATCCCAGAAGACTCGCCACTTCGTTTCGTACACTCGGAGGGTGGAAGATCTGCGGGCTGCAGCGATAGCTTCCACCGCTGCACGCGAGAAACCTCTAGAGGAGAGGGCTTGCTGCACAACTGCCAGGCGTGTAAGAGGAGTCGCTCCGGGCAAGGGTGAAAGAGTGGCTGCCGGGGTTGCTTCAGCATCGTGCAGGGGGCGGGCAAGGGGAGCGGGGGATCCGTCGCTAGGCTGAGGAGATCAGTGGTCCAACTCCTGTTCCAGCTGAAGGGGGCGACCAGGAGAAGGATCGCGTTGCACCCCCGGAGTTTCTGAAGAACTCTGGGCACCAGCACAGACGGAGGATACACATAGGCGATCAATCCCTCCCAATCCAAGGATAAGGCGTCGACCGCCCACGCTAGAGGGTCCAGGAAGGGGGAGACGAAGATGGGGAGCTGCCTGTTTTAACGAGTCGCGAACAGGTCGATCATCGAGGTCTCCCAGCGCTGGCAAATCATGCGAAAGATCTCTGGACTCAATGACCACTCGGTATGTAGGAGCTGCCTTAGAAGAATTTTGAAAATCCACTGGCCAGAGAAGATCAGCAACGTCAGACTCTGGGAGAGAACAGAGCAGATAACAGCAGAGAATGAAATTGGGCGAAGAAGATGGGGATGGATCGGTCACAGTCTGAGAAAGCCAGCTTCCAGTATCACTAGGCAGGCATTGTCATGGAACCCCCAGGGAAAGAGGAAAAGAGGTAGGCCGAGAAACTCCTGGCGTCGAGACCTCCAAGCAGACATCAAGAGACTGGGAACCACCTGGAGTAGAATCGAAGGAGAAGCACAGGACAGGAGTTGCTGGAGGTCTCTCGTCGACGGCCTATACCCGGGTAGGGGTGACAGGCGTAAGTAAGTAAGTAATGTAGGAGCTGGCCCTTCCTCGAGAGGGAGTCAGCGAGGACGTTCAGGCGGCCCGGAATGTGACGAGCTCGGAGGGAGATGTCGCGGTCCCTGCACCACAGGAGCAACTGGTAAAGGAGCATGCAGAGGGTTGGTGAGCGGATGCCCCCTTGCTTCTGGATGTATGCGACAACCGTGGCGTTGTCGGACATGATGAGGACTTCTCGATGGTGAAGCCGAGACTGCCAATGGTCGAGGGCCAACCAAACCGCTTTCAACTCCAACCAATTGATGTGTCTGTCCGAGAACTCCGGTGGCCACAGGCCTGAGGTGGCGGAGAAATCCGGCAGGAGGTGTGCGCCCCAGCCGGAGCGGCTGGCATCGGTGCAGAGGTTAAGTCGAGGCGGGGGGTAGGGGGGGGGAGAGAGGAACCCATGAACGAAGCCAGCAGGGATCCATCCACCGCTGGAGGTGGGCTTGGACAAACGGGAAGATAGGAATCAGGGCCGAGAGGTTGCAGGACGAAGGACGAAGGACGCCAATGGGCAAGGAGATGGAGTTGAAGAGGGCGCGAGTAGGGCCAACCCAGGGGTAACAGGTCTGTGGCCGTGTTCAAGAGGCCTAGCAGTTGTAACCAAACCCGCGCTGGGACTACATCCGCGCTGGAGACCTGGTGGGCAAACTCCACCAACTTTGCGACACGGGCTTCCGGCAATCACACGAGATTGCAATCGGTCCAGAACTCCATGCCAAGATGCACGAACTGGCGGGATGGAGAAAGATCGGACTTTCCGCTGTTGACTAGGAAGCCAAGGCGATAAAGAAGAGCGAGAAACTCGTCCCGATCTTTGGCGAGAGAGGCGGAGTCTTGATTCCGGAGAAGAAGATCATCCAAATAGTTGGAGGTGGGGCTGGAGGAGGTCTGGCAAGGCTTGGCAACCACCGCATCGACGATCCGGGTGAACACCCAAGGGCTGATGTTGAGGCCTTAGGGGAGAGACCGGAACTGGTAGACCGTCCCGCAATAGGCGAAGTGTATGAACCGCCTGCAAGATCGAGGCTGACTGCAAAGTCCATGGGGCACACGATGGTTTTTAGGGCCCGCGCAGTCTCCATCCGAAAGGTGGGAGCGGAAATGAAGCTGTTGAGGGCTGACAGGTCGATGATAGGGCGCCAGTGGCGGCCCAGCTTCGGAACCACGAAGAGACGGCTGTAAAAGGCTGGGGAATCGTGTTGCGAGATGACCTCCATCGCAGATTTGAGAAGCAAGGTCGAGATCTCGTCTCGCAAGGTGCAAGCCTTGGTCTGGTCTCCCGGAATGCGCGTCCAAACAGGGGTCCTGCCGAGGGGAGGGGGACGCTGGAAGGAAATCCACAGACCCTCCGTCACGGTAGTGAGCACCCAAGGGTCGTCCGGCAGCAGCGACCGCCACTCGTCGCTGTGCAGGGCAAGCCGCCCGCAGACAGGGGGCTCCTGGGATGTCAGCGGGGGCCGGGGGCGGGGGCGGTGGTGGGAGAGAGTCAGCGGGCCCTGCCCCACCCAGCTCTGTGGGCGGGACGGGACCAAGCGGAGGTGGGAGCTCGAGGGCGGGAGGAGGAAGGACGTCCGGAGAAGATGGCCGAATTCTGGAGGGCAGGCCGGGGGTAGGGTCTAAAAGACCGCAGGGCATGAACCACTGCCCTACGGGAGGTCGGAAAGCGAGCCGCAGCAGCCCGGGGGGCGCAGGGCCATGAATCCTTAAAGGTCTCTTGCACAGACTGCAAGGTGGGGCCGAAGAGGAGATGCCCCCGATAGGAGCACGACGGAGCTGGACACGTGCGGCTGCAGGAAGAAGGGGGCACAGATCCGGCATGGCATCACGGCGCATGAGGTCACAGTTCGCAGCCGCGGCGAGAGCGTTGGTAGAAGCGTGGTAGGCCGCCTGGTTAGCCGCTACCGCCAAGGCCTGAATGTCCTGTCGAGGATCGACATCCCGGTGCTCCAGAGACTCCTGGACGCAGTTGAGCATGGCCTGTGTAGCTAACTCTAGAAACCCCGAGCAGGCGAGGGAATTGCAGACCAAGGTCGCCGTATTATTGAGTCCGCTGGGGATGCAGCGCTGAAGGGCCTTCCGGGAAGCAAGAAGTGTCTCTGCGGCCGGGTCCACCGGCGGGAGGGGGCAGACAAATGACTGAGAGTGACCCGCATACCAATGCTGTCGGAAGCGGATATTTACGCCCATCGGCCAATGAGCGTCAGAGAAGGAGCCCTTGTCCGAGTGCCAACCCTCCTGAAGCTGGGCGTTAAACGCGTCCGTCAAATCCCGAAAACCCCATGGTTGAGGAAGGGACTTGAACTTTTTGGTTAATTGCGGCGCATCCACCAGGGCGGAAGCCATCCTCTTCATCGGCGGTGAAGGGGGGCAGAGGTCCGGAGGTAGAAAACGGGCGATGAGTCTAGATGCCACATCGAGGTCGCGCGACGTTTCCGATCCCGCCAGGGGGGAAGGTGCAGGGGAAAAATCACGAGAAGAAGTACAGGACCGGACGCTGGCACAGGAATCTGGAGACGCGGAACAGTCCGAGTGGGAGGGAGAGAGAAGAACAGAAGCTGAATCCTCCGGGTGGAGGCTGAGGGAGTCAATCGTGTCCTCGGGCAGAGGTGGTGGAGGGGGCGTTCGATCCCGGCGGGGACGGACGAAGCTAGGAGAGGTGGGGACAATGTGGCGAGTCCCCAAAGGGCGCTGAAAGGGGGACACGGATTTGTCCCGAAGGCTGTGGGGATCCCGCTGATCGCTGGCAGAGGCACTGTGCTGAAGCACGGAGGAGCGCCGTACATCACGGGTAAGACTGTGCTGAAGCACAGGCTGATCCCGTCGCTGGTCGCTGGCGGCAGCGCCGTGCTGAAGTACAGCGGAGCACCGCACATCACGGGACGAAGGTCTGTGCTGAAGCACAGCTGAGTCCCGTTGCTCGTCAACCACTGACTTGGTCTGAAGACCGGCAGGCCGCTCTCTGTCACGGGGCACCAACCTGTGCTGAAGCCAGAGTGGGTCCCGTTTAACTCCGGTATCCGTTGCGTAACGCAGGGGATCCGGAAGGCGGGCCGGGTGCGAAGGGTCTTGGGCCGCCGCCCGGTGCCGAAACTTGTCCAAAAAAGACCAGGGAATGAGACACCGAGACCGATGCAGAGCAAGAGCGTCGAATCGAGCAAACCGAAGAACGAACCGACGACCGGAGGTCCGAACGACCATCGGGTAAGGTCTCCATAGCCCAGTGTTTCGAAGGAGGCAAGATCGTGGGGGCTAGAACAGACGCTGCAGGCCGCGCAGAGCGGGAAGTGATTCCCACGATGTCCGAAATCGCCCGCCGAGGGGGCGGGGAGCCGGCGGGAGAATGGGCTCCTGGGGGGGTAGACGGGCGTTCACGGTGGTAAAATTCCCACAACTGAGACCACCGTTGCTCCTTCCACGAAGCGCATCTCTCACACGGCCATGCGGAGGAGCAGCCCGAGCAAGGAAGGCACAAAGCATGAGTATCTGAGGGCCACTGAAACCCTTTACATCGCCTACAGTTACCAAGCGGTGCGCTGGAACATAAAACAAAAGGCATGAGAGATAAGGAGACCTCCAAGCAGACATCAAGAGACTGGGAACCACCTGGAGTAGAATCGAAGGAGAAGCACAGGACAGGAGTTGCTGGAGGTCTCTCGTCGACGGCCTATACCCGGGTAGGGGTGACAGGCGTAAGTAAGTAAGTAATGAGAGATAAGGCACGTGGCCCGATTGAGGAAAGGGTCACGTGAGCAAAATTTACGACCAGTGCCATACCAGTTAGAAAAGTGTTAAAGAAAGAACCGAATTCGAGAAGTGCGCTGGCCAGTCAGAAACCTGACGGTCGAAACATGCCCCGAGACATTACCTGGCCATATCCCAAGTGACGGAAGGTAAGGAAGGAGGTTAGGAAACGACACACCGTAAGTAGTCCGCACAGAAGCAATGGCGCCACGTGGTCGGTCCCGAAGGAGGAAAATGGCGCCAAGTGTTCCCGCAAGAAACGAAGCACGCCGCCACACAAAACACACAAGTCCAAGGGAAGCACAGTGCACCACTTAAATCCCAGGAAAAACACGCGAGCACAAGGCACCGGTGGGGAAGAATGAAGAAATCTAGAAGAATCCAGGAAATCCAAAGAAAGTAGACGGTAGGCTGAGCACAAGGTAGACACGACCTATCGCAACTAAGCTAAGCATTCAACTGGAATAACACTGGCACTTCTGCCTGGATGAGGAGGGAAGGGAGGCTACTCGGGCCCTGGTAACGGCCCACGAGTTGCCTCCCTGGTTGTGTAATTTGCACAATGATTTTAGGCTGAAATCATTAAGCTAAGTGTGTCTTCCATACAGTAATGCCATCAGTAATGTATTTTGAGGAAACAAACACAAACATAAAAAGAAAACGGAAGTATGAATGTTTATATTCTGCATATTCATGTTACCCACTAAGCTGTAATCAATTTTTTTAAAAATTGTTTAAAAAAATATCAGAAATAAAATTGCAGCTGGAAGTAGGTACCTGTTAGAAATAGAATGGGACAAATATTGTTTGCAGAACGTGAGTTAAAAGCTGTATTATACCAGACAATTTATGATATGGTTGTGATGTGCATTTCTGCATCATTGCATCTGTAAAACAAATTCAATGATATATCGCCCCCACCTCACTTTGATTTTGCCATCGTGTTAAATTGAAAACCAGCCAGTGTTCCCCATAATGCACAAGTAAGAGTCTGCTACCCACAGAATTCAATTCTGACGCACAGTTTTAAAACATGTGCATCATTGCCAACGCACAGATATTTTTAACACTTTAGGCATCTGTAGCTGTTTTTGTCGTGACGATTCCTGCAGCAATCATCATGACAAAAACTGCTCCCGATAGCCAAAGGGCTACCGATAGCCAAAGGGCTAAAGGCACTCACAGTGGTTCTCACTTTCAAAATTTCTATGGGAACACTGGTGATCAGACGATGTTTGTTGAGTGCAAAGCTCTCCATTTTACCTTTTGGTCAGCAATCTGAATACCGATGGCATTTGGAATGATGAGAGCCAGCTTCTCTCTTGTAATGCTGATAATCTTCTCAATTGGAATCTCCAGCTAGAAAACAGAGACACATCTTCAGATAATGGTGCACTGTGCATGAACATGGACTAAAACAGTTGGCCCAGGTCTAATCCTCAAGTTTCAGCCTACTGTCCTAACAGTAGGCTGAGACTTCCTGCCGAGACCACATGACTGCTGCAGTCCATGTTAACTCTGCTGGCATTATTCACATACAAGTATTGAGTCAGAGAGAGGGAACTAAGCACACTGCACTCTGACAATGCAATGGCAAGCACCTGAACACGTAACTTCATCAGCAGGCTTTCTTAGAATATGATTATCTACCTTCACCAAAAGGACATTTTTCTGAGTTATGTACCTTCTTCCACCAGAAGTGAAATTTACAATCACTTCAATCCAGAATGCTTTTGTGTATTCTCTACAACAACACAACTATTAGCTTTTCGGCTATGCATTTAACTTTAAATCGATCTGCCATAGGGTGGGTCTTAAACTTTGCTGATACAATAGGTTCCAATGTCTTGCCTTTACTAAGACTTTTCTACCTTTACTTGGACAATCCATGTTTGTCATACATAACAAAGGTTTTCTACTGACCCTTGTGGGCACTGGTGGAACTCACCTATGTATAAAGGAGAAGAAGAGCAACAAAGTCATTAATTTTTCTAAAGTCAAACTTCGTAAGTCAGCCATTTTGTCCAGCATTACTGTGATACATTATAAAACATTTATAAAGGAGATACTGCAAGCTATGGACCCTTACTTGCCAGGAGCAGGTCCCTTTAACTCATTCAGCCCGGCGCACGTATTTCCCAAATTTTGGAAGCGTCATCTAACGACTATGCACCTGTCGCAGGAGATGGATCGACCATGATAATTCAAGGGTAGTGCCAGATTAGCTTGGCACCAACAGGCGCCAAGCTAATCTGGCACTACCCTTGAATTATCGTGGTCGACCCATCTCCTGCTGCAGTGTGTCAGGGCTGAATGAGTTTACCCATTTAACCCCATTTTGGAGGCGTCACATAACAAATGCTGGACATGGACCGACAATGATAATTCAAGGGTAGTGCCAGATTAGCTTAGCACCATCAGGCGTCAAGGTAATCGATCACTACCCTTGAATTATCATGGTCCATCCATCTCCTGCTGTAGTGTATCAGGGCTAAATGGGTTAAACTTACCAGTCGTCCACGAGCTCTGATTTTGGAATAAAAGCAGATCCAGTTCTGAGAAACGTACATCATTCCCTGCAGCAGGATGTCACCCTTGAACGCACACGAGTAGGCTGAAAACAAAAACAAAAGTAAAGACAACTGAAATTCAGTTCACGCCAATGCATGTTAGTCTGTAGTTTCATACTAGAAGCACCACACAGAGACCTTGCAACACAGTTACTGCCGACAAAACGTGAGCAAAATCCAACCGCAAGAGACTTTGATCCTCATGAGCTCATGCAGTTGCAGGGGCTCATGATGATTTATGTCTCTTGCTGACACCACTATTAAAGTATTATATCCATGTTCATAGGGTGGCTGAGGCTCTTTAGCCTTAACCCATATCATACTGATTCTAAAAGCTTCAAATTTGTACACTGCCATATGCAAGCTACATTATAGTACTTACAGATAAGGACACAGACCAAGCAAGAGCTTTAGTTCAAGGGTAGTGCCAGAATAGCTTGGCCCCTTGAACTATTTTAGTCAAACTTATTTCACACACTGGTGTATTCCAAATGATAAGGGTTAAATTAACAAAGATTTAAGACACATCTGTGTCCATCGGCAGTGAAGAGGTTAATATTATATATGGTGGGTGTTGAACGCATTTTAACGCATTTTCAGTAGCAAAACATATTACTCGAGAGTTTACGTTTTTTCAAACAGCTCAAGCACTACGGGCCAACCCCTCCAAATCCAAAATCATCCCTTGAAAACTGCACTACAGCTTAGGACAAAGATTTGATACACCATGACAGTTCTAAGGTGGTGCCAGAATAGTTTGGCACCAAACTATTATGGCACCACCTTTGAACTACCATATTCTTTTATAATAGTAATCACAGTAATAGTATGATGGGGCTGTCATCACACCATTTTATATGGTGACAATTCTTGAGCACTTCAAATACACAATAAAAGGTACATTACTGGAAATTAAAACTGTCAAATGTAAAAACTGTCTCTCACAATCAATGGGGTATTCCTCAGGAGGGACCGACTTGAACAGCTTGTGGAACTTGGCATTTTTCGACTTGCTGACATGTGGGGGTAAATCCTGCCAACACACAAAAATAAGAAAAATAATGCGAGAAAATTTTACCACAGACTGCCTCCTTTGTAAATGGTGGCTTAATTAAATAAACTGTCAACTAATGATATCACTACACACAGAAACACAAATTCACATGAGTGGGAAAAAGCTGTATTGTTTATTAATGCCAGGTTTTCTGTTTATGGAAAATTCTCTGAATTTCACAGACAAATTCTGACAGGGACAGAAAACACCAGAAGGCCACCCATCACCGCGATGGACAAATCTTGAAAAAAAAGGAGCATCCATTTACTTATGCTGGCTGTGTTTCAAGCCTGCAATGGACTGTGAAGCCCCTGGGATGGAATTTTTGGTCATGCTGTTCGTCCTGACGACGGACAATTTTAAATCTTAGTGGAAAGCTTGATTAATACCTTATTACTTCTAGTTCGAGAGGTAAATCAGCCATGATGATCAAGGGTGGTGCCTAGATGGGCAGTTGAAGTGGAACTTATTAAGCACTGATGATGAAATTATCAAATTGTGAAGATGTCCTCTGAGGGCTAATTTAGTCACATTTCTGACCATGACATCTTGGCCATATTTCAAGGGTGGTTCTCGGCGCCAAGCTATTCTGACACCACCCTTGAAATATCATGGTCCATCCACATCAGAATATATGGTGTCAGGGCTTTGTAGATTAACCATCGTGGTTGATTCATCTACTGATGTGTCATGACTGAATGGGTTAAACAGTAATGTTAAAGCGATTCTCCCCAGGTTTAATCATCTCAACACAGTCGGAAAACTGTCTGCAACAGATACTGCTGACAGTATTATGTATGGGTCCTTTGTGCTAACTTAGAGCTTTATGATGTAAATACAATGCCAAATGTCAAAATTCATCGTTTGATGGGTGGTGTGTTGTTTTTGTACCCGAGAGTGCAAATTATCGTCTGCATCGGCCTCGTTTTGAATTAGTGCATATTAACTAGCCTACGTCACAAGGCAGCCGGAACCCGATCAATCGATACTGCAGACGACAGAGGCGGTCATCGTTGTCGACATGTACAGTGTAGACATGTACTTATGTTCTCCGGCATCCCTTTGACATAATTTTCCACGAGAATGTAAAATAAATTTTCCACTCATTCGCTATGCTGTCAAAATCAATGCGGGTTCCGCTTGACCTGCTACCCTGAGAAACTTGACGGGCAATCGTGCTGTGGGCGTGGCTTCAAGTTCTTCGACTCGGGTCTCCGCGCCAAGCCAGCGACTGAGCCAGCGTCACGAAACAGCGGTATTTCACCCACTTATACCAATTTCTGCATTGCAGTTTCACATCACACACATCGAAGTCTACGTAACTGAAAGCATCTCTGGAAACGACAAATGCACCATCGCAGCAGAAACACTACCTCTGTGAATCGAGTGAATGAGAGCCCGCACCGGCAGACAAAAACGTGTCACGACCATCGATGTCAGCAGCCGGTGCCGCAATTTTGACACACAGGCCGTAGTTGTCTGATCCTTGCAGCATAAAATCTGATGAACTAGCTCGTAACTTCATGATA
Organism: Semisulcospira habei; assembly: GCA_036245525.1. NCBI lineage: Eukaryota > Metazoa > Mollusca > Gastropoda > Semisulcospiridae > Semisulcospira > Semisulcospira habei. Next base: position 78,869,104 of record BTPG01000001.1, on the reverse strand, counting down.
AAACAGGTTTAAAATCTTGCAAAATCAGTAAGAGATAAATTCTACTGAAGATCATGAATTCTCAGTCTCTAGCGCTCGTGAAACTACTATATGATAGGAAGATCGACAAAGATCGTAACTGGATTACTTACTGTTTCACATAGCAAGAAAGCGACAAATTCCGGATGGGCGGTCAAGCCAAGCTCTATATTCCCTTGTCCGATGTCAATTCTACTTAGGGGTATCTTGTCTCTCTTTCTCTTTCTTCTCTTCAATTACGAGTCTGTCATTGTCGGCCGGCGCGAGTCGACTGATACTTTCTTCTTTTCTTCGCTGGTTCATCCGACATCTTGTCTCTGATTGGTTATAATTATGCAGATGACCTAAGGTCGTATAGAATAGTTATGACGTCAGCTACCTGATCGTCTATCGGAAGCAATCTTTTGACCGGGTCCAGCCGCACGATTCCGGTGGCCTCTTTCGCTTTCAACGGACGAAAGAAAGCATTTGGTGGGACAATAGGGTGGTCACTGTCTAAGTGGGTATGTATACTGAAGCCCAGTAATAGCTTTTTGTGAACTGAAGCATTAAAAAAGGTCGGTCGTGCCCCTTTAAAATCGTTCAAGCATAGAATATACCCACTCGACCTGCCCCAATGCGACAGCACAAAAACATGCATCTGTGAGAAGACTAGGCCAAATGTATGGACCAAAACAACACTTACACTTGGATCTGGGATTTTCTTTGCATCTGGTGAAAGCTTGGGACTGCTGTAGATAAAAAAAAGCCAGTAAGATTTGAGAATCAGGATGTCAAGATACACTGCACCAGCAAGTTCAATCAAATCAACACAGAATGAAATGCAAACAGCTTTGTGTGATATATTCTTGAAGAAATAGGTATTCCATAAAAGAAGATCATTATGAAAAACTGGAATGCATGACCACAGTTCAACAGCAGATTGTTTACAACAGTCCATTTAAATGTCTTCATATACATGTTTACCCCAAAAATGTCATAGAAAATCTCTAGTCTGCTGTACCGATTAAATATTATTTTAAATATTTTCTAAAACCTATGCAGCCATTGTTGTTAACAGCAGCTAACAATGTAACTGATTCGAGACGTGCCACATCCGGATACATGGCTTCTGCTGCGTATCCGGAGGCGGCACGTCTCGAATGAGTTAAGGGTATCAGTGGCTGCATGCTAAAGGGAATTAATCCCTTGATCATTCATGCTACTGATGCTACTGCATGACGAAAAACATGCGTAGCTGTGATCTTTCCTGGCGTCGATACTGTCAGCAGCATACAGAAATAATGTGGCACTAACCTGTTATCAGGCAGTGGGAGGATGACATCACCGTTGGAGATGGAGCCGCTTGTGGCTGAGCCACCAGATTTTCGCACTTCCCGCTGACTGTCCAGAGATTCTGAGTGTGTCTCAATGTCATTGTGTTGAGTCTGAGGGTCAAGCGCGGACAAAGAGGGCATAGATTTTCTGCAACACAAACATAGCAGAAAAAATTATAAATAACAGATCTGTACAAAACTGTAATATACAGCAAACTCCATGTAACAAATCACCAGGAGACACAGTTTTTGTCTACCGTATTGAAAATACAGTAGACTTTAGTATGGGGTTGGTCTGAGCGCATCCCATAGAATGCAAAGGACATAACAGGCTCATGGTCTCACAAAGAAATAACAAGATAAAAATGACGTCATGTCTAGCCACTCTAACCTTGCTGTTGAATGTCGTTTTGGCGTGAAGCGCTGTATGTGCGTGCGTATGTATGTAAACACGAGAATCTCTGATGCTACTGTATGCACAAACTTGAAATTTATCAAAATACTTTATTAAGTGGGTGGCTAAGAGAGCCTCCGCCGAGCATATTGTAATGAGTCCAAAATTTTGATTATATACACTTAAAATTTTGGGTATATGGCTAGTTTGTAGAAAGACATTGGATGAGATGTGTGCCTCTTCAACTTTTTCGAAAATAAAATTCAATGCGGAAAAAATGTCATAAGTAAGACTCCTAGATTTTATCAGAAGAATCAAACCAGCGACAGTGATGTAAACGCACCAAACGCGACCAGTGTTTTATACAATGTTCCTAACCGATGCAAATCACCAGCACGTCAGTGTTTTACATGGTGTATGAGCTGGCGCATGTTCTCCTTCATGTATTTTTGTATGATATTTGAGAACGTACTGTGGAAAAGGTGGAATATGCATGCAAGCTCATACAGAAGCAGCTTTGTGGGCATGGGCCATTCCACCTTATTCTTCAAAATGGCTGTGGCTACGCCAGCGCACATAAGGTATAAGCGGTAGGAAGCGCCTTGTGTCTTCTGTCTGTGTTTGTGTGTGCCATTTTGCCGTTTGTGTTTGTGTGTGCCATTGCTGTGCGGACCAGGCGGGGAGATTAAAGGAAGATACTGAATGAGTTCGTAATCCTGCGTTGTACCTCTTCAATTTTTTCAATAATTAATTCATTCAGTACCCTGGAACAGTACCAGTGGCTGCATACAGATCCAGGGTTAACCCATTTAGCCACAATGCACCACAGCAGGAGATGGATCGACCATGATAATTCAAGGGTAGAGCCAGATTAGCTTGGCGCCTGATGGTGCCAATCTTATCTGTCACTACCCTTGAATTATCATATGATTCAAGGGTAAGGCCAGATCAGCTTGGCGCCTGATGGTGCGGAGCTAATCTGGCACTAACCTTGAATTATCATGGTCAATCCATCTCCTGCAATTGATACATATTTGTTAAGTGACACGTCTCCCGCTGGAAACGTGGCTTTGGAACGAACTAGGTGAAGCACACACAGGTGGCATGGCTACGAGCAAAAACATTATTTAGTTGCAGCAATATTCATGATAATGCCATTCATTATACAATGCCAATCATTATACAACTCATTAATGCGGCAGCTGGCTGAAGACTGTTTTCACACATAAACATGACTATAAAACATTGTTGATCATACATTGAGTATACACTATAGAAATAAAATAGTTCAAGGGTAGTGCCAGAATAACTTGGCACCTCTAGGTGTCAAGTTATTCTGGCACCACCCTTGAAAGTTGAACTAAAGCCATTGGTCTGTAAGTTAGTAAGTACTATAATTAGTATAATGTAGCTTGCATAAAAAATGTCAGTGTAAAAATTTAAAGCTTTTACTGTTTTAGCCTCAGTATGATATGGGTTAAAATCTACTGTTTACATCAAAAGACGCATATTTTGTTTAACCTGCTTCTGATTATGGAAATCATCCCTTGGCCACTAGGGCGCCAGAAAGGTGCAATTTTTGTAAACACTTTGCAAGCATGTTAATGGCTTTTTTTTTCTGCAATCTAAACTGTAGACTTGACATTGAAAGTTTACTTATAATATATTTGATATGTTTGAGTTGTTCATTCCCTGACTTTGATTTATGCCAAATCTCACTGGATCACACACAAAAACCGCAAAGAAAAATACAGGAGGGGAGGGGGTGTGGGGGGAGAGGGGCTGGAGCCCCAGCCCCCATTCCCCAACACACACATGCTTTGTTCAATATAGGTACAGATGTGACTTGAGAAAATGAGTGCCAGATACTTTACTTACTAAAAATACACCAAAACACACTGCCTGAAACTTGTGTCATTGTCAGCATGAACTTAACTCATTCAGCCCTGACACACCACAGCAAGACATGGATTGAGCATGATACTTCAAGGGTAGTGCCAGAATAGCTTGGCGCCCATAGGCGTCAAGCTATTCTGGCACCACCCTTGAACTATCAATATCATGCTCGATCTGTCTTGGGAATTGTAATACAGTCCTTCAGAGGGCAACTTCAAAATTTGGGGATTTCGGTCCTTGGTGCAGAATGTGTTAACCCCTTCACTGCCAGTGATAACAAATTTCACATCTGATCCGACTGCACACAATTACTGACTCTTGTCATGAATACAGATGTAAATGGGACACAGGAAAACAAAAACACTGCAGAAGATTGTTTGCTGGCATGACTGCAGGAATACAAACAACTTTTTAAGAGCCCCTGAAATAATTAGCGTTTGTAAATTATTTAAACTATCCTCAAAAAGTTGTATTCACACAGCTGTTGGTACGTTCAGTGATGTGTAACTAAATGAGTAAATCCTTGGAATTGAACCTTTAACAAGAGCCGAGCAGGTTTTTGGACAGGTTCAACAACCCATGTAGGCGTTCAGCATGAATGAAGTTAGTGCCCCAAATACCTCTTACAGTTCAAGGTCACATGGTGCAGTAAACCTGTACTGTGGGTCACCAGTGTGACACTACACACACTCAGATTCACAGGACTGACTGTGTTGCGAAATGTGCTTTCATCCTGAGTATCAATGTCTAATATGGCTCACTTCTGCTCACTAAAATATCTAACAGAACATACTGACCAAATCTGTGACTGATAGTGATACACATCATGAAATCGCATCTCTCTACTCAAGCCTACATGGTGCATGACACACAACAATTAACATTACAAGAATACAACGATGTGGGTAAGGGTCATGATAGATGTTGGATACAGAAACTGCACAAATACTCGACCGCCTCTACGTTGTTTTTTTTTTAACCCTTTTCATCCTGATACCCTACTGCTTGAAATTAATTCAACTATGAATGATAGTGTAAAGGTGGTGCCAAAATAGCTTGACACCTGAGCCCAGTTAAGCTATTCTGGCAACACCCTATTATATACTATCATAGTCGATCTACCTTGAAATCTGTAAAGCGGCCTTCATCGGACAAAAAAAAAACTGATTTTTTTTTTAATCAGCCTCAGGATGTAATGGGTTAACAAAAGGTCCACAGAAAACCAAAGGGCCGTTAAGTTATAACCTCAGAAAAAAGCCTACTGCTCAAGCTTAGGATATGCATGACCATGACTCAACACCAGGAAAAAAATTCGAGCAGACTGCAACAGGAGCATACATTTTCATAACAAAGCCTGTATGTCTTTGATAAAGCAGGCCTACAACACAACATAATGAAATCACTTTACACTCAACGCATACGACAGTAAGCGAATTCGTTTTCGATCGCCTGCTTCGAGAGCCGGCCACAGTACAAAACGGCAATCAAAACATACTGGACAAGTGACACGGCAAAGTAACCACACTCTTACCTCAAATCATCGTCTGGAACTTCGATCACGGGAATATTCGTCATGAGGAACGATTCACAGACATCCAAGGGAAAAGACTGGAAGGAGACAGAAGGGGATATTTCCCCGAGCAATGTATGTCACATTTCCAAGCGAAGCTTGCACCCGACGTGTTGTGTTTGGCCTTGAGGGAAGACAGACCACTGCGAGGCTCCGTTCCGCCTAGGTCACGAATGAGCTCGACCGTGCGTGCACGGCGGCATAGTTCGCGTGCCAATGAGGATGATCCCATTATTGCAGCGAGAGGTGGGGAAGCTCTAATCAGTTTGTCTCAACTGACAAGTGACGTTAACTGAACATGACTCGAGTGCCACTTAGTTAATTAAGATTGTTTTATGACAGTGGTAAACTTAAAATGTCCTCTTGGCCAGTCGAGTGGTCAATGGTTCTTGACGGTTCAGTGTAGAACTGAGTGAAGTCCACTGGCTTTCGGCCGCGGGGTGCTGAGCAGTCAGTCGCCGGTGTCAGAATATATATTGAATTCCATTAAAAACGCGAAAAGCCGTGCCTGTAAGTGTACCCGCAAACAAAGAGCCACCCTGACTGCAAAACAAGAAAATTTTATTTGTTGCTTACTTCAGATGTTCAGCCTACTGTTTGAGCCACTGACTTATATAATAGTATCCATGGTTTGAGCTACCTTCACACAAAACTGAATTGGATGAGTTATCGCCCATGGCTACTTTGGAGGCCATGGATATGGTTTCATTATAAGCAAAACTGGACACACTCTGTGAAGTAAGTTTCCTGTGATATGTTTTAACACACAAGTTGTGTGGATTGCTTATGATGATATTAACTGCCTACTCAAACGAAATTTGACTCGAAAAATTTATTAGAGAATCAGAACTTCCGGTGCACATCATTTTCTTAACTCAACTCATGTAAATTTTATTTGATTTAATGTGAATTACTTTCAAACCATTGCCGGACTAACACAGAGATAAAGAACACACCCATATCCATTTATCAGGTAAATAAATTATGGCCGCTAATCTAAAAATAAAGAACTTTTTTGATTTTCATGTTTGTAGCGGATTAATTACTAAGGTGCCTTTGACAAACGACTCAAAGACCAAACCGGCCGGATTTTCACGCACGCGGACCCTAGTGACACTGCACATTTGGTTGGCTTTCAGCTGTGTCCTATGCAGATGCTCTCCATTTCACTTTCAATATCCTGTGATGGTAGTGTCACTGATGACGTCATAAGTCATGGAGGTGCGATTTTTAAGACTAAACTATATATTTGCACACGACATAACACACTCTTCATAACATTTTCTAATAAATGAGGTCAAAAATAAACCGGATTAAAGCATATTTACGAAGAAAAGCGTTATGGTGAAAAATTCGCGTTTCTTTTGGTTGATCAGTATATACTGATGTGAGCAAAAAAAGGCGTCGTGCGCGCAACAACTACAACAACAAAAAAAAGCTCTTTTTTGTGATTCGGCTATGAAAACGGCATTGTTGTTGGAACACTTACATTTCTCACAGAGTTTCCTTTTCACCAAAATGGACTAATCTATAGATGATTTTTTGTATGTCCAATAGTATGTCCGTGACAACAAACGTTTTTTTTTTCTACTGTCATTGTCCTTAGATGCGATAACATAAATACAGATGCCAAAGAACTCATGTTTTTGTAAAATGTGGTAATCATACGAATAACTTCGTTTTTGTGATTTAAATTGACAGAGATCGTGTCCACCGTAACAACCAACACTGATTCAGTGTTACAGAAAACCAGTAGTAATTTCAAAGGAATAAAATACTCTTCATACTTCCACCTGTGAGAACAGGTTATACAATTAATTTCTTTTGAAAAAGAACAACTAAAGAAGATAAACTGACTTAATGGGGTCGTAATTGTCACTGTATGCCCACGGAAACAACCAAGTGACATTTTCAGAAAGGGCCAAATTTAATTATTCGTTGCTGGAAATCATCTGTCTCTGCATTTACATTAACTCATTCAGCCCCGACGCACGAATTTCCCAAATTTTGGAGGCGTCATCTAACGACTAGTGCACCTTTTGCAGGAGATGGGTCGACTATGATAATTCAAGGGTAGCGCAAGATAGGTAGATCTGGCACTACCCTTGAATTATCATGGTCGCATCTCCTGCTGTAGTGCATCAGGGCTGAATGGGTTAACTTTTTTAAATTGCACATGCCCACATGCCAGACACACCAAAGAATTCGGCAATTCGAAAGGATCTATATGTTCATCGGAAAATGTAATCACGGGAATTCAGTCACAAAAATTGACTATTCAGCAAAAGCCCCCCCCCCCCCCCTCCCCACCACCACCACCACCACCCTTTCGGACCGCCCTCTCCCCCTCACCCTCACCCCCCTCCCCTCCACTCACATACATACACACACACACACACACACGCGCGCGCGCGCGCGCGCGCGCGCGCATGCGCGCGCGCACACACCAGTCCTCGAGTAGCAGTCAATGGATCAGTCAGTTTCCAAATCTGGCAATACCCATAAATTATCATGGTCGACCCATCTCCTGCAACATGTGCATAGGCGTTAGATGACGCCTAAAACATTTGGGAAATACGTACGTCGGGCTGAATGAGTTAAGTGCCGTTATTTTTTTCCCCGCCGACATTTATCAGTCTTTATATTGTCTTTATCGTTCACTTTATCACAACAAGTTATTATTTTTTTTTAAATTATTATTATTTTTTATCGACACCATTTGTACCGTTATTTCGTATGTCCATAATCGAGAAAAGCGTGATTTTAATTATAGCTTTTGACATATCACGACATATTTGAACTAATGATATCGCATTTCCTTTGCTCGTCAGTATATAAATCATGACATGGTTTGACATCCATGCCGTATCCATGCCGCATGTACTGAATTTCCAATTTTGCGAGGGAAGAAAAGACTTTCTCTCTAATTATCAGGAGATAAGACAATTACTTGTACCCCCCCCCCTCCCCCGCCCCCTTTCAATTAAGTGTTGACCTACTGACCTCTACAGACGATACTGTTCGGCAGAGAACTTGAAGACGTGTGTATCGCCTCTATAACACCGTGACGGGCAGTGGGATACATTTCCAGTACCCGTTTGTGGGGTGACTGAACACTGCCAATTACGCAACGATCACTGTTATACCACGCCTGTGAATTTGATGAATAATCACGGTCTGGAGAATGTATCTTTAAGCCATTTAGTCTCGACGCACAACGGCAGGAGATGGATCGCCTGATGGCGCCAAGCTAACCTTGAAATATTATGGTCGATCCATCGCCTGCAACTGGTACATAATCGTTAGATGACACCTCTAAAATAACTGTGTCAGTGTTTGAATGGGTTAAACAAGGTAGTAATATAGTGTCCTACGTTACCTGGTATGAATTGTATTCCCCATCCTCACGTATTCAAAACAAAGTTATGTCAATATAAGTTATTGGTAGCAGGGGTTTGCTACACGGACCCTTGTAGGTCTGAGGGAGGTCAAAGGCCGCCACCCCCCCCCCCCCTCCCCTGTCAGCCCTGGCATTTTTATTTATTTATTTATTTATTTAGTGGTGGATGGTCGGTTAGGAAAGTAATTCTTTTATTTTTTTTTTTTTTTTTTTAGTGGTGGTTGGAAGCTCATGTTTTTGTTTTTTTGTTGTTTGTTTGTTTGTTTGTTTTTCAGTGGCGGCTGGTTGGTTGGTGAGCCTCTTTTCATCACGGGACGCAGTCTTCGTAACCTTTTTTGTCCTCTTTTACGTACTGAATAGTCAATTGGTGGACCTAATGTACCGAGACTAGTCAAATAACCACAGTTCGCACTAAAAACATGCACGGTTTTTATTTTTTTAGTCTTTCAGCCAGAAACAGAGTGTCAAGTACCCCCGCAGTCAAAGGGGCTCATGAAAAGTAGTATCTATCACTGTGTGATATCATCAAGGCATCCTCACTCCGAGGATGCCATATTATGTAAGTCCTTGAGTGTTGGTCCACCTCAATTGTGGGTGATAATTCAGTCACTGCTGACTTAGGGCTCCTCAGTAGAACCATAGAGTTGCACACGCCCCTTCAGGCAAAGGGGCTCCTAAAAAAAAACATACATATTGATGCGCTATACACATGTACCATCTTCAGACTGAGGCAATCATCTGCGGGTATGCCTACGACTGAGGACACGCCCGGCTGAGGCAATTATCCAATCAGTAAGCGAGAGGTCGGTTTTGTGGATGCGTAAGACCATCTCGTGTCACCCGTTAATCGGATAATAGCCCATGACTACTGATACAGCGGAGTACGGTTAAGGATCATTGAACTTCATCGGCCGTCTTTGTCCGCGGCGAGGATAAAGTAACGGATGCCTTTCACAACATCCTCACGTCTTTATGTCAGTTCCGCCGGTTCAAGTTCATACTTACTTACTTACGCCTGTCACCCCTACCCGGGTATAGGCCGTCGACGAGAGACCTCCAGCAACTCCTGTTCTGTGCTTCTCCTTCGATTCTATTCCAGGTGGTTCCCAGTCTCTTGATGTCTGCTTGGAGGTCTCGACGCCAGGAGTTTCTAGGCCTACCTCTTTTCCTCTTTCCCTGGGGGTTCCATGACAGTGCCTGCCTAGTGATACTGGAAGCTGGCTTTCTCAGACTGTGACCAATCCATCCCCATCTTCTTCGCCCAATTTCATTCTCTGCTGTTATCTGCTCTGTTCTCTCCCAGAGTCTGACGTTGCTGATTTTCTCTGGCCAGTGGATTTTCACAATTCTTCTAAGGTAGCTGTTTATGAAGGTTTGTACTCTGTTGACTGTGGTTTTTGTCAATCTCCAAGTCTCTGCTCCATATAGGAGAACTGCTTTTACGTTGGAATTGAAAATCCGGACTTTGGTGTGTTGTGACAGCTCTCTGGAACTCCACACTTTTTTCAACTGGATGAAGGCTGCTCTGGCTTTACCGATTCGTGCTCTGACATCTGCATCAGTGCCGCCTTTTTTGTCTATGATGCTCCCGAGATAGGTGAAGGACTCCACCTCCTCCAACGGGGTGCCAGCAAGCAAGACTGGTTCTTCCCTGGTTGCGTTCAGCCTCATTGTCTTTGTTTTCTGTTTGTGGATGGTGAAGCCCACTTGGGACGAGATGTCAGCAAGCCTCGTGGTCTTGTCCTGCATTTGTTGATGAGTGTGGGACAGTAATGCCAAGTCGTCTGCAAAATCGAGGTCGTCAAGCTGTGTCCACAGTGTCCACTGTATTCCACTTCGTCTGTACTCTGTGGTCATCTTCATGACCCAGTCTATGGCCAGTAGGAAGAGGAAAGGAGACAGCAGACACCCCTGCCTGACGCCGGTTCTGACCTGGAGCTCCCTGGTGAACTGCCCTTCGTGGATCACGCGGCATGTCATGCCATCGTAGCTGCTCTTGATCAGGCGGACGAGCTTTGTGGGTACACCGTAGTGTCGTAGGAGTTTCCACAGAGTCTCTCGGTCCACGCTGTCAAATGCTTTCTCATAATCCACAAAGTTGACGTACAGCGGGGAGCTCCACTCCAGAGACTGTTCCACGATGATGCGGAGAGTGGCGATCTGGTCTGTACATGATCGGTTCTTCCTAAATCCTGCTTGCTGGTCTCTCAGCTGGGGGTCAACGGAGCTCTTCATTCTCTCTAGGATGATCCTGTTGAAAACCTTTCCTGGTACTGACAGCAACGTGATTCCTCTGTAGTTGGAACACTTGCTGACGTCGCCTTTCTTGGGAAGCTTGATTAGCTACCCCTCCTTCCAGTCAGCCGGCATCACCTCCTCTTCCCAGATCTTTCCAAACAGTGGGCACAGCATCTCCACTGTTGTCTCTAGGTCTGCTTTCAGAGACTCCGCTGGGATGCCATCTGGCCCTGCTGCTTTGCCGTTCTTCAAAAATGCCACTGCTCTTCTGATCTCTTCCCGGCTGGGTCTGTCACAGCTGATGGGTAGGTCGGTCTCTGCCGGCTGGATGTCTGGGGGGGGGGGGGTCGGGTGGGCTAGGTCTGTTCAGTGTTCAAGTTCATAGTTTAGCCATTTTATGCAAACGTGAATCTTCTCTATCTTTGACAATCACATTAAAAAATTGTAGCCGTATTATTGCAATGAATAGACTCATAGGTAACGACGATCGCTTTAGTTATCCGAAAAAATTAAAACATTAAAAAAAAGCTGTGTGCCATTCAATCCCCAGTCATTGTTTCTTTACGACTTCGTCATACATCAGTTTACCACCTGTCACCGCCACATAAACTTCCAGGATATTATTAACAAAAGGCTCTTTTTGTTGGGATTCAAGTTACCAGTCATGGTGTCATCTTTCTACTAATGCGATATACAAGGGATTTCGCGGTCAAGCAGCCCCGCAAGATTCTCCTCCCGTCCTTTTTGTTCAGCCGGTTTGCGAGGGGAAAAAAAAATAGATTGACATACTTCGACTGGCGACAGAATGTGACTGTGACCTGTCAGAAAAGACAAAATAGCACTGACGAGGTTGCATCTGAACACCATTGATGTACGGACCCTGCAGTGTGTGCTCAGTTCTAAGTCACAGGTCTAGACACATGTCGACTGTGATAGTTCAAAGGTGATGCCTATGTGCGCAAAGCTATTCTTACACCACCCTTATACTGTCATGGTCGATACAAATCCTGTCATAACATGTCTGGCCTTTATGGGTTAATAGGTGTTTTAGTGTTGTTATAGTCGAGTCTCTTTAGGCTTTTATTTCATCCCTTTTCGCATTAAAAAAAAACAAAACACTTTCATGGTTGTAAAACGCGCGCGCGCGCGTGTGTGTGTGTGCGCGCGCGCGAGTGCGAGCGCGCATGTGTCCAGGTCTGCAAATCCGGGGCTGATGTACGGGGGTGGGGGGAATCGCCGGGGAAGTGGGGGGGAGCAATTTGGGCCCCCCGTCCCACCCGGTCTAGACATCCCCCTGGATCCGTCCCTGGCATCGCGGCTTTGATAACCTGTATAAATTATCGGCTTATTAGACCACGGGGGAAGGAAATCAAAGTTCACATTAAAGCTCGGGGCACGAAACTCCTGGCGTCTACTTTCGGCATTGCCTCCACCATCTGAGGCCGGTCAGGACCATATTACAAATGGCCCCGGCGATGCATTAAAATAAATAACTAAATATAAATAAATAAATAAACTTCAAAAACAACAACACTAACTCTAACCCTTAAGGCCCTCTCACGGCGGGGCCCTAGGGGTTAAAGTTAGCAGTAGCCTGCTTAGCGTTATTTAAAAATCACAATGACTAAGTAGCTCCAGTTTGCCCTTTGCTCTGTTTGTCCCTGCGGTGCGCCTGATAATTTTAATCCATTCAGCCCTGACGCACTGCAGCAGGAGATGGGTCGACCATGACAATTCAAGGGTAGTGCCAGATTAGCCAAGGTAATCTGGCACTGCCCTTGAATTATCATGGTTGATCCATCTCCTGCAACTGGTGCATAGTCATTAGATGACGCCTCCCAAATTTGGGAAGTACGGCCGTCGGGCTGAATGAGTTAAACAACTGGTCACTCTCACCTGCCCATTCAGTGTTGTCAAAATGACAGCTATACAAACCACCCAGCTGCTCGATCTTCGAGTTAACCCCCTCGCTGTCAGAGATCACGGATCTGAAACGATCGCACCGTTAACCCTTATCTTTCGGAATACACCAGTGTGTGAAATAAATTTGACTAAAATAGTTCAAGGGTAGTGCCATAATAGCTTGGCGCCTCTAGACCTCTAGGCGCCAAGCTATTGGCACCACCCTTGAACTAAAGCCATTGGTCTATATCCTTATCTGTAAGTACTATAATGTAGCTTGCATATATGGCAGTTGTACAAATTTGAAGCTTACAGCCTCAGTATGATATGGGTTAACGACCGACATTCGCGAGAAGAACCGCGCAGACGTAAACGAGACAAAAACTAGGCATAAAGAACGTAGAACTAACAAGAGAGTCAGACACAAATCCTCATGAGCCCCCGCGACTGCGGGGCCATGATGGTTTATGTCTCTTGCAGCTGGTTTAGCGGTTCGCCTTGCTCCGGCAGTTAAAGCGGTTGAATTTGTCACACGTTTCCACATCATATGCAAACACAATCCAAGTTAGTGTTTGTTTCAGTCTCTGCCGTCTGATTGAGAGATCGGTTTGTACTAACAAGCTTTCCCGCCGGCCGTGGTCGCTACCGCCATAAAACTCATAGTTGATCGCCCACACCCTTCGATCTGCATGAGCTATAGATTCTCACTTGCCCCTACCGCGGCAGGGGCTCATGAAAACATATGCCTCCTTGCTGTAGCGATAACTCCATTTGCTTTCTCAGAAGCGTTGGGTTGGGTTTGTTCTAGCTGGACTGGACGAAAAAGTCAGTATTGTTTTCTGTTGCGACAGCCACAATAAAAACAGACGAGTTACTGAGCAGGTAGGACCTGTACTGTCAATACCTATGGCCTTCAATAAAAACGCGGTAGCAGAAAAGTACATGCGCGCTAGAGTGGACGGTAAATTATGTCTTTGAGATCAAGACATATTTGACACATTCCCAAACCAAAATGGGTGACTGCCTTCAGGGAAATGCCACACAGAATCGTAATCCCATCGATCCGAGAAGCACGGATATGAATAGAGTCAACAAGAGACAAAGAACTTCATGAGCCCCCGCATTCGCGGGGGCTCATGAAGTTCTTTGCCTCTTGGATTTGGGTGGGGTTCCGGCACAATTAAAAATTATTATTATTATTATTATTATTATTATTATTATTATTATTATTATTATTATTATTATTATTATTATTATCTTCATTATGATTTTGTTCAGCAGTAAACGGGCTGATCATTTCGACCACTAACCTGAGACGGATCGATATGCGATAGACCATGATAGTGGTGCCAGCATAGCTTCAATTTGGCACGGTCCTTGAGCTGTCACGGTCGATCTCATTGTCGCAATTAACTGTCAGTCACAGTAATCACAGGGGGAGGGAATCAAAGTTCCCGCACTAGTTTCGTGCCCCTGTCTCGGAGCGCGTGATGGGCACAGGAGTCTTACCGCAACGTCAATTCCCTCCCCCCCCTGTGGTGTCATTACAGACCTCCGAGGACCGCTTCTGTTTCGGCATTTCCACCTCTCGCCGTGGTGACGCTCAAGCGAGTATACGGTTACGTTACAAATCCAGCCATCGGAACAAACAAACTGACGCTTACGTCGAATGTGAAACTTGCCGATGAGTATTAACTCGTTCGAGGCGTGCCGCGTATCTGGGCGCGGCACGTCTCGAATGAATTAACCTTGCTTTTAAAGACACTCGACAACGGCCCAGGGGGACAACACCCAGCTCAGTTAAAAGTTCTCCTAACCAGTAACTAGTACAAAGCCAACTGATGTTAATTCAAGACCAAAAAAAAAAAAAAACCCTAGATGTCCCAGAACATGGATTCAAAGAGGTGCCAGCAAGAGGCATAGATCCTCATGAGCCCCCGCAACTTTGGGGGCTCATGAGGATCTATACCTCTTGCAGTTGGGTGGTGTTTACATTTTCTCGGCACTGAACGGGTTAATTAACTTGAAACAAATTAAACTCAACGGTTCTACGGATGTATGATGTATGCTACTGACAGAAAGGGGTACGTGCAGAGAGAAGTAGACACTACACAGATACCGGCTGGATGCAAGTGCAAGTAAATATGATTTTTATGCATGGTTGGTGGGCAAATCTGGGGGGGGGGGGGGGGCGTGTCCCCCATCCCCACACCCACACTTTTATTTTTATTTTTCGGAGACTAGGAGAAAAGGTCTGGCAGTCTTTCTTGTGTGAGGTTGAGGTCCAAAACAAAAAGTTGGAACATCCCTCCCCCTCCCCCCCCCCCCCACCCCAACCTCTCGCGTGAGGTAACTGATTCGCCCCTGATGGTGTAAGCGCGGTCGATGCCGGGGACTTTAATATTTCACTTACGACTGCACATACATAGTCGTCTGTCTCGGCACTATTCAGGCATCGTAACGAGCTAACAAACACTGACGGTACCATACTACTGATCTTCCCCGGAAGGTCACGAAACGGAGTCAGTGACTTAATACTGACCTTACGTTTGGAAGGTCATGGACGGCGGAGTGACCAAACCGGCTAGCCTGTCGTCACAACAGTCTGTGGCTAAAGAGATAGATAATATGAGACCCGTAAGACAATGAATTCAATAGAGCCGCATCCGTCATTAATTTACGCCATTTTTAATATCAAAATTTTGGCCCCCATTACACCCTCGTTATTTCCGAATCAACCCTTTGATTTTAAAAAGTGACGAGCATGACGGATGCGGCCTTATTGATCTGATTATCTTACGGGTCTCATATTATCTATCTCTCACCAAGGTCAAGGTCATCAAGATCAAGATCATGGATCAAGGTCATCAAGGTCACCAAGGGCAAGGTCAAAGATCAAGGTCATGGGTCAAGGTCATCAAGGTCACCAAGGGCAAGGTCAAAGATCATGGGTCAAGGTCATGGGCCAAGGTCATGTGTCAAGGTCACCAAGGTCATGGGTCAAGGTCATGGACCAAGGTCATGGGTCAAGGTCATGGGTCAAGTCATCGAGGTCAAGGTCAAAGGTCAAGGTCAAATGTCATGGGTCAAGGCCAAAGGTCAAGGTCATGGGTCAAGGTCATGGGTCAAGGTCACCAAGTCATGGGTCAAGGTCATGGGTCAAGTCGTCGAGGTCATGGGTCAAGTCGTCGAGGTCTGGAACCAAATAATGGTAAAGTCCGACACCTCATGTCTAAGCTTCACCGGTTCTGAAAGACCTCTACCTCAATTCAGGTATCTTATGAATAGACTTGTTCTGAAAAAAAAAATTCAAAGGGCCTACAATTATTCACATTTTTCATTTCTGACTAGCTTGCCTTTTGAAACTGAGATCAAAATCTTTTCAATCAGATCGGTATGCACCACACCTGACATGATATTCATAAAAAAAATTTAATCTGGACATGATATGCAAGAAGGAATTTTTAATTTTTTCAATTATGCGTACACCCTTCAACAAATTCAAATTTTAATAAAGCAAGGGAAGTAACTTTTTTGTCTTGCTGAAATTTTTACAAAATTACTTCCCTTGTATAAACCTGTACTCAAAGGAAAAAGCTCCCACCCGGGTCTGCCCTGGGGGACTTGGGTGGGGTTAGGTACTTTTTAGTTCCCAGGGTCACCCTGGTCAGCCCCACAGGGTGAGTTTTTCTCTCTATTCTGGGGCATGTGTTTCTGTCTACCCGAGGTCCATTCTCCTGTATTTGCCTTTTTAAAACTCTCCCTACTGTCTGCACTGCCTGTAGCTCTTGATATTGGATGTGTGTTGCTAAATGGTCTTAGCTTTATTTAGGCCCCATGTGTTAGGTTTATTTAATGTATTTGACCGGCTGGCGACATACATTCAATGTTCTGTTTATTTTTTTTTTTTCACAAGCAGTGCAGGCACGTCCTGAGAAAGCCTTGTTGCTGTCGGGACGTTAAGCAATGTACAATCAATCAATCAAAGGAAAAAGTAATCTGAAATAAGGGGTGATTCCTTCCTTTTTCTGGTGCTCAAGTCATGGTAAAATTATCAAGTTACTGTCTATGTTATGTCTGATGTTTCATTTAACTCTTACTTGATCAGGGTGTGTGATTTATAATTTACTGCAAAGCCAATAATCGCCAATAATGTGTCAGGTTTGTTTGCTTAAAAGGACAGGGTTATTGAACATGACACCACAATTGAAATCTGTGAAGCATGATATTAATAAGCCAACTGAGAGAGACAATATAGGTCAGGCAAGTCTTGTCTGGGGTAAACTCAAAAACTATTTGCTGATTGGTGCAAACGTATAAAGTTACTATTAATGTACTTCCTAGAAAACATGATTTCGCTTGATAACAAAAAACAATATTATCTTTTTTTAAAAAATTATAATAAAATGAATCAAGACGAATTACTCCTTCTAAATGATATCAATGCTGTAGAGAACAAAGACTTAGACTCTAAGAAACAGCGTCTTTTGTCTGTGATTGTCTCAGGCAAGTCAAAGACTTATCTCGGGAAACAATACATGACAGAGGATATTGAATCTTTAACCTCTGACGAACTAATCAAGCTTCATTCAAAATATGAGAACCACATTGCCTCACTAATGACACGTGATTTAAGTCGATCTCTTGTATGCCTATACACAAAAGCAGTGAGTCACTTTCTACCTGTGGATAGTGACAGTCTATCACATGACCTTGAAAGCAACCCTATTGTTTCAAGTACAATAGGCAAATTAGCATGCATCATGTTTTACAAGTTTGGAAATTACCTTGCGCCTGTGGTAACCTTGCTTGTTACTGGGAGTCATATTGATTTCTCGAAAATAAATTTTACTGCAGAAGAAAATGGACGAAACCCAGACGACTCCACAACCGAACCCCAGTCCGGTATTGACACAGGTTCAAACTGTGACTAAGGCTAAAAGTCCAGGCAGGGTTGAGGCTGGTAAAAGATTAGCCGAATATAACAGACAAAAAAAATTACAGCTTCAAGCTCAAACAGAAAAGGCTCATGTGACTGACCAGGCGTCAACACCGTCAGGACCTTCAGGACCATCAGGACCGTCAGGACTGACACCGACAGAACACCCTCATCAAAGTGAGAGACAAACAACTAAGTCTGACAGTGAAACAACAAAATATATAATTGCCGGATTTGTTGTCGGATTTGGTTATGTAGGTTATCAATTATACAAAAAATACAAACCA
Organism: Semisulcospira habei; assembly: GCA_036245525.1. Classification (NCBI taxonomy): domain Eukaryota; kingdom Metazoa; phylum Mollusca; class Gastropoda; family Semisulcospiridae; genus Semisulcospira; species Semisulcospira habei. Next base: position 78,851,144 of record BTPG01000001.1, on the reverse strand, counting down.
CAGACTCGTACAGTGACCAAAAAATCAGACACTCCAAAAACAAAACCAGAAGTCGCCACATTACCAGTAACATCCAAAGCCGTTGACCCATTTTATATGCAGTAATAAATTTATTATTTTAATTTTTTCTTGCCTAAGAAATGAATGACTCAAAGAATTTAATGAATCTTGTGTATCACTCTGCAGTAATCAGTGCATTAGCAGTAGCGTTTTTTATGCTGGGAAAAAATCTACTCAAAATGAAATCACCAGACCTCAGTAGACTCGATTTCGAAGACAGCGCTAAGCTAATTGTAGTTGTAACAGCATCAATCGCCACGAAAGACCTTCTTGTTAAACAGGGAATTATTCCCGAAAATGTTTCTATGTAAATAAAAATAATATGGCAACGATAGCTATTATGGTGGGAGGAGCGATGGTCAACGCTCTGGCGTTTAGCGGCTCTAATTATCTCTTTTCTAAAATGGGTAGAGAACAATCTGCAGAAGAAATAAAGCGTCATAATGAAGCGTCAGAAAAATTAGCACAAGCTCAACAGGATTACAAAAAGAATAGAATTGAGAAACTTGATTTCATCAATGAAAAACTCAGGCTAGAAGGTCACGCACAACATACGTTTTCAAATACAGACGACGCAATCCGTGAGTATTTTTTAGTCACGGGTGAAGACATGTCTATACCGAAACCAAAACTAAGTGACTACTATCAACCAAGCCCAGAACAAAGAAACGGGGAGATAATCTTTGTTCTAGTGGGAATGATATTTGTTTATTTTACTGGAGTTTTCATTGCTAGAAAAAATGTCAGCCGAAAATAAACTATCGAAAATATATTACTCGCCATCAGGGTATTATAAAGGAGCAACCGCTATTCAGAAATTACATGCCGCTGTGGGCGGAGATGTATCACTCAATCAGGTCAAGCAATGGTTACAGAGACAGGCAATTTGGCAAATTTATTTACCTGCTCCAAGAAAGATATCTAGACCCCATTTTGAGAACACAACACCTAATGACACGCACCAAATGGACCTCCTGTTCTTACCACATGACACAATAAGAAAGAAACGATACAAGTACGCATTAACTGTCGTAGACATAGCTTCAAGGTACAAAGACGCTGAACCCATATCTGACAAAACAGCCAGTACAGTTGCTACTGCTTTATCAAAAATATATAGTCGAGGCCCCTTAAGATACCCCAGACTTGTACAAGTTGATGACGGATCAGAATTCAAAGGTGCAGTTAATCAGTTATTTGCGAAGCATGGCGTACTGGTCAGACGTGGTATTCCAGGTGTACACAGATCACAGGCAATTGTAGAGAACTTTAACAAACAGTTATCAGAAAGACTTTTCAGTTACCAGTATTCAAAGGAACTCATGCATGACACCCGTAACACGGAGTGGGTACAAAGGTTACCACATGTGATAAAAGCAATGAACAATGAAGGACACCCAAAACCTGCTGATGCTATTAAATTGAAAACAATTACAGAGCCAAAAACAATGTCAACCCCAGCACAGGCACCCGACACAAGTTTATTTACTAAACAGGTGAGATATTTATATCAACCAGGTGAAGCTGAGAATGACATCAGGCGCAGGTCAACAGACCCCATATGGTCAACATCCGTTCATAATATAAAAAAAATAATTCCCGGCGCAGACGCAACAATATATTACCTGTATGACCCTGCACCCCAGAGGGCATTTGTCAGAGAAGAATTACAGATTATTCCCCCAGACACCGTTACTCATTTCAGTAACTAAGTCATCAATTAATTCATCAACCAGTTCATCAGCTATTTCTTCAGATAACTTGAGCCTGTAATGACCTGGTGCATAAGCTTTTTCCTTAGTGTGAAACACTCGTTTCGTGTCTCCAACTGCAAGTGATTTCTTATGTGTTTGAATTATTTCAAGATTATGTTTGTTTGATCTCAGTGACTTGTTTGGATAATCAGGCATTAATGCACCATCTAACACTTGCTTGTAATGTTCATGACGTATTTCTTTATTTTTTATTGCTGTTTTCTTGATACCTTTGGCTTTTGACTGACTACCCTTCTGGTGCAGTATAGAATACATTTTTGATCTCAGTCCAACGTACTCAACTATAGGCACACCATTTAGTTCATCCTTAAACTTACCAGGCACTTTCTTGTTTTGTGTGCTAAACAGTGGATGGTCTTTAGGGTAATCAGATGTGTCATACATGTGTAACTCTGTTTTCATGTCTTCATAAAAGTCTTCAGTACACACATCAATGATCATAGAGTCAGTGTCAGTGTATAACAGACGACACTCAGGATACTTTGGTTTGAAGTAATCATAATAAAATTCAAGCATCAACAGTTTTGACAACTCAAGAATTGCCATACCAATGAATACTGGCTTGTCCAGTTTAACAATCTTTTTTTTGAGTGACACAGCATACAATGATGAATGAAACTCTTTGTACCCTGTGTACTGTGGCTTACCTGTAAGTTTAATTGCGCCCAATTCAGTTGTGACCAGTCTCACATCTTTTCTGTGATGAGGATTTTCCATTGTCTTGCCAAAACAGGCATTGTTCATAAGCTTAAAGAAGTCTTTGTCAAATGCAGTGTTGCCGTCTCTGGCATGAAGGGTTGTGTTCTTCATTATGCAATCTTTCATAAAAGCACTCTGATCAAATTGAATTCCTCTGTGAACTTTCTTTAGTACTAACCCGTGTCTGATGTAAAACTGCAACAAGCGGTAGTGACAAACATAATTGAATTTATCATTCAGATTAGGCACAAGTTTAGTGTCTTCTTTTTTTCCTGTCATACTCATTTTCTCAACAGCTAAGGGATAATCATTATGATAATCATGTAGATGGTGCGGGTACTCCAGGTCTACTTCAAAGATCCAACCCTTAGGATCGTTTCGATCAAGATTTATAATATTGTTTGTTATGTCTGTTATGTCATACTGTGACAAATCATACAGACAAAAGTTTTTCAAGGGCAATAATTCACACATTGCGAACCCATACAAATTGTTAGCGTCCAAATACGTAATGAATGACCTTGACCCCGGGCTTGAGGGGTCAAAGTCCGGGCCGTCCAAATATTTGTTGTTGGCTCTGGCGTAATTGTTCGATGCAATACTAATACCACCTCTCAATCCACGTTCTACCATTTCACCCATCGTACGATCAGACAACAGGTCTATAGATATCTTACTGGATTTCAAAAATGCATCCCACGTCATGCCAGGACTAGTGATGTAACAGGCTGGGTCAAGTCTGTAGTGCAACAAACCCTTTTCACGGTAACTTTCAAATACGTCTGCTAGCAAACAAACATCTGCCTTTAAGTACTGATCGTGGTAGTCACCAATAGTCTGACACCCTAACTTCCCCCATGCATCAAGTGCATGTTGATATTCAGAGTCAGAAATACCTTTTCCAGTTAGTGTAGAATAAAATTTCTCTTTTGGTGGCAGTCTTGTTTCCTCAAACACAACCCACTCACTGATGTACTCATACGGATACACACCTTTCTTAATCAAGTCTGGCTCAAAATATTTACTCGTTATTGGATACTCGGTCAGTCCTTCTGCCAGACTAGCCAATCCTAAAGACAAATGTTGCATGGAGTCATAAAATGCTAATTTATCTAACCTAAAAGTCAAGTATTTCTCAGTTGTCTGGGCAATACAACTTATGTTTTTGTACGACTCGTCTACAGCCTGCATGATAATGTGTGAATCATATCCTTTGAGATTGTGGAAAAAGATTGGCAGTTTGTATGTCTTGGGATCTGTTTTTAATAATAAGTTACAATTGTTATGTGCAGCACCTCTGTAACGTCCAGTTATGTGATCGTGGTCACGAACTTTATCACCTCCCAGAGGCTGTTCACAAATCCAACACGTCTCAGCTGTATCAAATTTTAATTTGTCTTCTTCTGTCATCACCAAAGGCATCTGACATGTTGTGAGATATTGTACTACCTGACTGTACAGTTGTCTCATTTCTGTTAAAAACAGACATGCTGCATTTTCACCCCTGTAAATAACAGGTTCTGAATGAAGACCGTCTGACCTAACAAGAATGTACCCGAAAGAACACACCACTTGGTCACTCAACTTTATAGTCTTTGGTAATGATTCTGGAACAGGACCGTCATACGGAACTACTAATGATTCAAAATCTGCGTACACTACAAACGGCAACTTTTGTTGATTCCCATAGTTTTTAAAATACACTTGACTACCAGGATCTGGATACTTAAGTACAGTTTGTATGTCATCAGCTGACCTGCAGTGTAAAACATGTTTGTGTGCCACAGCAATAGAGGAAAACCTCTGTAAACATCTATTACAAAATTCCTGTTTGCCCTTGTGTTTTGTTGTATGATTATGAATTAGACGTGACATATTCCTAATAATTGTGTAGTGAAAGTTATTGTCATCTCCGATTAGCAACATGTCAACATGCTTATTTTCTGACTGACCATAGGTTGGTGCCAGTGCTGATACTCTAATGGGTTGTAACTTGTCAACAGACACATTATCCCACACAAACACATTTACAGATATGCCAGGATTTAATTTTTCAAACAAGTCTATGTCCTCTATTTTAACAGGGAACTCAATGCCACTAAAATCGAGTTCCTTTACAAATTTGGTGTAGTTAGAAACACGTTCAGGTTTTATTTTTACAAAGTGTAGTTTAGCAAGCACACACCACATGAAACAATAGTTGTCATTGTTCTGAATGTTAACAACAGCCTTTTTGTTTACTACTTCTGTTGGCAGTGGTAACCATGCTTTACCTGATATAGGATGATACCTAGACTGCTTTAGTTGCAGTTCATGTACATGTCCTTCGTGCCAACCAGACCCCTTCATTCTTGCACTGTCAATTGCCTGTAGAAAGTCTGGTAATAGTCTGTCTCTAAACATGTTTTCCAATTCTCTTCTTGTGTTAACAGTGTGTTGTCTTGTTGATATGTACGAAACAATCACCTCACCGTCGACCCTAGTGAATTCGATTTTCGCAACAATCTGAATTTTAACACTGCCTGTAAGAAGATTTTGTTGTATGACAGAAAAAGAGTTTTCTATTGATTCGTAAACATTATTAGTATTGGATATAGGCAAGTCTGTTGTGTGAAACACGTTTCTTAAACCAGATGAGCCAGGGTTTGATGGGCCAGGGCTTTGAGCATTGTCCGTCATTTTTATTTGACCGACAAAATAATAAATGAAAAAATATTAACGTTAACTCTGCTGGCTCACCTTGTGTAATACCACTTTATTAACTGCAACACTGTCAATATAAACATTTAGTTTGCGTAGTTGTTTAAATATGCTATAACAAATTTCCCCTAACCAGCCATAGTTGGTATCATCAACTTTAAAAGTAGGTGTCTTTAAATCAACTGTCATGTGCTCCACATTTGGATGCTCATGGACATAAACCAAAGTCACACTATATGTAACATATATTTCTGATGGTGCTGAAAGGCTTATGTAAGTCTGTTTGGGTGTTATTAAATCAGTAAAGTGCATAACATCTTTGAAAAGGTGTGTGAGATCAAGCACCTGTATGATTTGTCCGTCTGTCATTTTTATTGGACAAACAAATGTATAAATTAATTTACATCAATTTACTAACCCATACCCTGTGGGCTGATCTGTCTTTAAAATGAGCTTTAGATGCTTAGTTGATTTCAGTTATTTTTTACATCATCACGTTCATGCTTATTTGGGATGACATCGTTCTCTCTGAGACAGTCTTCGAAGCTGTCACGATCCTTGCAGTAAAACAAACAGATAAACTTTAACTGTTCTCGAAAATCTTTCAGTACAGCATTATATTTCTGGTACACTAACATTTGCATGTCTGCCACTGAAAGCAAGTTCTGCTAGAGTGTTTCTCTTCTTGACAATGTCTTTCTCTGCTGAGCAGTCATCAACAATAAACAATGTTGACTGTCCTTCAAATTGCTTGTAAAAATATTGTAGGTAGTCATTCAGTTTTTTCTCAGGGTCAACTAAGTATATGTTGTTGTCAGTCCAAATGAATAAACGGTTGTGATAAGCTTTGTTGTGTTTGATTGTAGGACAAAATATTACAATGTTTTCAAAGTGGTGTATGTATCTTGTTTGTAATAAGTCAAGTACGAATTGAGTTTTCCCACACCCTGTGGCACCAACAAATAAGCCACAGTGTGGATCAAGGGTCATTAAGCTACGGTTCATTTTAATACACAATATAATTTTAATATATGTGTCCACTCAGTCTGCTTTCTGCAATATTGAGTTGTGCGTCATATATCAGGTACAAATATATGTTTATGGCTGCAGCAGTTTCAACCTTCTTTTGTATCTGAATTGTTATTCCATCACTACCGTTCTCAACAGTTCGTCCTGACCCATGAAGATAATCGTCGTCTGTACTACGAAGATCTAACCAAAGTGTGTATTTGTTTGTAAGGTATTGTCCGATCCTAACATCATACAGATGTAGATCTTTGCACGCAATGTTTGCAGGTTTATCTCTAATCCTTCCACCCGCAAAATACTTTGTGGTTTTGTCATAGTGCTGGTATGGTAACATTCCTGAAGCGTACACTTGATTAGGGCGGCCTTCAATTGTGCAGGACAAATGTGTAATCTTAGGATTGTAGAATTTTTCTGAATCTCTTTTGTATGGACTCACTGGTTCAACAAACAACATAAGAATACCTTTCAGTGACCTGGCTGGTGTGTTTAAGTTTAAGTTCCACATTGGGTCACTCTTGTCTTTGGGAATTAAACTATGTCTAATCACCCTGTCATAATAAATTGGAAGTCTTGACTGGTACTGATTTTGTATGAGTCTGGCTAGTTCAATATGTGTGACAATTTCATATTCCAAGGAAATGTTAGAGATCTTGTATGTTGCATCTGTGGCAGATGATTTTATAACTTTGGAGTAGTCATTGAAAGTTAGTTCAAAGCTCAGACGGTCATTCAGTGCCCCTTGATAATAAGGCAAATGAGCTGTGAGGATTTCAAACTCAAGTGGAATGTAAAATCTGGTTCCATATGTTTCTGCTATAATAACTTCCTTTGGTACCCCAGTAGTTGTTTTGTCTCCAGCATTGATTCGAAGTTTACCAACATTATCAGACTGTATGCCTTGGTAAACACGATCTTCTCGTTCTTCTCTTGTGAGCCAAAGATCTTTGTAACAGTAAAATACATCTGAGTCATCAAGACTAAACACTTCCTGTCCTTCAAGTTTTACTTTAATAGTTCTAACAATTGCTCTGCCAAGATTGTCAACCAGTGTTCTGTTTACGTCTGCGTCTGATGATAGTTCAATATTAAAAGCAAGACGAGCAGTGCCAGGAACAATAACGTCACTGGGACCTAGGTTTGGAAACTTGACTGTAAGTGTTTGGTTCTGGTCTATGGTACTTGGATTGTTCGTGATGACTATCGATTGTCTTATGCCCTTAACACCCAGGGGCTCACGTAGTTTTCTGTATGGGTCTAACTTTGATCCGTAAGACTGTGTCATTTTTATTATGCACAATAAAAAATAATAAATTAATAAAACAATGGCAGCAGGAGGATTTAATCATGAAGATTTTGAAATGGATGACATGGATGTCTCAGATACCAGTATCACAGATATGACTGGAATGGTAACTACTTCTAGTATGCATCACGAACTGTTAAAAGATAAAGTAAACTCATTTTATGAAAGTGTTGGAGCGCGCCCAGATGTCTTGGATCCTAACCAGTTTGAATATGATAAAGGGCACTTATTTGTAAATACAGACAGAGGGAAAATATATCTAACACATAAAAATAATCCTTCTAAGTTTAGAGCTTTAAGTACAATTAAAGGTGAAGTCGGTGGTAACTCTGGGTTGGCAAGGTACCTTGGAATTGGAGGGTCTCCCGTTCCCCCAAGACTGGTTAGTGTTCTTCACGACATGCAAACAAAGTTGCCAACAGGGCAAGAGATTGAAATGGCACCAGTAACAAGCCTACCAGAAATAGCAAACACAGTGATACAAGAAACTTCATTTACTGAAGGACAATTAAATGATGCTATGAAAACAATAGATGATCCACCTTTGTCAATGAGAGAGATTATGGGTTTGGATAAATCACTGCAGACAATAAGAGGTGAGATGGTTAATAATGTTGCCAAACTGGGAGAGCTTGATAAACACATAGAACGTGAAAAAGAGAAACTGGCTACAGCAGACAATGGGAATCTTGACACAGAAATGAAAGAAAGAATACAACACAGATTAAATGATTTGCAGATAGAAAGATCAGGACGGTTAGAAACAATTAGTATTGGAAGACAAAAACTGAAAACCCAAGTTAACAGAATTAGAGAAACTATTCAGAAAATACTTCACGAAGACACTACTCTGGCTGAGAGACTTAAAACACTTTTCAGAGAGCAGGGTATTACAATTGCTAGTTTAATTACAGCTCTTGGGTTTATTATCAGCACTGTAGTGCTGGCTGTCTCCGGTGCTGGGGTTGGTGGGGGTGCACCGCCACCCCCGGGCCCACCGGCTCCCACAGATCCAAAAGATTTACAGTCGTGGGTAAAGAAACAGTTGTCTCACATATCAGACTTGCTTAAGAAATTGGCTCTGAAAGCAGTAGACACGTTGCCTGACATTTTAGGCTCTGTTGTCAGCTGGTTGATTAGTACAGCGGCAAAGGTAGTTGGGTTTATGGCAGAACATGTGTGGGTATTTTTGGTGACAGTAGGAGGGTTAATGGTGGGTTATTTAATAAAACAGGTAAAGAAGTAATACTCCTAGCCCTGTTAATCCTATTACTAATGCAGTTCGTTCTGACTCATGTGTGTCAGGGGTTGTTACTGACTGTATGGGTACCAGTGATGGGGCAGGGGAAGTAACCTCCTGTAATGATTTTAATGTCGGTACATGCGCAGTTGTTGCTCCTAAGTTTACACTTTTATTGAGTCCTAATTTCTGACCAACACCTGCAACAACGATTTCATTATTATAATTTGTTATTGTACCCATTTGGAGTTGAAGATCAGATGGTAACATGTATAACCCAGTGCCAACTACAAAGTCAACTTTCGATCTGGCATATCTGAGTACGTTTTGGTAGCGCTGTATGCTAGATGGGAGATCGACTGTTGAGTTAATTGAATCTTCAAGATTAGCGAGAAACTGTTTTTGAGATTCAAATATACCACTTCCATTCAGAATATTCGATTTTGTTAGTGATTGTGCACCTAGTATGCACCAGACATATGTTCTGATAGACTCATTGACGCGCTCGACTCCCGCTTGAGTAAACCCGTCAGATTTATCTAAAATAAATGTGGTCCAGGCATTAGACTGCTTCTGCTCTATTGATCCTAACCAGACTTCAGATTTTGATGAGAATGAAGTGTACCCAGGGTAATAATCTTGAGGGTATTGTCTGTGACTCATAGCGTAATAAAGTGTACCCATGCCTTTGTGATCATCAAGTTTTTGTGTGAAGTCATACTTAGTGCCAGGGTTAATGTTAAATTCATTACAGATGCGTTCAAATGCTTTCATATCCATGGGGTTGTTATACCTGTTGAAACTGGATTCAGTTGGTAATGGTGTATGCAGTTCTGACAGTATACGTCTAAGCTGGTAATAAACATGGAAACGATACACAGATCTAATCAGTTTGTTTGAGTGATTCAAATGATCTGTGAATGAAACACCACAGCCTGTAGTTGAACATAGTATTGCAAAGTTGAGTTGGTTTTGAAACATCTGTAGTGGACTTGAAGACCACTTTCTTACAGTAGAGTCGTCTGTTATTGGGGGGTTTAGGTAATGGTCAAATGGATTCGGTACTTTGACTTGAAATAGATCTTGTACGCTTGCGTCAGACACAGCTATGTCAAGCTGATTTAGTTGAATTATTTTCTGTTCATAAGTAGGTGCGACATTGTATTTGGCATCCACATTAAATTGAAATGCGTTTGTAGTGGTAATGGTTGGTGATTTAAATTCCATCCTTTTTATATGAGATAATAAAAATGTTTATTACCTTAACAAATCTTGACACAAGCAAACCAGTGTGGTTAACTAATGGGATTGATAATCGTGATGGTAGCAAGGCTGTAGCTATCCATGAAATGTTTTACACAGTAAAATGGTTTAATGTTACAAATGATACAGATTATTATATAGATGGATCTGTTGTTGCTAGTTTAAAGAGAGTTAATGTTTTACGAGCTGGGTATTATGACTTTTGTACTTTAGCTGAATGGCTACAAAATGAATTTAAAATTAAAGCAACTTTAAATCCGGCTAACTTACTTGTTACATTAGATTTTCCAAAAGGTAGTGAGTATTCATTATCATTAAGTCTTATAAAATTACTTGGGTTTATGGGTAATATAATTTCTTTTCCAGATGAAGATTGGACAAAATGGTTAAGTCCAGAAAGGCAACAACTACTACTAAAACCAAAAAAAGAAAAAATAATTGGAAGATATCCTGTTCATTTGTCAGTACACACAGTGCTAAATGTTTATTTGAAAGAACTAAACACATCTGAGAATGTTCACAATGGAAAGCCTTCAACTTTGTTGAGATGCTTACCAACTGGAACTGCTCCGTATTGCGAAAGTGTAGTTGTTAGATTTCCTAATTTGCAGTTTAAGAAATTAGGTTCTAGTTTCTTTGAGTCACTGAGTATATCTGTAACTAATCAGGATGACAAACCAGTTGTTATGCATGATTTTAGTGTAGTGTTGGAAATTAAATAATTTTATTTTTGTTTATAAAAAATGAGTGGTGGTCCAAAGCCTAGAATCATACCAGTTGCATGTCCAGTAACAGAATTGAAAGATTTGGCAGACGTACAGGATTTTGAGAAGGAAGGGGAAATTGGAGAAATATATGGTTTTGAACTTGATTCAAATGGCATGTACAAGAGGAAAGTAATTGTTGACATGAAAGACGGTGAAAGACAGATTCCTAAACTTGGTCAGCTTCGTGATGTTACTGTACCTACTCCACCTGTAAATAATGCGCCCTACAACTTAATACATGTGGGAAATAAGTGGGTGGTTTCACCTGTACCTGTTCCACCACCCACAATTGACTGGGACATAAAGTTGGAATTTATTAGTCCTTATGTATACACTGATGACGAAGGCGCCTTAGTGTTTAGGAAGGTTGTTAATTCTGGGCCGCTTATTGTAAGCCTTGTTCCAAGTTTTGCCCCAGACAACAATAGCAGAGAAAAACTGAAAGTTGAAAATTATGAGAGACGGAGATATCTTCTTACAGCTAGAAAGGGTAGATCAGATACTTCTGTTGTGTTTATGCCAGCAAGCTTAGTCATGGCTAGAGAAGTAACAATAGTATTTGAAATTATCATGAAATCAGTAACTACTGCTAAAGAGGCTCAAATTGCACAGGGAATTAAACTTACATGGGATGAAACAGTAACAGAATCAACAAAGGTCTTTATTGCTATTACAAAAAATGTTGATGTTATTAATGTTTCGAGCAGTGTTCCAGCTGTCAAGGTGGTGGTCGACAAAACAACTTTTGTTCGTCTAACTTACATAAACCTTGAACACATTGATCTTGTTGCATTTTATTATGCCAGCAAATTGTATACTTTTGAAGAGTTGCAAAATGTAATTGCTGATTAAATAAAAAAAAATATTTGTGAATAAAAAAAATGGTAAACTTCTATCCACAACTACCGACGCTTGATCCGACTGAAACAAATGTGATGACTAAAACAACACTTGCGCCTGATCCACATATGCCAATTGCTTCAGATAAAACATTACAGGCAGATGCATTCAGATTAAATAATATTACAGAAGCTTTGAAATATTTGGAAGGAGAAGAGGCGAAATATTCACGGTGCAAAAGACGGTATAAGACCGTTTTCAATTCTGTTCAAAACACTTCTATGGCTATTGGTGCAGTTTCAGCTTCATGTTCTGTAGGGGGCATTGTTTTGTTCGCCACAGGAATTGGGAGTTTGGCTGGAATAGCAATTGAGGGTCTAAGCGTTGCTACATGCCTAGCATGCTTTGGTTTGGAGGCCTTGAACAAGAGGTTTCACACGAAATTACAGAAACATGAAGCATTGAGTACGCTTGCTGGTGCAAAGCTGAGCAGTATGAAACTTATTATCAGTAAGGCATTCATCATTCATTCAGTCCTCTCTGCGCCGTCTGGTGCTTGAGGCGACTATCAGTAAGGCATTGAACGATAATTTTATTGATGACGAGGAATTTAAGAGAGTCCAGGATGATTTAAATAATTACAAAAAACAGAAGTCTGAAATCCAGAATAAAATGCGCAGTCAATCTCCCGTAAATGTTGAAGAACTGAAGGCTAGTTTTTTAGCGGAAGGAAAAAAGATAGGTGTTCAGGAAACCACAGAAAAGCTACACAATCTTTTAAACAAATAAAAATCAGATTTGGTAATCGTTTATTAATGTCATACACTTCACAGAAAAATGCCATGCCACTTACACCACTTGTGCCTGATTATTTAACCCCATCAGCACCACCACCCGAGTATTACTGAGAAAAAAAAAGTTTTTTTATTGTCCTTGTATCTTGATAAAACTGACCGAGTAAGTTGTGACTTAAGTCAAGTTGTTGTAAGAACTTTGGGTAAGTACTTGTAAGAACTTAGGGTAAGTACTTGTAAGAACTTAGGGTAAGTAATTAATAAGTTCTTATGGCAACACACTTAAAGGTTACCTCTGCAGGTTCCTAAAAGTTAGTTGCAACTTGTTAATAAGTATTAAGTTTCACTTGGCATCACTTGATCAGGTTAATGATTAGGTGTTGACAGAGACAATAGTTATACACCTCCACCCCCCCTTCAAAAAAAGCAAACAATGTCTCTCTCAGTTGGCTTATTAATATCATGCTTCACAGATTTCAATTGTGGTGTCATGTTCAATAACCCTGTCCTTTTAAGCAAACAAACCTGACACATTATTGACAATTATTGGCTTTGCAGTAAATTATAAATCACACCCTGATCAAGTGAGAGCCAAATGAAACATCAGATGTAACATAGACAGTAACTAGATAATTTTACCATGATTTGAGCACCAGAAAAAGGAAGGAATCACCCCTTATTTCAGATTACTTTTTCCTTTGAGTACAGGTTTATACAAGGGAAGTAATTTTGTAAAAATTTCAGCAAGACAAAAAAGTTACTTCCCTTGCTTTATTAAAATTTGAATTTGTTGAAGGGTGTACGCATAATTGAAAAAATTAAAAATTCCTTCTTGCATATCATGTCCAGATTAAATTTTTTTAATGAATATCATGTCAGGTGTGGTGCATACCGATCTGATTGAAAAGATTTTGATCTCAGTTTCAAAAGGCAAGCTAGTCAGAAATGAAAAATGTGAATAATTGTAGGCCCTTTGAATTTTTTTTTTCAGAACAAGTCTATTCATAACATACCTGAATTGAGGTAGAGGTCTTTCAGAACCGGTGAAGCTTAGACATGAGGTGTCGGACTTTACCATTATTTGGTTCCAGACCTCGACGACTTGACCCATGACCTCAACGACTTGACCCATGACCTTGACCCATGACCTTGGTGACCTTGACCCATGACCTTGACCCATGACCTTGACCTTTGGCCTTGACCCATGACATTTGACCTTGACCTTTGACCTTGACCTCGATGACTTGACCCATGACCTTGACCCATGACCTTGGCCCATGACCTTGACCCATGACCTTGGTGACCTTGACACATGACCTTGGCCCATGACCTTGACCCATGATCTTTGACCTTGCCCTTGGTGACCTTGATGACCTTGACCCATGACCTTGATCTTTGACCTTGCCCTTGGTGACCTTGATGACCTTGATCCATGATCTTGATCTTGATGACCTTGACCTTGGTGAGAGATAGATAATATGAGACCCGTAAGATAATCAGATCAATAAGGCCGCATCCGTCATGCTCGTCACTTTTTAAAATCAAAGGGTTGATTCGGAAATAACGAGGGTGTAATGGGGGCCAAAATTTTGATATTAAAAAAATGGCGTAAATTAATGACGGATGCGGCTCTATTGAATTCATTGTCTTACGGGTCTCATATTATCTATCTCTGGCTAACAATACAAAGTGCGTTTGTGGCCACTAACAATACGAGTTGATTTGACCTGGTTGGCTAGTATTGCTCAACGCTAGTCCTGCTCTGTACCCTAACTATAATCTACCAGTAAATTAATGTACGAGAGAAATGTGCCAAGGTCAGGCAGCACGAGGAAGAGGTTCTCATGAGCCCCTGCATCTGCAGTGGCTCATGAGAATCTATGCCTTTTGCAGATAGATTGGGTTGGATGTAGTACCGCTGAAAACACCCGTTTTCTGCAATGCCAGTGGTTATTGCCACACCCTATCACCATAATTTTACCGAAGTATATACCCTCAATTTACGCGGTGATGGTTAGCTACAACCAAACTGAGTCAGCAAGAGGTATAGAGTCTCATGAGCCCTCTGAATGCTGGGGCGCATGAGAATCTATGCCTCTTGCAGGTGGCACAACTCGCTGGAACGTGGGACTGTGGTCGAAATTAACGCCTTTCATGCATTTTGCGGGGAGTGGCAAGGTGCTAGCGTGATGGTCTAGCTAATACTGGCCAGTACGCTCTTAATCTTGATTTATGTTGTCTCGTAGCTATGGAATGGCCCGGCAGTCGTTTCATAAGCCAAGGTAATGGGTATTCGCATGACTTGTTCAGTTACCGACTTTTTGTTTGGTTGAAGAACGTAGGACTGAATGCTCTCTCTCTCTCTCTCTCTCTCTCTCTCTCTCTCTCTCTCTCTCTCTCTCTCTCTCTCTCTCTCTCTCTCTCTCTCTCTCTATCTCTCTCTCTCTCTCTCTCTCTCTCTCTCCCTCTCTCTCCCTCTCTCTCTCTAAAGCTCAATCGTTGTTTCGTACGTTTGTTGTCCTGAATATGTACAGGAATTATAGCAAGGACATTTTGTACAGATGGGCCTAAAACCTCTTTCGTTGGAAGATAAAGTCAGTCCGTCCGTCCCACCGTTCATCAATCCATCCATCCAAACAAACCAATCAATCAAATCTCTCTCTCTCTCTCTCTCTCTCTCTCTCTCTCTCTCTCTCTCTCTCTCTCTCTCTCTCTCTCTCTCTCTCTCTCTCTCTCTCTCAACTGGCTAGCAGTAGAGACAACCATGCCAGTAGACTAAAAGACCTAAAAAAGCAAGTGGAATCCCTGTCTAAAGCCAGTGCCTGCAGCAACACCCAGAATTTTGAACCAGCCAACGAAACCCCCAACGCCCCCAAATGCTCACCCCAAAAAGATAGTGTCTCACAATCCCTCATGTCCCCTCCCCCTAAAGACTCTACCACGACCGACAACACACTCCTCGTGCAAGTTCCAGTTAAAAACCGGTATTCTGTATTGTCTGAGTTGGATGAGAACAGACGAGGCCACCATACCTCCACCCGCATTACCAACGACAGTAACATCAGCGCTAAGGAAAATGCACCCGAGAACAGACGAGGACACGATACCTCCACCCGCATTACCAACGACAGTAACATCAGCGCTAAGGACAATGCACCCCTAGAACAGCTTCAGCTCCTGCAAGTACGACCAGGTGTCAACACGCTGTTAATCGGGGATTCTGTGCTGAAAGGTGTTGACGAGCGCAGGATGTCTGTCGACGGTGCCCTTGTACAGAATCTGTCTGTCTCCGGCCTGACTGTAGCTGATGTCACTGAGTGGCTCCGCACTTTGCCACCAATGCCCCACATCCGCCGTGTGACGACGCATGTTGGTATCAACAGCTGCAAAGTGGGCGCCGTCAGCAAGCAGTCCTGGGACCAGCTCTTCCGTTTCCTACGCTCAGCCTTTCCCAGCGCCGCTGTGTACATATCCTGCATTATTCCAGGTGGAACTGAACATTACCTGGCAAAGGCTGTGTTTGCTTCCAACGACAATCTCAGGGCTGTGTGTGAGCAGGTCAAGATCCCCTACATCGACCATGTCCCCCGTTTCTTGACAGCTAATCTTGCGCCGCGTCAGACTCTGTTCCAGAGAGACAGAAGTCACCTGACAGAGGAAGGCACCAAGCGACTGGCACTCGCCATCAGGTTCGCCGGAGCAGCACGCCGCTCACCGGGATACGATGTGCCGAAAACGCATCGTCATGCGCCTACCAACCCTCAAAATCGAGGACCACAGCACTACCAGAATCAGGCTTCTGGCAGGGGCACAGGATGGGGACAAGCAAATGGAGGAAACAATTTCAAAGTCCATACCCATCCCAACCATTCCCACCCCAACCATGCCCACATCAACGCCCACCCCCACAACAACCAAACCCCTCCCAGCCAAGCTAATTCCAACCACGTTCAAGCCCATTTTCAACAGTCTCAAATTTGCCAAGCCCATTCTGCTCAAACCCAGTTCAACATGTCTGACAATGCCAGTTACAACTCTGCCCAGCCTGGTTACCCCCCGACATTCTGTCCCCAGCAAGGTCACGCCGGGCAGTTCACTCCGTCAGAACGCGAATTTCCGCGCATTCCACCCTCCGACCAAGGCTCTAACAGCGCCCTTCACGCCCTCGCCACCGCTAATCCCACACCGACCAGAGGGTGGGAGAGCCCTGCCATTACACCCGGATTAGACGCAACGCAGAGGATGCGCATGCTTGCGCAGCTCCTACAGCCATTCATTCAGGGCTTTACCGGCTAATAATCTCATTAACCCTCCTGTGCATGCAACCACCGGTGCTGCAAACAGTACATGCTGCAAACAGTACATGCTGCAAACAGTACCGATGGATGCATGAACAGGAGGATTAATTGTCCATTGTTGGGTTAATAGGTGGTGTCTACTATTAACTGATTAGCTGCGATATCAACTGACAAGTTAACCGCAGCCTTTCCTACAGGGATTTATCTGCCACTAACTTGCTTAACCCCGTTGTGCATGCAACCACCGATGCTGCAAACAGCACCGGTGGATGCATGAACAAAAGGGTTAATTTTCATTTGTTGAACTAGTTCATCACTGATTTACTGACGCTTTAATTAGACGTTTATATTTGGTGATTGTGAACACGAGCACGGCAAGCTGACTGCTATTGTTACAGATGTAACTTGTTCTTACCGTAAATCAGTTAGAGTGACTACCAACGTTATTGTCTGCATCCACTGTGCTGTTTATTGATTACTTTGGTTCTACCTTCTAGCCGCGTTGGTCATAAACTGATGTGACAGTAACATTGAGTGTTACCACCAGAGACTGTGTTAGTTTACACTGTAAAGATTGTGCTCATTTAAGAAAGACTTAATTTTCAGCCTCTTTCGTGTCTTTACAGTGAGACAGACTATTAGCTTGAGTGATTTAATTAAAATTGTACTGGAACGACAAAGAAGGGAACTTAGTGACAGCCGAACATACAGGTGTTCCATGCGGCGTTTCAAGTTGCGTCACTTTTTTCTTGTGGTTCAGTCACTCCCGCAGCGAGTTTTTTTTTTTTTTTGAGAGCTCAGTAGCTTAACGGCTACTTGTTCTCTGGAGGACTTTTATTCAATTACGTGGCCTTTTATCGTTTTATAGTTTTATAGTATTTTTTATTTCCGTGTTTTTCTGTATTCAATTGTTTCTTCATTGTTTATCTTGTGCACTCTGTATTTTGTAATAAGTCCAAGCGAATTTTCCATCAAAGGTGCAGTTATGAGAATAGGGCACCTCAATGTGTTTCATTTGTACAACAAACTAGCCGACATATCTGTATATATTAACGATCCTACACCGTTCCACCTGTTTGGACTCAGTGAGACGCGTCTGAGTTCCTGTGTAAGCGATGCAGCAATCAGTATCCCCAATTTTTCAGTTATTAGACGAGACCCCTTGTCTCCCGGTCAAACTGGCATCGCTGTCTATATTCATAATTCTATCCAGCATTTAGTTCATCGACGCGTCGACCTAGAAATGATGGGGGTGGAGTGCGTATGGGTCGAAGTCAAGTGTCCGAAATCAAAACCGGTATTAATTGGGTTCTTATATAGAAATCCCGCCTCAACTTTTGAGTGGTACGATCAGTTTAGTCATAACCTTGACAGAGCTTTAAAAAAGAAGGCCGACATTCTTCTATTGGGCGATTTTAATATAGATTTACTTAAGCCGCACCCCGCCTGGGGCTCAACGTCATCTCTGTTTGGCTTAGTACAGTTAGTGAAATCACCCACCAGAATTACTCCAACTACTTCCACGCTTATTGACCACATATATACTAATAAACCCAAAGCCGTCTCTGACGTTGATGTCTCAAATCTTAGTGTTAGTGATCATTATCCTGTGGCTTGCTCCTGGTCTTCTAAACTCCCTAAACCAAAAAAGAACGGCCATACAACTATAACGTATAGGACATTCAAACACTTCAGGAAAGACGAATTTCTATTTGATCTAGAAAATACTCCTTTTAATGACGTGCTCCTGTCCTATGATCCTAATACCGCCCTCAGTATTTGGTACTCTCTTTTCCTAAATGTACTTAATAAACATGCTCCTCTACGCGAGAGGAGGGTAAAATCTAACACTCTTCCTCCCTGGCTTACTCCGGAAATCATGCAGGCGATGGCGCTTAGAAACGATCTACGTAGCAATAAAATGTTCACTGAATATAAGCAACAGCGTAACCGTGTTAAATACATGATCAGAGAGGCAAGAAAAAAGTTAGTTCGTGACACGGTTAAAGACAGCAAAGATACCTCTACTATATGGCGCCTTCTAAACACACTTACTAGGGGGTCTCCAAGTACCGCAACTACCATTCCCACTAATCTTACTGCTGATACATTCAATGACCATTTTCTTTCGATTGCCAAATCTCTAATATCGCCAAGCCAGGATAACACTTATCACCGTTCAAATTTGCTGTCTGAGTTTTGTCAACAAAGAACAATGGGCACAGCCCCCTTCAACATCCCTATGTTAGCTGTTCATGAAGTGGGTTTACTTATAAGTAACCTTCCAAATAAAAAGTCCTCGGGGCCTGATGACATCAGCCCGAAAATACTTAAACTGTCTCTCCCATACATTGTAGAATCCTTAACTTATATTTATAATCTCTGTATCCAGCATAACACTTTTCCTAACGAACTTAAATATGCCAAAGTAATTCCACTTCCAAAAACAAAAGATCGTTCTGATCCTAATAATTATCGGCCTATTTCTTTATTATCTGTTTTGTCCAAACCACTGGAAAGGCACGTTCATAAACACCTGCTTGCTTACCTAGAAAACCGTAAGCTCTTCCACCCTTTCCAATCCGGATTTCGTCCGCAGCATTCATGCCACACAGCACTTACACGCCTTGTTGACACATGGCTCAAGGGTATGAATAAGTCACAGTTAACAGGAGTAGTCTATCTGGATTTTAAAAATGCTTTTGATCTGATTAACCATACTATTCTGACTGCTAAGCTTCACACATACCTCAATAACGGAGACGCAGTTGCTTTTTTCACATCTTACCTTACTAAAAGAAAACAAAAGGTTCTTGTTCATGGCTCATACTCCTCTCTCAAAGATGTAAGCTTCGGTGTGCCCCAAGGGTCTGTACTGGGCCCTCTACTGTTTTGCTTATTTATCAATGATTTGCCTCTACATATTACTTGCCAAGATGTACAATGCGACCTTTTTGCTGACGACACCTCAGTTCATACTACTAGTAAAGATATACAGGTAATTTCCGACAACCTACAACAAAGTCTTCATGAAGTATCAGCTTGGTGTATAAACAATTCTATGGTTGTTCATCCAGCCAAAACGAAATCGATGGTAGTCGCCACGCGCCAAAAACAGCAGATAATGCCTCTATTACTTAACCTTTCACTTAAAGGTAGTCAGGTAGAACAGGTAAATGAACATCGAGTACTGGGGATTAAAATCGACAGTCAGCTAAAATGGCAAGCTCATACAGACGCCTTATGCAAAATAGTAGCCAAAAATCTCTTTATGTTATCAAAACTGAAATATTATACTGATTCAGATACCCGTAAACTATTTTATAACGCTCACATACGTTCTTATATCGATTACGCGTCATCGGTATGGGATGGGTGTAGTGAGGTCCATTTAAAGAGACTCAATTCCCTACACAGACGAGCGGCCAAAATAATCTGCCCTGATCAACACCTTAGCACTGAAGAAAAGCTCTCAAAAGCAGGTCTCCTGCCACTTCAAGATCATTTTAAATATAACAAAGCAATCTTTATGTTCAAAGTGTGGAAACGCAAAACACCTGAGTACATCTCCACTTTGTTCCGTAAGTCTGAGTCCAAGCTTGGAAACATCAGAAAGCTTTTCATAGTCCCAAAACCAAGGATCGATCTATATAAAACTAGCTTATCCTTCTCAGGGGCACTTATCTGGAATGCCCTTCCAGACCATGTAAAATCCGCCTCCTCGCTAGCCTGTTTTAAAAAGGGTCTCTTCAAATATTTTGTGGATCACTCGTAGGGATGACTCAACCACTTGTATTATATGTTTCTTTTTATGCTGGGTCCAATTTATTCCCAATTAAGTCTGTTATCCTTTTCAATTATCATTTGGACTACTTAGCTCTGTTTATGTGTGAAGGGGGGTGGGTGGGGTGGGGGGTGTCTGTGAGTCTATGAGTATGTCTGTCTATGTGAATAGTGTTGTCATCGCTTTGCAAGTATTATGTTTACTTATATGTATGTATATTTGTAGTTAGTCTTGTAGTTGTTAGCAACGGCAGGTTTGTAAAATGGCTGTGTCGATGACGATGTCAATGCCTAAACCGTTGTAAAATAAAGTTTCATTGATTCATTGATTCATTGATTCTCTCTCTCTCTCTCTCTCTCTCTCTCTCTCTCTCTCTCTCTCTCTCTCTCTCTCTCTCTCTCTCTCTCTCTCTCTCTCTCTCTCTCTCTCTCTCTCTCTCTGGCTCCTTTTAACATTCATCCACTTGCAGTACATGAAGTAGGCAAATATATAAGTAGTATAGGGATGTTCAGGATTCGAACTAACAGAACTCCCGGGATACAAGAAGCATGTACGTCGTACCCAAAACCATAATTGACTTATTTAAAACCAGTTTTGCATTCTCGGGGGCAACTTTGTGGAATTCTATTTCATTTTATGTAAAGACGATATCATGCTTTAAGGAAAGACTTTTTAAATACCTAGCACCGTAATCGTAAGTAGCTACAATACTTCAGTACTTGGTATAGGAGCAAATCATGCTCAGTTCACACACTGTTAGTAGAAACTCATTCCTTAACCATGGATATGTATACCTGTTCGGTGTGAATGAATGTGCGCACGCAGGTATTAGTATATTCTGTGTAATGGTGTGGGTGAGATTTTATTAAATTTTTATTTTTTTTTAAAACTTGTTCCTTCCCCTCCCCCCGCACCCCCTTAGTACCAGACTATGTATCTAATGTATTATAATTGTTGTTTGTCTGTAGAAGTAGCAACGGAAGATGTGAAAAATGACATTGCCTCAGGCTATGTCAATATCTTTACCGTTGTCAAATAAAGATTCATTGATTCATTGATTCTCTCTCTCTCTCTCTCTCTCTCTCTCTCTCTCTCTCTCTCTCTCTCTCTCTCTCTCTCTCTCTCTCTCTCTCTCTCTCTCTCTCTCTCTCTCTCTCTCTCGGCAGGTTTGTAAAATGGCTGTGTCGATGACGATGTCAATGCCTAAACCGTTGTAAAATAAAGTTTCATTGATTCATTGATTCATTGATTCATTCTCTCTCTCTCTCTCTCTCTCTCTCTCTCTCTCTCTCTCTCTCTCTCTCTCTCTCTCTCTCTCTCTCTCTCTCTCTCTCTCTCTCTCTCTCTGCACTTCCTACTTTTTTTAACCAGCCAAAGCAGTAACATTAAGTCGTGCAGTGTATTTAAGTTTCGTTCATTTGTTCACTCATTCAGTCACTCGTTTTGTAACTGGACGTTCTTTCAATCATTCCTTGTTTCTCTTTCACACATACCTTTACTAGCACACATGCACGCGCGCACACACTGGCACCGCACGCACGCACACACAATCTTGTTGTGCTTACTTAATTAATAATGTTTGAATATATATTTAGCATATAGGCCTAATCCTACTTCAGTGGTGTCACTATGTTTTACAACATGAAGGCAAATTAAATTGCAGTATACCAAAACCATCTCAGATTCAACGTCAAAGAAACGAGATTACAAGGAGGTTCCATCAAGAGGCATAGATCCTCATGAGCCCCCGCAACTGCGGGAGTTCATGAGGATCTATACCTCTTGCAATTTTTTTTCTTTGGCATTGTACTATGCGAGCCGGGCCGCATCTGGATACGCGTCATAAAAACGGCCCATGTCGAATGACGGTACTGATTTCAAAGCGGACTCACCCCCTTCTTGGTTTAGACGATCCCGGCATGCTAAGGTGTCCTTATTACTCCGCCGCAGTGTCCACCAACTCGACTTCTGATCCTTTCTTCCATCCCGGAAAATTCTTTATGCCGATGTACCCGGCACTGTCTGATATATTACAAGTGTCCTTATCATCACCTTCCGACACGTCTTTCCGCCGCCATCATATTACGCTGTCCAGCTGTTGTCCAAAACGGAACAGTTGTAAGGAAATAAGCCAAACACTGAGGAAGAATGGTCCAAATGAATCGGCGCCATGACGTGAACAGACCGCGTTAAAACCGACTAAAAGTTTGTTCTGATCTTGTCTGACAGGAAGAAAAACCGCTTTAAGAAACCAACACCCCGTGTCCTGTCAGTGATGGCAAAAGACAGTAAGCCCATTTTACAAAACAAAGGCATGGGATGATCGTTGATAACTGATGACCTCTTAACCCCTTCGATCACTACTGAGAAAAAGCGAACGTGATACAACTGCAAGAGGCATAGATCCTCATGAGACTCCGAAGTCGCGGGGGCTCATGAGGATCTAAGCCTCTTGCTGAGACCACTTTGTGTTCATCTTCTTTGGACAGTTGAAGCTTTTGGTCGAGCACAGATTGCAGAAACAAAATTGGCAAGAAAGGGCTAACACCAGTAGTAGTAAAATGCTGTATACCACTACCCATGTTAAGAAGTGACCTAGTACGCAACCATCATCCGGCCATGCCTGTGGAGCAGAACTACACAAAGATTTTTTTTTTTTTTTGCTGAACTGATGGGCCATATTCTTCGCATTTAGATGCTTGGCAGCACCGTCATCGTTGTGCTCCGGTTTGGCCCAATTTACGGGACTTCACGTCAGCTGCAGTATATCGCAATAAAGGGAGTTCAGAATTTAAAAAAAAAAAAAGTGTTTACCTCAAGCTGAATTTATGTTACTGGCTTCTGAAGACAGAACTGGCCGTGCCCATGACAAGCGAAACGTCATCACTAGACGCCGACGTCACTGTATGGGAGATAGAGAACTGTCCGCGTCATATCCAAATTTTGCGTCATGATTGGCCGGTCACTCAGCATGTTGATGGGCTAGGACGAGACAACTCCCAGCAGCCTAGCCCGAGACAACCCTCAATAGCAAAACGTTTTCGGGACCACGACGGCCACAGTAGGCCTGCGCACGGCCGTGCGCGGGCCCACTGAGGCCGTCGCGGGTCCGAGGACCTTTGCTTACTGAGACCTCGGTATTACGCGCACCGGTGCGCGCAATAATGATGTTGACAGTCCTGTCACATCTAGTCCACACGCTGCTAAAATATGGCCGGGCATGAGGAAAATCGTGCACACAATTTCACAGTTATATCCACAACCGGTCGACATTTAAACTTCATCTATAATTTCCCCGGCCAGTGGAAGGGTAGGACACTTCTGGCCTTATCATTTGCAAGAGTACTCCTCAAATACTACCACTCAAATAAAGAGTACGCCGCAAGTGCACTTCTATTTAAATGAGATGCGTAGCATCTCCTCTGAATAGAAATGTCTTGCGGCGCCGGTACGGTACCCCCGCCCTCGAGTGAGTCCATCTGGGGAGTACTCCAGGCAAACGGCACGTGACTCCACTGGTTCCTGGGATACGAGTCTCGAAAAGACACACACAAATCACACAGGATACAATCTGCAAGCCTGATGGCGTTTTGCTCATCTACTTCACTCTGTAATTTCTCCTCAGTTTTGAAGGAAAGAAAACTGAGGGACCTCATCGAGGGAAGTTAATAATGACCAATAGACGATTTCCGGAAATCTAAAGTGGGTCAAAACTGCACACGTTTCAACATTCTTTAAACATTGGACCTATTAAAAGCCCGGACAAACGTGCGACTGATATCCGGGCTTTTAATCCAATGTTTGCGTCGAAACGCGTGCAATTTTCACCCACTTCAGTTCTGCGTTTCGAACCACGTCTATTCAGCGCATACAAATCGCGTAACTTCAAGTCAGCGAGTCGGCATCACTTACTGTTCGTGTCATTTCATTTACGCCTAACACTTCTCTATTATGAATAACTGCTCACTGTGTTCGCCCTTAAACGATCATGAACTCAGCAGAAGCTGGCCCACCACTGACAGAGATACTTCGAAGTGACATTGCCTCTGATCTGGCAGGAGTCTTGATGCGGCTGGCTATTAAATGCACCTCTGGCACTGAGAGAGAAGGGACACTTCGCCAAGTTACGCTATCTCCGGAGACTTGAAGAGATACTTTGCCAGCACATACAGTATTTCTGGCAGGACTCTTGATGCACGTCTGTCGCGGTCGCTGGCTGAATTCACCGAGTCACGGTACCTAATACTCGCAGAGTGTTCGTGTTTCAATCAGCCAGCCCCTTTGATTTGCTAGAGGCATAGATTCACATGAGCTCTTTCAGCCACGAGAACCGCTAGGCCATTATGGTGCAAGAGGCATACATTCTCATGAGCCTTTGCTGTTGCAAAGGCTCATGAGAATCTATGCCTCTTGCTTACACTGACGTAGAGATCGGCCAACTGAGGAAATCGTTCAGAAAGAATGTTTCCGCCACAATGCGTACTTCATTCAGCCACTTCGATCCGTTATCGGAATAGATGCGAATGAGTCTCTGCAGCCGCAGAGACTCATGAGAATCAATGCCAATACTGGTGGAGATCGCCGGGCATACTGTGCAAATTTCCGAGAGAAACAATAATTATTCACCATCATACGAGAGAGAGAGAGAGTTTCCATTGGAAATTCCTGCTTTTCAGGCCAGCAGGCAAAGTCTGAGCGAAGCCGCGATTTGTCGCACTTAGTGCCAATCCAGTCCCTTGTTTTCATTGGCAGAACAGCATAGGCTTTATCACCTGACTCCAGCCCTAGGGGCTCATGAGGATCAACACCATTTGACGATCTACCCCGATCACATCCCCACACCGAGAAGGTCATTGTAATTTAACCTTGATACTGTTGTAATTAAGCGCAACCAACTCTATGTCCTCAGCAGGCTATGGGAACCGCACGACCATTTCCAAGGGAGGAAAACGCCCATGGGCAGACCTTTGCCGTGGTTCGGGCTCGCTCACAGACCAGGCGTCGGCCCAAAGACCTTGTGCTCCAGGCAAAGTTTGGGTGGCACATGCTAATGTTTACCGAGCAGGTGAACCGGCCAATCCCATACCCAAGCACGCGGCGATGTTTTCGCGACAAACTGCAGATACATTAGCTCACTAAGCCAGAACCATCAGCAAGAGGCACAGATTTTCATGAGCCCCTGCAGCCTGCAGGGGCTCATGAAAATCTATACCTCTTGCTTGTGGAGGTCGGTGCCAGTCGACTCCTTATACTGAAGCTACGATTTTCAACAACGCTTCACATGACAGGCCAACATCAATTCGGCGAGTACCGAGTTACAGATCTAAATTATCAAACTCTATGATCTAGGTTGGTAAGTGTGGCGAATTCAGTGTCCGATGCCAAAAACTGCATAGAACGTGCATAAGTACCAGAATATGGCTCATATTATAGTATTATTACAGCTTGAGGAAGTGAATGCGCCATTTTTGGAATCATCGAAACACTTTAGTGTTTCCGATGATTCCGAAAATGTCGCATTTCTTTTGCTCGTCGGTATTATGTGAAGAAATGCATGCACAAGCCGCCTAGAAAATACATGTTGATCGATTACACTTAGTCTCAAGCGTAGTCCCTGATTTGTTCAGCGCCTGTAGACAGGCCATAAGAAATACTAAGAAAATTCCAACAAAGAAATAAGCACGCCTAAAACCTGAAATACAATTACAACACAATTTAATTACATTTTCAAAATAGACATACAAACAAATACAAGTACACAATGCTTTATCTATCTTTTCTTTGGTGAGATGCCACAACTGTCTTGTTTGTATTTTGAAAAAAAAAATTGTGAAAGAAAGCCTTTGAAGACAAGAACAAAGAACAGTTACGGAAAGTACTAAAAGAACTGAAAAGGGAACTTAGAAAGGAGAAGGAAAAATATAGAAACAAACTAGAAAACCAGTTTGAGACGGGTAACATGCAACGGGTGTGGGAGGGTATGAATCTGATGGGTGGGAACAAGACGCAAAAAGCTGTTTCGGTATTGAGCAAAACTACGGACTGTGCCAACGACTTAAATAAGTTCTATGCAAGATTTGACCGTCATGATTTTCAGCATGAGAAGGAACAGGTCAAGGAAATGCTAGTTAGTGGACCTAAACACATGCATAGTGAAGTGATTGTGGTGTCTGAGGAGGTGGTGCTTAGAGTACTTAAAAATACCAACCCCCAAAAAAGCGTCTGGGCCAGATGGTTTTAGATCAAATGTGTTAAAAACAACTGTACAGAATTCTTTGTTATATTGTTAACATGTCACTTACCCAGTGTGTCGTCCCCTGTTCGTGTAAGACCTCTTGTATTATCCCCGTGCCAAAAAAAGCAAACTGTATCTGTGATGAATGATTTAAGACCAGTTGCTCTTACCTCATGTGCCATGAAGGTTTTTGAGAGGGCTGTTCTTTCACATTTTCAAATACAGGTTTTTGATTTTATGGACCCCTTTCGGTTTGCTTACAGAAGGCAAAGGAATGCTGATGATGCCTTTTTGCATGTTGTAAACAACATCTACTCTCATTTAGAAAGACCAGGAGCCTCCATTCGACTGATGTTTTATGCTTACAAACTAGTTCACATGAACATAAATGCCTCTACCATTCTTTGGGTTTTGGACTATCTCACTAACCGCCCACTGGCACAGTATGTCAGAATTAATTCGGATCTAATCTCAGATGTACTTTTTACCAACACCGGTGCACCACAGGGGACTGTGTTGTCGCCTTTTTTGTTTTCTTTGTACACAGCAGACTCTAGAGCCACTCATGACGACTGTGTCATGGACAAATACGCTGACGACACGGCACTGACAGGACAGATTACGAATGAGGACGACAGACACTATCGACAAGAGATTGACGATTTTGTAGAGTGGTGCGATAGAAACTATATTGAATTACATGTTGGCAAAACAAGAGAGATGATCATAGATTTCAGGAAAAACAAACATCATCCCGATCCTGTTGTCATCAAGGGAACAGAAGTTGAGCGTGTAGAGTCCTACAAGTATTTAGGTGTTCTTTTTGACAACGCGCTCAACTGGAAACAAAACACAGAGGCTATTGTGAAAAAAGCGCATACCCGTCTTTACTGTTTGAGAAAACTCAGATCATTTCATGTAAGCACTCAGCTTTTACAGATGTTTTACTGCTCCAGTATTGTTGGCGTTCTAACTTTTTGACCGACGTGCTGGGTAGAAATTTATGTAAAAGAGATCAAGATCGTCTTAACAAAGTAATCAGGAAAGCGGGCGGGGTGATTGAAAGAGCACCAGATACTTTGGACACACTGTACAACAACTGAGCGGATTACGAGCAAACTGGCTGACATTCTTGATGACAAAACACATCCACTTAGATATGAATTTGACAGCAGACGTATCGAACGAAGTGACAGACTTCGAGTACCCAAAAGTCGTACATCACGTTATGCCAACTCTTTTGTCCCTCAGGCTGTTACCCTTTTCAACAGTAATATCAGTAGATAGTGTCTGTCAACATTCTTTAGTTGTTTAGTACTAGCCCATCAGTTCAGTAGTTCACTGCAACATTGCTGACACCAGAAGCACAGGGGGCATAAACCATAAACGTTTCTGATGCCAAGAGTGTTACAAAGGTAACAGTACGTCTGTTACAGTTCATCTTTTTAACTGAGAGTAGCGGTTATTTAATTAATCGAATGAGTAAATGATGATGCCATGTGTTGTGTGGGCAGATAGTAAATTTCCCCACGAGGGATTAAAAAGTATTATTGTATTGTATTGTATTGTATTGTATTGTATTTTCTAAGCAATAAACATATACACAATACAGGTACACAATGGTCTATTTATATTTTCGTTGGTGAGAGATATTGTACTTGTTCGTATGACTATTTTGACAAATACAGTAATACATTGTGTTTTACTTTACTTTTCCTTGAGCGACAAGCCTACAAGCGACACACCTATCATAGCGCCTGAAAGCCCGGCACCGAAACATACTTGTATGATCTCTTGGAATCGATATCACGATTCCCTGCTGCTTTGTACATAAATGAGCCCAGCTAATCAGGCACTACGCTTGATATATATCACCGTTATCCCATGCCCACAGTCTATCAGTAAAAGAGGTTGCCTTGCATGGAACCCGGCCGACCGGACAATAAAGTAATTTTCTTGCCCCACTCGTGAGCGCACCTAGTCGATGAATAACGTAAAACTAATTTCGTTTCGTTTCGCCGCAAAACAATTCACGCGGACAATAATATTGTTCCCTGGAAGCTGCCGCAGCCAACAGGGAAACATACACTGATGCAGATATGCAAAACAATTCAAGCAGGCAATGAGAGTTGGGACGGAGGGGGTGGGGGAAGGGGAGGGGGTGAGGTTGGGGATTGTGGTGGGGTGAGGGGTTAACGTCCCGTCACGCCGGACATTAACAAGGCTTGCTCAGGACGTGTCCGCGGGGCATGCGCGGCATAAAAGAAAATTAACCCTTTTAATTCTGATACACTCCTGCTTGGAATTAATTTGACTATGATAGTTCAAGCGTGGCGCGAGAATAGCTTGACGCCTTAGGCGCCAAGCTATTCTAGCACCGCCCTTGAACGAAAATGTTTTATCTGTCTCCTAACCTGTAATGTAACTTTCATAGGACAATAAGTTTTTTGTTTTTTTTAATCAGCCTCATGATGTAATGGGTCAATAGGAACTTAAGAAGGAACGAAACGACACGATGCGATACGATAGGCCTACGATACACTACGAAACGATACGATACGAAACGATACGATACGATATAACTACACGTATTATGGTACGATACGATACGATTATTACGATACGATACGATACGATATGATACGACTGTTACGACAAGAAACAAAATGCAACACAATTTAACAAACAGTAAACAAAGAAAAAAACCACAAACTAACAAACAAACAGATCATTGAATGCATGTACCCAACCACAGTAGATGAGGTGGGTGGAGAGAAAGGGGGAGGGAGGGGGAGGAGGGGTGGAGAGACGGGGGAGAGGGGAAGGCTGCGGTTTGACGGGTGATAGAAAGCCAGAGGGACCAAACACGATGACACAGCACAGATGAGTTTCATGCAAAGTTGAGCAATTTGTTCCCGCTTGATGAGCCCTGGCCGTTTTGGCAAGTTCAAAGTGGGATTTTCTGATGACTTGTCTGTTTTGTTTAGCGGCGTTTTTTTTTTTTGTTTTTGTTTTTTTTGTCCCAACCTCAATGAGCATGACTGGATGTCTCGGCTGAGCGTGTCGATGTATGAACCTAACGTCCCCAGTTTCTATTGAGAGCACTTGCAACGGTAGAACACGCTTGAATGGTACCTGACAGCTCGAAAACGAACTGGAAGTACCATAAGACCATAACACATGTATAATGTTGCTACCTTTAATCCAAAAACAAGCCTATACTAGGGCACCCCCCCCCCCCCGCCCCCCTTTGCCCCCACCCCACCCCCACCCAAAATAAAACCAACAACAAAAAACAAAAACAATCAGTAACTGTTATCTCCTTTACTGCCAAGAAACAGTGAACGCGATCCAAATGCAAGAGACATAGATCTTCATGAGTCCCCGCGACTGCGGGGGCTCGTGAGGATCTATGCCTCTTGCTGATACCAATTCGTATCCATGTTCCTTGGAGCAGATCGCTTTACTGACTAAAACATACGACCAACTCAACTGGCAGTATAAGAACAAAAGGAACCAACAAACAACAGCATCAAACAGGAACCGCGTAACTATCGTCACCAGTAAGCCGGGTAGTACGACTACAACAATAAACACCACCACCGACACCAGCAACGGTTTAATGGTATATCTCCTGAATTATCCATCTGTTTCCCCTGCGGTCCAAACATGCTTGGAACCTTTCAGTGCCAGTGGCTGGAAATGGTTTCTCATAACGGTCGTAAGTGCATGATACACAGACAAGAATGACTACGACAAGAGGCATAGATCCTCATGAGCCCCCGCATCTGCGGGGGCTCATGAGGATCTATGCCTCTTGCAATTCACTGATTGCAATGTTCGATAAGTTCCTGCAGTGAAAGGGTTAAACGCATGGAACTGGCATCGTTACCGCCAACTAACACAACTACCATGAACTACTACGTCTAGCAACGACAGGACCATCAATATGAGCAGCGCAATCGGCAAAATAGCATCTCTCTTGAATTATTGATTCCCCTGCGGTCCATATATGTTTTGGTGGCAGTTGAGACAACCATGGCAGCGCGCACGACGCTAAAATATCAATCAATCAATCAATCAATTAATCAATCCGACCGTCAGTCAGTCAATTAGACCCCCACGCACACCTCCCACCCACCCCCCAGCCCCCCTCCCCCCCCCCCACACACACACACATACCCCCCCCCCCCCACACACACACACCCTCATTTCACCAATCAACAGACGCTTTAAAGTCCAGGACTGTCAATATTTCAAACTTAGAAAAGCATCATAAAAGACATTCTTTAATCACACGATCTTAGATGTTTGAACAGCGCGAATGATTGTGTGATCCCAGAATTTGCACTGCTACTCCCATCACATACAGAGGAACACACTGGTTGTCTCCCTCGATTCTCCGCGCTGACCAGCGCAGAAGAGAATCGAGGGAGACAACCAGTGTGGAAGAAAGATTGATCACGGGCAACAATCCAAAAGCGAGGCCGGGACATTTGAGCGCGTTACATCCGTCCATTTTGGGTGTTACTTACATTTCAACCGTCGGCTGGTACCTATTTCACGCCCAGGGCAAGCTGGACACATTTCACTGACACTCGTTCACAAGCGTGACATAGCAGTAGCAAGGCAAAGATGCGCAAAACATGACAGCTCATAGGCAGTAGCTGTCATGAGTAGTACACGCAATTCAAAATCTACAATAGGCACTGCCTATTAGCCCAAGGAGACGGATCGGCCATGAGTGGTGCGCGCCATTGAAATCTTACAATAAGCAATGCTGCACAAGTCGATAACAAACACATGCGATCTCATGGACAGTGCCCGACAGTCTACAGGCGCCAAGCTGGCCAGGCACTGTCTATGAGATCGCACGGTCGATCCGTCTCCCTCAGATGGTGCTGAAAGTCCAAGAGAGCTGAGTTTCTCCCGAAACGGCCTAGACTGACAGTTCGATTCGCAACAGCTGAATAATGCATCAAAGGGAGTGGGTTTAAGGAAAGGGATAAGAAATTAGTTGTATGGTGCGCCTTCATCGGAGAACTTGGCGAATTTATCAGACTTGGACAATTTCAGATAAGTAATTAAAAAAAAATGTGGCGTCTTTTGACTGCACACCGTGGATTCAAAGCCCGATATCGCTTGTTTGTCCGGGCTTTACATCCACTGTAACACGTGCAGTGTTGGCCTATCTCTGATTTCCGAACGTATAGCCTGACGGACTTAAAAAAAGAAATTATTGCAAAGGCAAAGTATTTCTCGGTTCGATATTATTTTTCTTCGTATCTGGTGCCGATTGTTTACAGTCAAGTAGGTTAACTCACGGTGGACTTCGCTCATTAAAAGTAAAAATAAGTGATAAACTTAAGGACAAAAGCAAGGAAACAAACCAAATAAGGAAGGTAGAAAGAAACAGACGCACGCACGCACGGACGGAAGAAGGAAGGAATAGATGAAGGAAGGAGAGTACGGAAGGGCGGGCGGACGGACGAACGATCAAGGAAAACAAAGAAACAAAGAACAAAGAAACCAAACCAAACTAAACCAAAGGAATGAACGAACGAACAAAACAACTAACCAAAGAACGAACCAACGACAAACAAACGAGCGAACCAACGAACCAACCCACCCACTGACCCCAAACCGACCCACCAAACTGTGCTCCAATCAATCTAATTTCGATTCTGGCCGACAAATGTTGGTTGGCTGGTAGGTTAGTTCGGATTTAACGTCCACAGCACCAAGATGATCATGAACGGCCCTGATGGGGGAACAGGGAAATCTATTGCTTATGGAGTACGACCTGAGCACTGATCAACTCAGGCGCACTCCAACTGTGCCACTTTGATTTATCAGGACCTTTCAACGGACATGCTATTGAACAAATCCGTCCCCCCCCCCCCCCCCTAGATTGTGAGTCCAGCTACCGGGGCCGGGACGAGATTCGAACCCACGACCCGGCGATTCCCTTCGCTCTCCTGCACCGACGTTTAAACGCCTGAGCTATTTCGGACTCCTCCGACAAATGTCTACTCAGAAAGTGCTTATATCTTTAAAGGCCGTCGGGCCGGCGTCAGCTGCCGTCTGACCGCGCACATGATGTGCGCGAGCAGACCGCAGGCTGACGCCGGCCGGATGACCTGTAGCGCAGTGGGTTCTGAGCTGACATCGGCCGGAACAGTCTTAAGCCATCGACAAAGCACTGTAAGCATGGACTGATGCCATTGATCTGAAGGAAAACAGACAACCGACTAGAAAGGATGTAATCTCGGACAAGTTCTTGTCAATAGCTTTAGCGAGCAAAGTCCTTCGAGCACAGCCTTTCGGACTGCACCACCGTTCTCTCTCTCTCTCTCTCTCTCTCTCTCTCTCTCTCTCTCTCTCTCTCTCTCTCTCTCTCTCTCTCTCTCTCTCTCTCTCTCTCTCTCTCTCTCTCTCTCTCTCTCTCTCTCTCTCTCTCTCTCTCTCTCTCTCTCTCTCTCTCTCTCTGTCCATCTGTCTCTGTGTCTGTCTGTCTGTCTGTCTGTCTGTCTCTCTCTCTCTCTCTCTCTCTCTCTCTCTCTCTCTCTCTCTCTCTCTCTCTCTCTCTCTGGATCAGGACATCTGTGATTAGAGGTGAGATGGCCTGTTTTTGTGACGGTGGCCTCGATTGCAAAATCAATACACAGCCTGATGGGCGTTTTGACTCCTGACGCCTGCACCACTGTAAACACCTCCATCTGCGTGACACACGGA
This sequence comes from Semisulcospira habei, assembly GCA_036245525.1. Classification (NCBI taxonomy): domain Eukaryota; kingdom Metazoa; phylum Mollusca; class Gastropoda; family Semisulcospiridae; genus Semisulcospira; species Semisulcospira habei. The sequence goes on along the minus strand of BTPG01000001.1, from coordinate 78,817,622 downwards.
TGCAAAGGGAAACAGCAAGAGGCACAGATCCACATGAGCCCCCCGCAACTGCGGGGGCTCATGAGGATCTCTGCCGCTTGCGAGTGAATTTAAACTCGAAAACTACATAATATTTGTAGGTACCTACATAGAAAACACTGCTACGTGTTGAGTCGTAGTCGTAGTATGATATCACACCAGACGCACGCACGTAAGGTTCTTTTAAAGAAACTTCATTCAGCTGCAACCCGTCACACGTGGCTTAAGGTTGTAGACAACACTGGAGCAACAGTTCCAACAATATTTTATTGCAGCGATGCGATCTCCAAACAATGCATTCACAAATGCACCAACACTGATACAATGTCTCCTCTACAATGTATCCACGCTTTTGACACACTGTGGCTATCATACAATGTAAACACTATACACTGCATGACTCCATCACTGACAATGTACCGACGCTGTTACATTCCAATTCTACAACTGAACAATGTACAAACGCGCTTCCCAGCAACAATCTTTTATAGTATAATAGCTTTCCAGAATAATCTAGCAAATTCATACAACACGGGCAACCAATCAGAACAGAACACGTAAAGGAAACTTATAACTATTGATGAACAAGAACTTCTTAGAATAGACTACAATAGTCTACAAAATTCGACTGCTAATTTCAACCCCAATTTTGGGAAATCCCCGGTGTGTAATGACGTCACACAAGAGTACAACACAGTTCACGACCTTGCCCCAATTCTCCGGAAGTTTCAAGACTTTGCTTAGCACTTTCCGGCTGCTCATTTCACGCGCACAGAAAACAGCGGAGATTATTCGAGCGGTTTCTAGACTCTTCGGAATTCAACTCCGTGTATAAAAAGACAATCAATTCCACTCTTTGTGCAAACGATAGCGAATCTTACTAAAAAAAGTATATGTTTCGTAATCATGATAGCTCAATCAAACATCGGATCGTTTCCTACGATTAATGCATGCATGCTCTCACAGAACAACACAACCACAATCATAACAAACACTTTGTTGTGGTGGATTTTTTGTTGTTGCTGAATCTCGTTGCTATTAGGACTTCACACGAAACAGGCTACCACGACCGCCTCACGGTAGGAAGAAAGAATTCTGACGAGCCAGACATAACGAAGGGTCTTCGTATTGGACACAATTTCTCAGTCTCAAGTAATACAAATGTTTGGTATTAACCCCTTCAGTGCCGAGAAAAAGCGAACTCAAGTCCAAATGCAAGAGAGATATAGATCCTCATGAGCCCCGCAGTCGCGTGTACTCATGAGGATCCATGCCTCTTGCTGACATCATTTTCAATGAAGGACTCCAGCAGAGCCTGGACGAAGTAGCTGACTGGTGCATTAATAATCACATGACAATTAGCATTCCAAAGACAAAGAGCATGTTAGTTACAACACGCCAGAAACACCAGCGCGGACTACCAACTTTAACACTTACCTTAGATGGCCAACCTATAGAACAAGTAACTAAGCATCGCTTGCTGGGCGTAACAGGAGACAACCAGTTAAACTGGAAAACTTTTGTTGATAACGTATGCAAAAATTTGTCCAAAAACTTGTTCCTTTTGTCTAAGCTCAGCCGTATAGTCCTGACGTCTGCAAACTTTTCTTCCACGCGCATATCAAAACGCACTGTAATTACAGTTCCATTGTCTGGGACGGTTGCAGCGAAGTTCATAAGAAAAAAGTAAATTTTCTGTATCGTCGAGGTTAAACTCATACTTCCTGGACCCGCCCACACAGACAAAATGTCTTAAATTGCTGGCATTAAACAAACAATTCGAATATAATCGGTGTGTATTAATGCACAAGATTCTACACGAGAGAGCCCCACTCAAATTTGCGAACTCTGTTTTCAGATAATCATGGACAAAACACGAGAAACAGGTCGCTCCACCTACCAAGAATAAGACTAGATATATAGAAAACTTGCCTGGCCTTTTTCAGGTGCAAAAACATGGAATAATTTACCCCAACATCTTAAGTCTATTTCTAAATTTAGTATTTTTAAGGATCGCCTTTATCGCTTTTTACTTCTAAACTAATAACGCGATTCAATTTTTCTCTATTGATGCTGTACTCTCAGAGACATGTTCTAATTACAAGATGACCTTCACCTTATGTCGCTGTTATTATGTTTGTTTGTTTTTGTCGCCTTTTATGCTTTTTTTTTTTACACTTGAATGTTCTTGACACTATGTTTGTTTGTTTGTTTGTTTAAATATTTTACTGTGTTGCTCGATGTATATTTATGTGTGTAGAGTAGCAGGACAGTTTGTAAGAGGCATTTGCATGTCTAAAACTTTATCCTGAATAATAACGTTTCATCATCATCTTTTGACGGCTTGGGCTCTTGAGAGTTCAATTAACGAAGATTGTAGACAAACAGCTGCGTCAGCTGGCAGTGAAGAGGTTAACATAAACTTAGATGAAAGGTCACACGCGGACACAGAGTGACATACTGACATCATCAAGTATGCGATTGTTCTCCGTGGTGACGCGGCAAAATCCGCTTATTCGAATGGACGTAGCATCGAATGCATTAACTCATTCGCGGTCAGCCGCATCCACGAATGAGTTAGTCATATATGGACCTACACGTGACACGTTCCGGACTAAAACTATACACACATATATTACATATTAAGAAAATTAATCCTGCAAGGACTGTAGTCAATGAGCCATGACCACAAGCTCAATTAAGACACAAAGTTGATTACACTGGTATGGCATGACGCTAAGCCTGATTCACGTATTCCATTTATGGCCAGTGCAAATAAGTACATTTTGGTGTATATGTACTTAAATGCACATTTTGGCCAAACTAAATATTCCTAACTAGATATAACACCTTAACAACTAATGACGATACCGTTCGGCGGAAAAAAGGCGTAGTTACAATTGTCTTTTCTAAGCGTGTTTCTTTATTTGTTGGGGTTTCTACTGTGTTTGTCGGTGGTTTTTTTTGCTAACACGTCTGGCAGGGGAAAAGGCTAGTAGGCTGTAGGGGTTATATCACACACTAGGCGAATGTAACTTGTGTTGACCTAACCGATATTTCGGAAATGACCAAGGCCGCCCAGTGTTTGGTCAGTCAGACCATGCAGGTCCCTAGCGAGCGAAACGTCCTTGGGTCTGACGCCGGCTGCCCCGGGGGCCAGTTGTATGGGTGAGCTTAGTCCTGCGCCAGCCACTAAGTGTGATGAAAGTCTATGCTCACGCATAGGGTTCACACAGAGGGTTTTGCATGGTACGGTTTTGTCAGCGGTTTGCCTTGTGACAGTTATTCCGTGTGGGCACGAGGCCCACGTGAAATCGTAGGGAAAAGTTTGCACGGGAGTTTTAGTGAGAGTTCAGGCGAACAGAGCTGTAGAAAAGTTAGTACGGGGCTATACTGTCAGTGTGGACAGACGTGTGTGAGATACCCTAGCCCGTATTCCAAGACTCTGAAACCTAGAATTCAGGTATGGTTTTGTATCTATTATTGATGGTTACTAAGTTAAAGATAGTATGCGTTAGTAGGAGTTAATTTGGATGTGTAGCGTTGACTGGTCTGGTTCACTTATGTGGGTTTGGAATTCGTTGAGGTAACCGGTGGTTTTCTTATGTGGTTATTTACCGAGATGGATAACTAAGGAATGTGAGATGTGTATGCCTAAGTCTTTTAGCAAGGTAGTACGTGGTTAAGTATAGTCTTTTTCAGTGTATGGGATAATGTATGGCGAGAGTGCCAGGTTATAGTCTGTTTCAAGGTAGTGATAGTTATGGGGTGTTACGAAAGTAGTTCGGGTTATGAAGCATGTGTGTGTGTGAAAGAATGTGTGAGAGTTATTTGTATCAACCAGGTTACGTAATGTATCTCATATCATCCAATATGTGCGTGTTTAGCAAGTGTTATGATATAAGAATTTTATTATTCAGAGTGCTTGTCGAGGAGAGCGGAGCGACGGACGCCGAGACGTCAGTCAACAGAGGTTACCGCCGAGGACCTATTGTGAGGTCATCTCTTCACTCAAGGAGTGAGCGACCGGTGCCGAGACATCCGGATCAGCAAGGACTGCGCTACAGAGCGAGTTAAGAGGACGTTCACGGTACGAGATACAGGACGACTCGGAAGCGTGCGACGAATGACTTGCACGCCTAGACGTGAAAGGACAGAACGTTACCAAGCGAGAACACCAGCAAACAGGTTGGATTGTGAGAGTGAATTACCTAGCCTGACATTTACATTGTGTGTGTGTGTGTGTGTGTGTGTGTGTGTGTGTGTGTGTGTGTGTGTGTGTGTGTGTGTGCGTGTGTGTGTGTGTATGCGTTGTTGATGTGCTTGTAGTGAGAAGGGGTGTTGCCGGTACATAATTTAGATAGTGTTTTCGTCGTTTTATTTATATAAAGATCCACAGTAGAAAGAGAGCTAGTGTGTTGTTTTACCGCGTGAATGCGCCCGACTGAGTCAGTGGCGGTGTATGCGTCCGTTGTGCGAGAGTCTGTACGTGCGACTGGGGCAAGTCTGCGTGCGTTGCACTAAGCAAGGTGCTCCGCTGTGGCGGAGCACCTTGCTTAGTGGCTGACGCAGGACTAACCTCACTCAGACCGGCGTCAGGCCCGAAAAAACTTTTGCTGACTCATTAGGTCGTGGTGAGCTCAAGCCCCACTGAGGCACTGAAGATTGAATTATTCCAACCTAATTGTTGGACCTCGATCGACTGACCACTGCCTTTTGAGAGAGGCCCCTCCCCCCCCCCCACCCAACCCCAGTACTCAATAAGATGGGTTTCAAAATGTACCTTGGTATGTCCTGAGATGTTTAAGCCATGTTCCCCGAAAAAATCCTTAGGAACACACCAGAGATATAGCCGATGTCGCAAGGGTACCCCCATTCATGCTCTTCGCACATGCTAAAATGAGGTTGAGAAGCATTTTAATCTAAATAAATCAGAATTCATTTCAGAAGCCCAAATCGGGCAATATTATGTTAAGGTACACTTTCTGCATCCTCTGCAAAAAACAGAATGAAAAAATATTGAATCTCTGCAAAAAAAACAAAATGAAAAAATATTGAATCTCTGGCTCACAGAGAAGGTATTTGTGGTGCTTTAACCTAACCAAGAAAACCTAACAAAGATCTATCAGTTGTATACAACATTTCTGAGGGCATCGGAAACAACATACGTTTCCCAATTCGGCAATTTTAAATGGTAAAAAACTATCATTCACCACGAACGTACCGTAAAGGGTGCAGACTTTCATTATTTTCTTGCACTTTATGCTCACATTATTAAAAATTAATAGGTAAAGAGAGGTCAAAATGAAATGGAATAACTTTAGTAATTTTTTTAAAATTAATTTTGTATATTTTTAAAACTTGGGGTAGGGATACCAAATCAACCACTGTGGCTCTCACAGTGATCACAGCATCACCTAGTTAAGTTTATAATAATTGTGACATCCTGTTTTAATGACGTAAGCCTTAAAATGGACTGTCAGTGCTATAGAAAATGCTTGAAGGCATCTGACACTTTTTTTTTTTTCGATTTCGCGGAAATGGCCATTTACTGGGTGCCCAAATACCTTCTCTGTGAGCCAGAGGTTCAATTTTTTTTATTCTGATTTTTTTTGCAGAGGATGCAGAAGGTGTGCCTTAACATAATATTGCCTGATTTGGGCTTCTGGAATGAATTCTGATTTATTTAGAGAAATATGTTTCTCAACCTCATTTTAGCATGTGCGAAGAGCGTGAATGGGGGTACTCTTGCGCCATCGGCTATATCTCTGGTGTGTTCCTAAGGATTTTCGGGGAACATAGCTTAAACATCTCAGGACATAGTAAGGTATATTTTGAAACCCATCTTATTGAGTACTGGGAGGGGGGGGGGGGAGGGTGCACGGTAGACCTGGCTAGTTTATGGACTACTGTACGTGATACTTTGTGAAGTCAGTGTTTGGTCATGCCCTTCGGCTGCAATGTTAAGAATCACGGACACCGGCACAAAAATCTGTATACTGCCATTGGGGTCAATGTAACCACGAGAAGTCTTCTACTATACAGCTGGCGGCTTTTCAGAAATATTTTGTCACACACACACACACACGCACACCATCACACACACACTATCAAACACACACACACACCAACACACACACACCAACGAACACACACACACACAAACACACACACACACACACACACACACAAACACACACACACACACACACACAAGATGGGATGAACCATAACCCACAAAGTCCCTTCTATATGAGAGCTGTCTTCGCTGTCAATGGTCTCTACCGTTTGATTCTGATGTTGAATTATCTCCTATTGAAAAAGTCTCGCAGATCTGCCAGTGCGTCCCTGAGTTCTATACGCGGCGCAGGACATGCGCGTCATTGATTTGTCAAATGTCATTTGTCATGACGTAAGTTTTAGTTTTTACGTAATCTTATATTTTACGTGATATGAGTTTCACTTTCGCTTCATAGACTTGAAAAAATGGTGACAAAAATAGAACTTCACGGTACAATTTCAGTCTAGCTATAATTTGTGCGAAAGCAGGTTGACATTACCTAGCTACATGCTATACTAAGTACACGGGTCACCTAAATGCTCTTCTGAAAACGCATCGATGTGTGTGTGCGTGTTAGTGCGTGCGCGCGCGCGCTCCAAACATCTCCAAGAGGCATAGATCCTAATGCGCCTGGAGGGCCCATGAGGATCTATTCCTCCTGAAGATGCGCGCTTGTTTGTGTGTACCGTCTTTGAAATCACCTTCGTGGTGGACAAAAGACGTTAAGCCCTAAACGTTTTTGTTTGTGTGTGTGTGTGTGTGTGTGTGTGTGTGTGTGTGTGTGTGTGTGTGTGTGTGTGTGTGTGAGAGAGAGAGAGAGAGAGAGAGAGAGAGAGAGAGAGAGAGAGAGAGAGAGAGAGAGAGAGAGAGAGAGAGAGAGAGAGAGAGAGAGAGAGAGAGAGATCTTTTTTTTATTCATGATAAAGCCATTAGGCAACTCAATGCCTGTCTTACAAGCTGTCCTGTAAACAAAGAGAACACAGCAGGAAAAGAAACATAGCATGATAATAATAATAATAATAATAATAATAATAATAATAATAATAATAATAATAAGAAGAAGAAGAAGAAGAAGAAGAAGAAGAAGAAGAAGACGAGGAAGCAAAACTACGGGAAAAAACACAATAGGGGAATCATCGAAAGGAGGAAAAAAATGACAATGGAGAATTTGTAACTGCCTCAGATGAAAAAAGCAAGAGAACGAAACGCGTGCATAGCATTAATATTATACTCATCTAAGACAGTGTCATAGAATCAGCAGCATCAATAGCGTATAGTGACACCGACAAGACAATAGACGATCAGTTAGCAAATGTATGGAGAAAGAGAAAATATTTGACGTTTACGTGTTATCAGCAGTATTATTCTTACATGGCCAAACTGTGAAGTCACCCTGATTGGAAGTGAGTGTGCAATGCACGTTTAAAATGGGTTTTATCGGAAAAAATATTTAATGTTTAATGGCAATGAGTTCCAGACAGAACTACCTGAAAATAGAAGGCTTGACTTGTAGAGATCTATCCGTGGGCGGGGTAAGTGAAGCAAGTCATTCCTCGTATGTAGTTGATGCCGAGGGCTGAAGTTAAATATCATGCGCAGATATTCCGGGGCTTGATAATGAAATATTTTGTGCATGAGGACGCATTTGTTAAATTTGAGTTGTTCCTTCAGTGTAAGCAGGCCAAGGGATTTTATTTTCTTGTCCGTGGAAGTAGGATTAGGAATAATTAACTTAACTGAACGACGATACAGCGAGTTTAGTTTTTTTTTTAATTATGTTCACTGTATTCGTCGCACAAAGAGGATGCATAGCCACAGTGGCTTTTAATGTGTGCGTGAAAGAACAATGTACAGCACTTTGTACTAAGAATATGTCTAAGTTTAAAGAGCAGAAATACATTCCTGGACAAGGTTTTGCACAAACTGTCGATATGCGGCGACCAGTTCAGCTGGTCGTCAATTACAACTCCCAGTAGGCGGTGCCTAGATAGTTGTTGGATAGGTTTATTGCCAAGTGACAGTTTCAGAGGGGCAGGATGTAGCTGACGCTTTTGGCGGGTTGTTATCAACATGCTTTTGGTCTTAGAAGTACTGATTAGCATGCGATTTTGCGTACACCAATCTGACACTTCATCGAGACTTTGCTGGAGGATACAATTTAGCGTCGTTTCACGTTTGTCTGTATGCAGCGTTGAATCGTCAGCAAAGAGTTTGCATTTAACGTCAGGATTTGAGATGGAAAGAGGTAGGTCATTGATGAATAAAGAAAATAAAAGAGGCCCTAGGATAGATCCTTAGGGGACTCCGTGCCTCACTATAACTTCTTTCGAATACCTTCCGTTTGAGTACACCTTCTGTTGGCGGTTACTGAGGTAGGAGGAGAAAAAAGCTATAGAGTTCGAATCAAGCTTATATACTGAAAGTTTCTTTAAAAGAATGTTGTGATCGACTAAATCAAATGCTTTGGTTAGGTCCAGAAAAACTGTACCATTTAATTTGGAATTGTTTATTGATGAGAGCCAAGAGTCGACGATGTGAACGAGTGCAGTATGACATGAGTGTTTAGGTCTAAAACCAGACTGAAGAGATACGAGTAGGCGGTGATTCTCCAAGAACTGGAGTAGGTGCTTATGAACGTGTCTTTCTAGTGGCTTCGATAATAGTGATAACACTGAAATAGGACGGAAATCGTTTGGACTTTTGGGATCTGTACATTTGGGAATGGGGACAACTTTAGCATCTTTCGTGGCATCTGGAAAAATACCTTGCTTGATAGTAAGGTTGAATACAAATGTCAAGGTGTCAGCTGTGTATGGAAGGGACAATTTCAGTACCATGTTGTTTATTCCATCCAGGCCACACGATTTACTTGTTAGAGCAGAAATATATTGGTATACTTCAAACACTGTCATAAGAGGTATGGAGAATGACGCACCTGTTGCAGACTCACAGTGTGTGCGCAGTTTATCAGAACAACTGTAACTATCGGTGCCACTGGAAAAGGACTGTACAAGAGACTCAGCAATATTTAAAAAGTGGGAATTGAAGTCGTCTGGAGTTATGCCTGGAGAGGTAGCAGCATTGATGGAACTCCTCTTCTTTCTAAACAAATTGATTGCATTCCAGACACTTCGGGTATCTTTACCGTCTGCGATAACTTTTTCCGCAAGTGTTTTCTGTGCTTTTCTAAGTAAGGATTTTACAAGATTTTACGTTGTTTCTTAAAATCCGCAAACTTTTTCTGCCGTTTTAAGTCATCTCTTATTTTCATTGCGTGAAAGATGTCCTTTGACAACCAAGGAGGAAGGGTAGGGTGTTTAACGCGTTTAGTCCTTAGTGGGGCATGTTTATCGAGGACCCAAAGAAATAGCTTGTACCAAAGCGAGAGGGCTTCATTGGGATCATAAGTGTTATAAATAAGATGAAAGGGCGTGATTGAGAGGTCATGAAGAAAGTCATCTTTGTTGAACTTTGTGTAAGACCTGTATGTGATGGTAGTGTGGTGTTTGTGCTGGGGTCTATCACGTTTAACTGAAAGATTAAAACAAGTAGGAAAGTGATCACTAATGGCAACATTCAGCACATGGACGTTTCTGACAGCAGGTGCATTTGTAGTGTAGATGTGGTCAATCAATGTGGCGGATGACAAAGAAACTCTAGTTGGAGACCGAACCATCTGCTGCAGGCCAAATAATGAGGTGGTGCAATTCCACGCCGCATTACCAGTCTTTAGCAGGTCAATATTAAAATTGTCTAGAAGGTGTATGTCTTTGTTGTGACATTGGTACATTGTTGCATCTTATCCATCATGGTGACAAAATCATGAGAAATAATACCATGAGAATGTGGCTGAAGGGGTGCGATAAATAAATTCAATTAGTGTGGGGGAAGATTTGTCACATTTCAATTCAAGAAATTCGAGAGAGAGAGAGAGAGAGAGAGAGAGAGAGAGAGAGAGAGAGAGAGAGAGAGAGAGAGAGAGAGAGAGAGAGAGAGAGAGAGAGAGAGAGAGAGAGAGAGAGAGAGAGAAATGAAAAAATGAAATGAAATGAAATGAAACTTTATTTTCCAAGGATAAAAGAATAGGTGCGCAGACCTGTTTTCATTCTTGTCCTTGCTACACACTACAAAACAAAATAACGTACATAAAATCACTCTCTTACACACACACACACACACACACACGCGCCGGTGTGCAATTGCCGCGTGCACAGGTTTGTGCCAGATTAGCTTGTAGCCTATAGGCGCCAGGCCAAGCCTGCACAACCCTCCACACACACACACACGGACACACACACACACTACACACACACACACACACACACATCAGTATATCATGTACACATACATTCTATTACTTAAAACTATACTACAGCAAATATAAAAAGCATAGTATAAAGGATTTTGTACATAAAACCGCTATTGTTCCGAGTCATCATAAAAATCAACCCGGCAGTCACTCCAACAAACATGCAACAGGCACACACACACACACACACACACACACACACACACACACACACACACACACACACACACACACACACACACACACACACACACACACACTGGCAAACACACACGCGCGCGCGCGCGCGTGCGCAAGCACGTAGTGATGCGCGCGTGCACACACATACACTTGCACACACACAGATAAACACACACCCGCACACACACGCGATAGCGGCCTCCCCACGCCACTAAACCGCGCACAGCAGTCAAAGTAATGTATAGCGATCCCGCAACCACCGCGCGCGCGGGTCGACCATAGAGCGTATATAATATATAGAACATAATAATAGAACATAATATATAGAATATAAATAGAACCCCTAACCACCAAATAACAGTCCCACCATGGAAACTCCCACAAATAGAGGTAGACCTGGACCTTACTAAATACCAGAAAACAACAGACGGGCCCAAAATGAAGATGGAATTCGATATCAAAAGAACCACTACATACAAAAACTACACAATCATCTACACAGACGGGTCCCATGACCCAACCACCCACGCAACCGGACTAGGTATCCACGTTCCCAACAAATCGGATCGGGCTATCAAACTACCGGACCATACTGCAGTTTTCACAGCAGAGCTCACGGCCATTTTGGGAGCCATCAAAGTAATAAAAGCCGACCTCCAGAGAGCCAAGCACGTGCTCATAGTGACGGACTCCCTTTCGGCAATACAAGCGATTCAGAACCTAGACTCGTTCAGGGAAGATCTAACATACCTGGTCAGACTAAGAGCAGCCGAACTATCAGAACGAGGCCAAACAGTTAAAATCATGTGGGTCCCGTCCCATGTGGGAATCCTAGGCAACGAACGAGCAGACGGAATAGCGAAGAAAGGCCTCGACCAAGAATCGACCTTCTTCAACCTACCCCTCTCAGCCAACGAAAGGTCAAGAGCACTCCGACCCGCCTTTCAAAACCTATGGGAACAAGAATTCCATCAGACCAAAAGGGGAAGACGAAAAAATCTAACGAGGGTACTTAACAACACACCCATCCTCTTTTCAGGCACAAGGAGAGATCAGTCACGGCTAACAAGAGTCCGATTGGGGGGCGAAAGATACCTAGTCCTCCCAACCCAAATAATGTGCACATGCGGACTCATTCTTACCACAGAACACATACTGCTAGATTGCCCAAACATAGAAGAAACCAGAACCACAATAGCAGATAAACTCAACACACCCCTCACCCTAGAAGGCCTCATAAACCCCGACGAAACAACATGGTGCACTACTACCAAACACACAATTCACCTACTCAACAAACACCCCCTAGTTAAGTACATATAACCAAACATAGAAGATGAACAGAATCACTTATAGGGGGGGGGGGGGGGGTTAGTAAAAACCAACCCCCCCCCCCTCAAACAAAAAGGACAACAGCTGGCGAAAATAAAAAATAAAATAATAATAATTAAACAAAAAAAAAAAGACTGACTACCAAAAGGAGGAAAAGGAACCTACACCACCGGCCAGGAAGACGGGAATCCGGACCCCCACGGGAACTCAGGCTCTTCCCCCAACGAACCGGCCTTGTGTGGTGCGGACAGCCATGATGAGAGGCCGAACAAAAAAGCGATGCGCGAACATCAGCGACAAACAGGCAAAATATAGACCCCATCCCCCCACCATCCCCGCCCCACCCCCCCCTGGACGAAATCAGCGAGAGCTGGAAGTCCCTATCCATTTAAAATAGCATAGCATAGCGACGCGAAGAAACCACAGCACTGCCACGCGGTGCGAGCGCCCAATGTTGTGCCTATCGACGGCATCCCGTCTGGCCAGCCGAGTCCATGGGGTCATGGATATTACATAATGCGGCTTGCTGGAATGCCAGCGGTATATTACATGCGTTCATAAATGTTAGAAGAAAATGCAGACTATCCGTGAAATGCCGCATAAGGCGGCATGGACATTTAAAAAAGAAAAAGAAATAAAAAATAAAAGGAAAAATTAAGTTTTGTCTAGATATTTGAGCAGCTTGGTCTTGTAAGTTTTAAGCGATGGCGCGGCTCTAACATCCGCAGGAATAGAGTTCCATAACTTTGCACCAGAATAGGACAATGACGACCTATAAATGTCCAGTCGAGGCATCGGTACAACAAGATTGTTCCCTGGTGTTCGACTGGACCTCGTATGAGCAAAGTGGAACAAACTTTTGAGATAGGCTGGTGTTTCTGAGAGGGTGATTTTGCGCATGAGCACCAACTTATTATACTTAAACTGTTTTTCAAGTGGCAAAATGTCTAACAGCTTGAACTTATTGTCAGTACTAATGACTTCTGAGGATCTGTCAACAATGAGTTTAATGGCTCTTCTGTGGAGCGAGTTCAGACTTTTTAAATTAGCATCGCTACTACCGTCCCAAATAGATGAGGCATAATCCAAATGTGACTGAATATGGGCATAGTAGAAGAGTTTCCTTGTTGGCTCATCAGCGAAATGTCTCAATTTCGACAGTAGGAATACATTTTTAGATACTTTTTTACACAGTTTAGTAATGTGGCCTTGCCAGCACAACTTGTCGTCTAAGTTGATTCCAAGCACGCGTTGTTCTCTGACTTGCTCCACTGGCTGGCCGTTAAGTGTTAGTTGAAGGGGAGGGGGGTTCAACTGATGCTTTTGCCGTGTGGTAATCAGCATGCATTTGGTTTTAGTGGGATTAGGTATCATGGCGTTATTTCTGCACCATTCAGATACCTCATTTAAACTGTCTTGGAGAATCTTCACCATACATGTTACGTCTGATGACGAAACGTCCAGTGTTCCATCGTCTGCAAAAAGACTGCAAGTTACACTGGAGTCAGATATATGTAATGGAAGGTCGTTTATGAAGACAGAGAACAATAATGGACCAAGAATCGATCCCTGTGGTACTCCGTGCTCTATCACCCCTTCGGGTGAGTTTTTACCATTCACGTAGACATACTGCGTACGCCCATGCAGATATGACGTAAGGAAGGCAAGTGTGTCTGCGCTTAGTTGATAGACATTAAGTTTTTGAACTAAAGTTTTATGATTGACTAGGTCAAATGCTTTTGAAAGGTCCAAAAATACTGCTCCAGTCATTTGACTGCTATTTATGGCAGTAAGCCATCTGTCAACTAGGTGTATCAATGCTGTGTGACAGGAGTGTTTCCGCCGAAAGCCAGATTGTAATGGATGTATGAGTTTGTGTTTTTCTAGAAAATGTTGTAAGTGTGTGTGAATGTGTCTTTCTATCGGTTTCGACAGTGTTGACAGTAGCGAAATGGGCCTGAACTTGTTAGGGTCGGCAAGGTCTTTCGTTTTAGGTAGTGGGATCACTTTGGCTGTTTTTAGAGAAGATGGAAATATCCCCTGCTTTATGCAAAGGTTGTATATATATGTCAAGGTATCTACAATATACGGTAGGGCCATTTTCAGAACTGAGCTGCTAATACCATCATGGCCAGACGTACGTTTGTTCTCCAAGTACGAGATGGATTTTCCCACGTCGTATATCGTTAACAGGGGAATGCTGAATGACGTATCAGGGTCCAGCCGTTCTGCACAAAACGTCTTTAGCTTTTCGGACACAGCTGAAGACTGACAAGAATATGTATTTTTTAGCAACGTACTGGCAGCCGAGAGGAAATGCTGATTCAAGATATCAGCTGATAACTGTGTACATTGTGCGGTATTTTTGGACCTCGTAAAAGCATTGATCGCTCGCCACACAGATACGACATCTTTCTTTCCGTTCATAAGACGGTGAAAAAGTGACCTTTGAGCTTTCCTCACTAAATGTTTAACATGGTTTCTTTGCCTTCGATAAGGTACAAAATCCTTCTTTCTTTTATAGTCATCTCGGAGTTGCATGGCATCCTTGATTTCCTTACTTAACCAGGCGGGAAGCTGGGGGTTCTTCACCCGTTTCTCTCTGAATGGAGCGTGTTTATCGAGAACACCAAGGAACAATCCGTACCACTCAGACAAAGCATCGTTGGGGTCATTATGGTAGTACACTGTATCAAAGGGTGCAATACTTAAATCACAAAGAAATGTGTCCTTGTTGAAGTGTTTAAATGATCTGTATCTAATAGTCGTGTGCTGATGTTTTCGGAATGACTTATCCGCTTTTAATGCCCAGCAACAGCACACCGGGTAGTGATCGCTAATCCCTACCTGAGGCACGTCTACTGCCATCACCCTTGATTGAGTAGTTGTATATATGTGGTCTATAAGGGTGGAGGAAGTTGGACTAACACGAGTTGCTGTTTTAACTAGCTGCTTTAAACCAAACATAGACATGGTGCACTCCCAAGCTGGGTTGTTCAAAAACATGTTAATGTTGAAATCGCCTAGGATCAAAATTTCAGAGCTGCACTGTCTGACCTTATCCATCATGACGATAAAGTCGTCGAACCATTGAAATGTTGATGCTGGGTTCCTGTAAATGTACCCGACCAGCACGGGGCTTGATTTGTTTGCCCTTAACTCAACCCAAATGCATTCCACGGTTTTTGACTCCAGGTCCCCTCGCCTGCGAGTAATACCGCTAATTGAATTATGAATGTATACTGCAATACCCGTTTGTCCCGGGCATTCAGCATCGCGGCGCAGTACAGTGAAGTCCTGGATAGAATTTAGAAACGGCTTCATCGCTGATGTTACGATTGAGACGCGATTCCGTTACACCAAATAAGTGAAATGGATTGGGCTGACTCAAGAGGACACACAGATCGGGAACTTTGTTAGTTAAATGATAAACATTTAAATGGCCAATATGTAACTGGCGATCATACGCCATGCTTGCTAATGTATGTCAGTACTAAAGAGTACTAATGAAAAAGCTTATAAATGATACAACGGCAAATAAGAACTGAAATCGTCAAACAAGTAAAAATAAAAAAAAATAAATTTTTTTTAAAAAAATCAGTCCACTCTAACACACAAAATGTGGGAGGCAAGTGAAATAACTAACATAGATCTCACTACCTTGCGACCAGAAAATACGTCACAACGTTCACTAAGAGGGACTAATCCCTTCAGGACACTTCAACAGTCAAAGCTAAACGACCCCGCTGCGCGATAGGGGAAATAAGTCCGTCAGCGCTGCGAAAGGACAGATATGATCGTTGTGTGAATATACGTAGAACACTAGTACAGAAAGTGTCACGGTGCACAAGTACTAGTGCTATAAGCGTCACAAATCGCACAGAATGAGTAGATCGGTAGTCACGAGTACTGTCGGCAGAAGTCAAAAGGATGACAATGTTAATATTGGACCACGTGCAGTGGTTGAAGTTAAAAACAAATGAATACGTCTCTGCGCAAACACAAAATGAGAAATAGCACGCAAGTAAATCAATTCGATGCTGTTCAGTGATAGCAAAGCACAAAGTTATGTAAGGAAGAGTAACTGAATGTTCTGGAAATGAGTCTAATACACACGCACGGGGTGGCTGTACTGTGCCCACAGTTCCTGCTGTGCATATGGCGTGTATGTGAGCGGGGGGACGCTGTAAGGATACGCTGATTGCGTCATGCTGAAGAGAGAGAGAGAGAGAGAGAGAGAGAGAGAGAGAGAGAGAGAGAGAGAGAGAGAGAGAGAGAGAGAGAGAGAGAGAGAGAGAGAGAGAGAGAGAGAGAGAGAGAGAGAGAGAGAGAGAGAGAGAGAGAGAGAGACGTCATATTTAGAGTAATATGTCGGTGTCTGCGTGGTGACGGAGTTGCCTCTTTTACGTCACCGCCACTGTCTGACTTTCTCTATAATTTTTTTTTAATTTTTTTTTTAGTGTTTTAATTCATTTCTGAAAAGAGGTAATTTTTACAAAAGAAGTTGAAAGGATACAAATCTCGCTAACTCATCCAGTGTCTTTCTGCAAACTAGCTATTTGCAAAAGTTCAAGTAAATATGACAAAAATTACCGACTCTAATCTGGGTCAACCGACTTCCTGCGTATTTCTCTGTGGGCTGGCGATTGGGTGCCTGATAGGCGGGGGCAGGGGATCTAACTGTTGTCTGTCCAGCGCTGTGATTCCCCTTGGTTTGAGTACTGACAATTCTGCCAGCGCTAGCCTCACCTATCTGGTTTGTGAGTTCCTATAAGCGGTTGTTTATGTCTTTAATGAGACATTCAATTACAACATGCTAGAAGGCTCTCTTATCCACCCACTTAAGAAAGTATTTCGCCGAGTTTCAAGCTTATGTGTACAGAAATATCGGAGATTCTCTTGTTTATATACAAACGCACACACATACATACGCACATACGGCGCTTCACGCCAAATGTACGACGGTTCAGCAGCGAGGTTAGCGTAACTAGACATGACATAATTTTATCTTGTTACTTCAATTGTTAGAAGTTTAGCCTGCCCGCCTTTGACATCATGGACATGCTATTAAATTCGTCCCACCGCGACCCGTCCTAAAAAGTCCCTTCTATAAGTAGAAGGGACTTAAAAATGCTGGATTTTTTTTAGATAATGAATGTGAAAGGGTACAAAATATGTGCTACGCATCTTCTGATGCGAAACTGCACACATGATAAAATCTCCCCTTTAAAAAAATCAATTCATGATGACATGCAATTTTGATAATACCCACCGGGAGACATTGCACGACAGAGAGCTCCTTAAGTAATTACATTTTACTCTTAATCGAACCTTGCTGGACCGGTCAAACTGCGCACTCGCTAGAAGACTCACACAAAAAGTGTGCGCCTATACTGTGTTGAGGGTTCCGCATATTACAGCTCAGGCTCTTAAACTAATGACGTCCTAAGCTGCAATCGAACATTCATGGGCAGGCTCAAACGTGCACTCGCTACAAGTTTGATAGAAAAATTTAATAACAAATAACACGCGCGATTATATTATTCCGTCTCTCAGCTACCTCAGTCGAGAAACGGAGAAAAAGGCCATATTTACGCCGATATCACAATTAACCCCTTGGCTACCTAGAGCAATTGAACACCACCCATTTGTAAGAGGAATAGATACTCATGAGCCCCCGCAATTGCGGGGGCTCACGCGGATCTACACCTCTTGCTGAAACTACTTTGCATCCAAAGTCCTTTGACGGCATTAGATCTTTCACGCTGATTTGACGATTTCAAAAACGCACTCTCCGTTCACTGGCAGTGATGGGGTTAATATTGAGCAATCAGCCAGCCTCTTTCAGGTACAAGAGGCAAAGATTCGGTGGAGCCCTTTCAACTGCATGCTAGGATCGTTGGTCACAGTAATTTTGCGACGCACAATTATTTTGCCATCACCCATCACCAAAAATCTGCGTTCAATAGTACCGTTTCCGGCAGGTGGAATTATGGGGCAATTTCCACACAGGGGAAGGTCGGGTAGAGCTTAATTACAGTTTTTGTGATGTGTGCTACAGATGTGTGCTACCCGTAGTCTGTGATTACGGACATTACTGCTCAGGGAAAGCACGGTGCAGTTTGATAATATTTAATATTCAGGTTTGGCAAGGAACATGAAAAAGCATTTCCAGGAACTGAGCCAAGGACGCCACTGTCGTTCTCAACAAGAGGCATAGATCATAATGAGCCACCGCAGTCCCGGGGGCTCATGAAAATCTATGCCTCTTGCAGATGGATCGCGATTAACTTCTTTACGGGCAGTGAATGGCTGAGTATTCAGACGTGGCCAGAAACACGAGAAAGCATTTCCAGAAACGGAGTCAAGAATACCACACAATCGATCGCTTTAATTATAATAATTGTACACATGTCTGCTAGTCTGTGATTAGACGTTTTGCGGGTCAGGGAAATCACGGTAGGTTATGATAATAGTTTCCACGTGAGAGACATGAGAAAGCGTGTCCAGGAATAGATCCAAGGACACCACACAATCGATCACCTCAGACTCGGAGGTGAGGCGAAAGGTGATAGACGACGGTCAGACTTCGAAGGGTGCGAGTGAAGCATCGAAAATCGTTCTAAAGTAGGTGTGATATCGATTTGTACTCAATCGCCTTCGCCGGAGCAGAGGTGTGGAGAAAATTAATGTGATGGATTTGAAAGGGTACGAGTAATCCATAGTAAAACTGCTCTAATGTTGGTATGAAGAAACTACCAAGTAATTAGAAAAAAGCAGCCAGGGGAGAGAAAATTGTGAATTATAGACTAATGATCATAGATCTAGTTTGGTCAAAGCATAAAAATAGGATAGAGGGTGGGTGGGTGGTGCTTCTATATTCATTGCTTCCAGTCTCTTTCCTATCATTTTGTGTGTGTGTGTGTGTGTGTGTGTGTGTGTGTGTGTGTGTGTGTGTGTGTGTGTGTGTGTGTGTGTGTGTGTGTGTGTGCTTTGACCAAACTAGATCTATGATCATTGGTCGATAATGCACAATTCTCTCCCCTGACAGTGCTTCTTCCTACTTGCTTGGTAGTTTTTTTTTATATTCTAAATTACAAGCACTGGCAGTCAACCCTTTGTTCCCGTTTAATGTTGGTATGATATCGAAAGGAATTCTTGGAAGACTTTTCAAGGGTGGGGTGTAGCGCGTACGGTTCTTTCCCCTTATAGAGAGCCCAGTCTTGAGCGAAATGGGATGGTCGTTGCTTAATCGAGCACCTCTTAACATGGGTAGCAGTGAATTGCAGTCATCTGAATACGACCCAGAGGGAGGAGGGATTCGAATCGAATCTCTGGCAAGAGTTTCGTCCCCCTGACTCCGAGCGTCAATAGGATATTTAACCCTTTGCGTGTAGGTAGCGGTTTTTGTCGCAATAACTTGATTCCCGCAGGAATCATCGCGACAAAACCGCTACCGATGCGCAAAGGGTTAACCCTTATCATTCGGAATATACCAGTGTGTGAAATAAGTTTGACTAAAATAGTTCAAGGGTAGTGCCAGAATAGCTTGGCGCCTCTAGGCGCCAAGCTATTCTGGCACCACCCTTGAACTAAAGCCATTGGTATATATCCTTATCTATAAGTACTATAATGTAGTTTGCATTTGGCAGTATACAAATTTGAAGCTTTTAGCCTCAGTATGATATGGATTAATACTCTGCTGACGTTCCGAGTCAGGGGCACGGAACACAGCACTTCGAAACCCTGCCCGTGTGCAAACCTTACAGCTCAGGGTCAAATTGGCCACGCTAGTTCAAGGGTGGTGCCGGAGTGGCCTGGTGCGTCGATATATATATAATCTCATTGTAGCTTGTCAGACTAAACGAGTCAAAGCAATTACAAGTACTTAACCCTTTGGCTGTCGGTAGCGATTTTTTTTTTCTGCGGGAATCATCGCGACAAAATGTCGCCACCGACAACCTATGCGCTCACAACATCGGAATTCGTTTGCAATTCAGTACCACTAATGGCCTAATAAAATATAAATTATGCTAACAAACCTATTAGGGTAGCAAGCGTTTTGCTGCGCGGATAAAAAGCTGTGCTGCGCTGGAAATCTGTCGTTATGCCGTAAAAGACAGTACGTCCATTTTTGAGAAAAGCTAGAGTTTCGTTGTTGTACAGTAAAAATCTCGCTCTTCTATAAAATGGACATAGCGGGTTTTTGCCGTACAAAGGCAAAAATAAACGCACCACATTCCAACAAGCATCAACAGGTTGTTGACTTCTGCAGGCGGCCGGGAGATGTCAGATCAGCAAAAGCCTATTCACGACCACCTCAAGACAATGGGATCCGATTTTCTCTTGACAGCTAGTCGTGTTCCAGTTAGCACAAACCTTTAGGGCCGACGTGCGCCAGCCAACTGCGTTCGACATCGTCCCGAAGGCTTAAAGCTTACTAGGGTGGTTTACGTCAGTCTATATCCTAAGTTACATCCTGAAGTTAGCCCCTCCGATACCAGCGCTGCACGTATATTTTTGTTTCTGAAAGCTTTGCTCATTCAAGGACCAAAAGCCAAAACAGTCCAAGAAACGTGGATAACCAATGGTCCCAGCAAGAGGCGTAGATCCTCATGAGCCCCCGCAGTCGCGGGGGCTCATGAGGATCTATGCCTCTCGCAGTTGGATCGCGTTCACTTTTTTCTCGGCAGTGAAGGGCTTCAGAAAACGTCTCAAAACCGATTTCGCTCATGCAGAGGCAGTGTTTTTGTTTTTGTTTTCAAATCAGCTTCTGCGGCTACGTGGGTCCATGTGAATATGTTGCAAACAAGGCTATTATGCTTAGTGCTTTAGTATACGTCTACCCCGTTCAAGGGTAGTGCCAGAATAGCTATTCTGGCACCATGTACCACCCTTAACTCATTCTACCCCCAAAACCGAATTCCTTAAATTTTGCCGTTGTCCTCTGAAGACTGCATTGCAGTGCAGGACACAGAGCGACCATGATAGTTCAAGGGTGATGCCAGAATAGCTTGGCGCCCATAGGCGCCAAGCTATTCTGGCATCACCCTTGAACTGTCATGGTCGATCCTTATCTTGCTGTGGTGTGTCTGGGGTAGAAGGAGTTAAACTGTCACAGCTCATCCCGCGCGCAGAGCGACGCCCTTTAATCCAGCAGTATACACGTCTATACCTCTAAGCAAATTACATCCTCAAGTTAAAACAAAAAAAAACCCAAAAACGATCTGAAACCGATTTCGCTCAAAAAGAAGCGTGTTTTTTTTTTTTCCTTTTTTTGGAATCAGCCCCTGCGGTTACGTCGTGGGTTCATATGAATATGTGTCGGTTGTAAATGCAAGGGACTGGATACAGGACTGAAAGAGACAAACAGCACAACACATAACCTTTTTGGGACCAGCTGCATACACGTTTAACTGCTTCACTGCCTGACGGCGGGCGCAGACTGTGTGTCTGAAACATCTGTTCGTTCAAAGCCAAAAAAAAAAAAAAAAAACATAGCCGCCTAAGGAACATGCAAGCAGTATGTTAGCAAGAGGCATAGATCCTCATGAGCCCCTGCAACTGCGGGGGCGCATGAGGATCTATTTCTCTTGCAGCTGGATTGTGTTTCACGTTTCCTCAGCAGTGAAGGGGTCAAATAACATTAGAATCGTCTCATCGTCGAAGAAAGATATTTCTGTTCGTATGTCCATTTTGAAAAAAAAAAAAGGACTTTATGAGTTCCCGGCAATGTAATAAAACTGTTTTGTATACAGCGTATTTGTCTTTTCTAAGCGCGTTTCTTCAATTTGTTGACATTTACATTGCACTTTACACGTTGAAAGTCACGTTTTTGGTATTGACAAAACACTAGAAACAAACAGAGGAAGGTGGATCGCGGTTTACGACTTTGACAGAGTGTTTCGCGCATGGCCAGTCGTCAATCAAATCTAACACTATCCTTGATATTCACAGTTGGCGCTTTAAAATAAATAAATAAATTAAAAACCGATAGAGCCTGGCGATCGCGTTTTTGCGGAAGGACCTCTGTCATATTACAAATGACAAAGTGGCAACCCAGTGCGCAAAGGCCATCGGGCCCGACGTCAAACCGATGGCCCGATTGGGATTGCGTGTTGTCTTCGAAATTGCTACCCTTCTGCTGGGGAGATTGACTTAAAGCGACATACTACACAGCAGTAAAAAGGTTTATAGGTCACTTTAATATTATCGCTTCTACTGTGTTAATGCTCTTACTGTGTCTTACATTAATGCTGAACGACAGGGCTCACTTAAATTGTGAAGTCTGGATATTGCAAAAATGACAGACTTTCTGCTCTTCTTCGCCTTTGCGCTGACGCAGGAAAGTTCCTTCCGTTACGCTCCAAAGGCCGTGAAAAACCTCTGGTACCTGTGCCTACTCGCAAGGATTGTGAAAGGTAGCGCGGCAAAGTCTTCGTTGAGGCAAGACAACCTCGATAACCAGTTGTAGAGTCGAATATTAGTTACTAGTAGCAGGGGTTTACGGACCTTTGTAGGCCTGAGGGAGATCAAAGGAACCATTGTACCCCGAAGGTCGAAGGCCTGAGGGGTGCAATGGTTCCTTTGACCTCCCGAAGGCCTACAAGGGTCCGTGCAGCAAACCCCTGCTACTAATAACGTATTTGTTTTCATTCCTCTCCTATTTTCGTAAAAGAAATCAAAAAGAAATCTTCCGACCTGGATCACGCCAGACGTGACTGACATATGTACATAATAGACTTATGCAGTAATTTGAAATCGTTCATGACGTTGCCTGTTGTTTCAAACAACACTAAGTAACTTGCACTTTGGAACGTTTTGGCGATCTTTTATAGAACAAACCTGGCATCCATGACGCGTCAGAAAGAGGACTACAAAAAGTCCACCATTAGTCGCTACAAGGGTTTTTGTAGCGAGGTCACATGGTACAGTTTGCACTAAAGTTATTGGTCGTGTGACGTAGGGATGAAAACAATTACTTTTAGTAATCATAGCTTGAAATGGAACAGATCGCTTTTAATGCACACGTCCATTTATATTCCGCGGGCGTTTATTGCGTTGTTTCATAAGCCCACACAACTCCTAACTAAATGAACGAATGATTTCGTAATCCCTTTACTGCCGGTGGTCGCGGACAATTGTGATTCTGAAATATTTTTTTTAACGCGACGCCAAAGAGTCCCGGCTGTCCAAAGAGCTTTGACACAATACAAAGTGATGTCAGCAAGAGGCATAGATCCTCTTGAGCCCCCGCAACCGCGGGGGCTCAAGAGGATCTATGCCTCTTGCATTTGGATCGTGCTGACTTTCTCTCGGGAGACAAGGGGTTAAATGTGTGCCAGTCTGTAATTTTGAACCTTACGATCTGAAAAGACGTCGCTCTGTGAGCGGGACTGACTTAGGCCGATTGACATTCCACTCAACAGTGTATTGCGTTGTTATGCTTTATTTTTTTTCAGAGCGCGCAATTTCATGACGAATAATGCGCCTCTGAAAAGAGTGCTGGTCTGTGATTGTGGACCTTACAACTCTGGAGTCGTAAGATTTACAATCACAGACTAGCACTCGTATATTCCACTGCGTTAAGTTGGTCGGCGTCATTCTCGAACCAGATAACAGCTTAATTATTTTAATGACTACGGGGTCAAAAAAACAAAACAAAAAGAAAACCGCTTCGTTTTGCTGCCGTTCCATCAATCATTAAATACCCAGTGCGCACAGGCCATCGGGCCGACGTCGGCCCGATAGCCTTTTGCGCACTGGGCATGTAATTGTTGGATTTTTTAAAAATAATGTACTGTAAGTGCTGACCAACTAGAGATACACAAACAAGGCATGTGTCCTGTCACAATGGCAGATGGAAGAGCTTCCTATGACACATTCGTTCGCATGAGCGATAACGGATGTATATAAGTACCTCGGGGGATCATGAGAATCGTTGCTCCTTAATTGTGTTTAACCCTTTAACGGCTAGTGACAATACCATGCGGCGTCTTTTCCGCCGAGCGGTAATCGTCAGCAGCAACAACAAAAAAAAAGGGTTAAATGTTCGCATTTTACTTCTACTAACCCTTTTCATCCTGACACACTACTGCTCAATTGATTGTACATTGCTTAACGTCCCGACAGCAACAAGGCTTTCTCAGGACGTGCCTGCACTGCTTGTGAAAAAAAACAACCAACTAAACAGAACATTGAATGTATGTCGCCAGCCGGTCAAACACATTAAATAAACCTAACACATGGGGCCTAAATAAAGCTAAGACCATTTAGCAACACACATCCAATATCAAGAGCTACAGGCAGTGCAGACAGTAGGGAGAGTTTAAAAAAGGCAAATACAGGTGAATGGACCTCGGGTAGACAGAAACACATGCCCCAGAATAGAGAGAAAACCCCACCCTGTGGGGCTGACCAGGGTGACCCTGGGAACTAAAAAATACCTAACCCCACCCAAGTCCCCCAGGGCAGACCCGGGTGGGGTCACTACTGCTCAAGTTCAAGGGGGATGCCAGTATAGCTTGAACAAAAGTAGTTGATCTAGATCTCCTAATCGGCTTTAATATATAGTCCAAGTTCATAGGACAATAAGTAAATTAAAACAAAACAAAACAAACAAAAAACCAATCTCAGGACGGAATGAGTTAAGGAGGGCTCATGAGAATCTATGCCACTGAAAGATGGATGGGTTGCGATAATTTCCTGATCTTCGGAATTGCTTTTATCGACAATCTACTTGCTCTCACTACAAAGCATGACTGTGGCGTAGGACGATTTTCAAGGGAGGTAGGGTAAAACCCTTAGAAAACCAAATGACAAGTTGGGAGCAGCCTGGGGGGTGTGGGGAGTGGGAGGGTGGAGGGTGGGGAAAAGGGCTTGGGGCAGGTTCAAGGAAGACATGACAAATACAGAACACGCAGGAGTATAGTTTGTCATGTCCAATTTGCCCAATACAAACTTGCCCATGTTTCTATCTCCCTTGTCCAGACCAAAAAGGTGACTGCCAAGGGTGTAAAATGCAGAGCAGTGCGAGCCCCCTCCCCTCGCCCCCCCCCCCCCCGCCCCCCAAGAATTTACTCGCTCGGCAGTCAGCTTTTTCTTCGGGGATATGTCCAGACGACGTGTCATCCCACCCCCCTCCCTCTCCTCCTCCTCCCCACCCCCATCCCCTCCCACCCGCCTCCTCCAAATTCCCCTGGGTTCCTACGCTATTGCGTGACGCACTGTTGGCACCCAGCCTCGTTGCGCGTCATTAATCCGCTCTGGTGATCTGGGAGGGTGCTTCTCCTGACACCTGAGCGGGCTATCAACCTCGCTTGTTTTCAGCCGTTTGGTCCAAAATCACAGACCAGCACATAGTGGCAATGGTATTCAATTGGCGTGCGGTCAAAAACACTGAACACACCACGGTGATGCTGTTCGATTGGTGATGCGTTTGGTTTACAGGAAAAGGGCGAGTGGGGTTGTGTTTGTTTTGTGTAGTTGTCGAGGCCCTGAATAGACGAAATATGACGGAATGATGGACAGACAGTTTCATTCATTTATTTAACCCCCGGAAAACACGAACACTACCCAACTGCAAGAGGTATAGATCCCCATGAGCCCCCGCAGTTGCGGGGGCGCATGCGGATCTATACCTCTTGCTGAAACCCCTTTGCACCAATGTTCCCTTGACAACTGGAGATATTTTATGTTCAATTTACAAGGATTTCAGAAACACAATCTGCGTCCAATGGCTGTGAGTGCGTTAACCCTTTGGCTGTCAGTAGCGGGTTATGTCATGATGATTCCTTTAGGAATCATCGCAATAAAAGCGCTACCAACATCACAAACGGTTAATCAATCAACCGTCGTCCTACCGCTCATCTTTTCATTCATTGATTGATTGATTCATTCATTCATTCTAAAAACCTCCACTCGGACCTATCTTGCACATAAAATGCGCATCAGCTACACTCTACATTCTGAAAGTCCCTTGTGTCAGGTGTCACTGAGAAACCCAATGAGCTCTGACACAGCACAGCACGTTTATGATCGACCGTGATAGTTCCAGGGTGATGCTGGGACAGTCTGCCGCCTCTAAAACTATCGTGATCCGAATGCGTTTCATGAACTGAAGTATTGTCTCAGAAGTCAGCTTAAAAAAAAAATAAAATGGGATGAACCATAACCCACAAAAGTCCCTTCTATATGAGAGCTGTCCTCGCTGTCAATGGTCTCTACCTTTTTGTCTTTGACCTGATTCTGATGTTGAATTATCTCCTATTGAAAACGTCTTGCAGATCTGCCAATGAGTCAGTGAGTTCTATAAGGGGCGCAGGACATACTCGTCATTGATTTGTCAAACGTCATTTGCCATGACGTAAGTTTTAGTTTTTACGTACTTTTGTATTTTACCTGATACGAGTTTCACTTTCGCTTCATAGGTTTGAGACAATGGTGACAACTAAACTAGAACTTCACGGTACAATTTCCGTCTTGCTATAATTTGCGTGAAAGCAGGTTAACTTTACCCAGCTACATGATATACTAAGTACACGGGTCACCTGCATGCTCTTCTGAAAGCGCGTCGATGTGGGTGTGCGTATTAGTAGTGCGTGCGTGCGCGCGCGCTCCAAACATCTCCAAGAGGCATAGATCCTCATGTGCCTTTAGGGCGCATAAGGATCTAGGATCTATTCCTCCTGGAGATGCGCGCATGTTAGAGAGAGAGAGAGAGAGAGAGAGAGAGAGAGAGAGAGAGAGAGAGAGAGAGAGAGAGAGAGAGAGAGAGAGAGAGAGAGAGAATGACGTCATATTTAGAGTATTATGTCAGTGTCTGCGTGGTGACGGAGTTGCCTCTTTTACGTCACTGCCACTGTCTGACTTTCTCCAGAAGTAAAGTTTTTTTAAAAGTGTTTTTATGCTTTTCTGAAAATAATTAATTTTTACTAAAAAAGTTGAAAGGATACAAAGCTTGCTAACGAACTTATCCAATGTCTTTCTCCAAACCTGCTATATGCAAAAAGTTCAAGTAAATAATTATGACAAAAATTACGGACTCTAATCTGGGTCAAACGACTTCCTATAAACGGTTGTTTATGTCTTCAATGAGACATTCAATTACAATATGCTCGGAGGCTCTCTTAGCCATCCACTTAAGAAAGTATTTCGCCAAGTTTCAAGCTTGTGTGTACAGAAATATCGGAGATTGTCTTGTTTACATACATACGCGCACACATACATACATGCATACGCACATACATACATACATACGGCGCTTCCCGCCAAATGTACGTTCAACAGCTAGGCTAGCGTAACAAGACATGACGTAATTTTTATATTGTTACTTCAATTGTTAGAGGTTTAGCCTGCCCGCCTTTGACATCATGGACATGCTATGAAATTCGCCCCACCGCGATAAATATAAGGGACTTAAAAGGAAGCAAATTTCAAACGTATGGGTTACACTTGTAAACAACAACTTCGATTCCTACATAAAGCCGCGCATCCTCAGCTCATGCTGGACGTCTCGAATGAGTTAACACACCACAACTTGTATGGCCCAGGAAGTTTCATAACGCACACCCGACGTGCGTTTCATGTACGTTCAAACGAACACTCTTACCTACTCAGTTAAATATTGATGACTGCTATCGGATGCTGACTGCCCCGTGGGGGCCTGGCAGGACGTATGTATGTGCCATCAATTGCTTTGCTGTACGTGCTGAACGCGTGCCCTGCACGCGCGCGGCCGGTGGTCTAATATTAGGCGTGCCATATTAACCACTTTACCTGCCGGGGAAAAAAAACTTCACCTCACCCAGAGACTGCAAGAGGGATAGATCGTTAGACATGAGAAGCTCTGAAGATAGACAAGCCATGGGGGACATTACCATGATGTATTATTCACGTGCCCCGGCCAGCAGTGGCACGCACATCGTCCAGAATATGAGTTGGATACACATAAAACTTTTGCCAATACGCTGTTGCGTCACTTTTCAATACAGACAAAGATTGCCACACACATTAGTTGAAATCAACCTATTAACTGCTTGTGAAGGCAGACTGTGTCTCTGAAATCTTTGTTAATTTAACATAAAAAATCCCCGTCTGTCCAAGAAACTTCAAGAATACAAAGCGGTGTCAGCAAGAGGCATAGATCCTCATGAGACCCCGCAACTGCGGGGGCTCCTGAGGATCTATGTCTCTTACAGTTGGCTTGTGTTCCCTTTTTCTTGGTACTGAAGGTCTGCTTTATGGGAGGTATGTAATTTTCATTCTTGTGCCAACTTTCGTCTCTGCCAATCACTAACTGTGTCAAAGGGGTGGCAGTGTAGTGACTGATTGGGGGCTAGGGGACGTGGGAGTGAAGGGTGTCAGTGGGAGGAGGGATGGTTGGTAGGGTTGGGACGGGGGACGGGGGAGGGGTAGGGGGAGGGGGCGGGGGTGGGTGGGTGGGTTTGCGATGTTCCACAAAGAGCTTCAGCCGCTGATAATTTGCAACATTTAAGATCTAATACAGTAATAGCAACGTTTGATTTTTTTCACCTGACGTCATTTCATTCTAGCTTTGATGTAAACTACCCAAAACGAATCTGAACTATCATTAAGCATATTTATCAAGGATGATGACTTCCACAGGCGCTTGAGGGGAAATAATATAAATGAGTGGATGATAGCGGCAGTTTAATATAACCTCTATGCTGCCGAGAAAGGCTGAACACCACACAACGGCAAGAGGTATAGGTCATCATGAGCCACCCCCGCCCGGGGGAGTGGGGGGGGGGGGAGGGAGAGGGGCTCATGATTACCTATATCTCTTGCTGAAACCACTTTGTCGCCAAGTTCCTTTGGACGGCTGGTGGGGATCTTTGCGTTGAACTGACAAAGGTTTCCAATAACAAACGGCGTTAGCTGGTAGTGAAGGGGTTAACAGTAGCTATTGCTGCGTGCACAATAAGGTTAACCCTTCGGGGCCAGTGGTCCCTGGCCGTGGTTTTTTTTTTAATTATTAAAAAAACCAAACAACGAAATCATTTTACATTCAGAGTCAAATAATTTCATTCACAAAAAAAAAAAAAAAAAAAAAAAAGGCTATTTTAAATAGAGCGAGCAAGAGGCAAAGAACCTCATGCCCCCCGCGACTGCGGGGGCTCATGAGGTTCTTTGCTTCTTGCATATTCAAACAGCATGAGGTTCTTTGCCTCTTGCATATTCAAACAACATGAGGTTCTTTGCCTCTTGCTCGTGAGGTTCTTTGCCTCGTGCATGTGGTGGATTGTTTCACCTTGCATTGAGGGGGGTTAATGGTTGCGACATCATTCTAATGGCAACGTTTGATATCCTCTTTTCGTCACCACACTCTGGCTTTGATGAAAACGGCCGGAAATAATTTTGTGAATCTTCAAGCGCGTAGGTGGGGCATCCGTGGGCGTCGCTTTGCTGTGCTTTGATGATCTACGGTGGTTTCACTCTCAGAGCCAACTAGCTCACAGATTAATATCTACAGCTGCCCGCGCCACATTCTAGTTGAAAAAAAAAAGACTCATACGCGCACGGTAGGCTTCTGTTCTTCAAAACCAAGATAATAATAGTAATAATACTAATAATAGTTGTATGCTGCTGCTGCTGCTGCTGCTGACGACGATGATGATGATAATAATAATAATAATAATAATAATATAAATCATCATCATCATCATCATCTTAATCATCATCATCATGTAGATTTTAGCGG
The DNA here is from genome assembly GCA_036245525.1 of Semisulcospira habei. Classification (NCBI taxonomy): domain Eukaryota; kingdom Metazoa; phylum Mollusca; class Gastropoda; family Semisulcospiridae; genus Semisulcospira; species Semisulcospira habei. Next base: position 78,788,000 of record BTPG01000001.1, on the reverse strand, counting down.
TCAGCCTCCAAATTAATGACTCTCTCAGCGCGATTCACACAGATACTAATACTTTTAGCCTAATTGAAATCACTTTCCTCAACCAAGGCGTATGCCTCAAGATTAGCGCCTGAATAAATTGAAGCCTGCACAGGCGCCACGCTATTCAGGCACTAACCATGCTTTGCACGTAAAGCGCACCCCCCCCCCTCCCCCCTCCCCCTCAGCGTATAGCGATCAGCCCGCTGCGCCCCTCCACAGGAAAACGGGCTAGCTAATACAGCGTTTGCGTGACCATGTTGCGTTAAGTCCTCTTTGGCAGCGAAAACAATACAAAAGGTCCTCGGGCCGACGTCAGCCTTAGCCTTGATCAGTTTCAAATGCTACCATCAGGCAGACGTTTCAACATGCCACTTGCCCAAAATAATGTTTTTAAGAAGTCCTTTATTTTAACTGCTGTCTTGATTTTGAACTCTTGCTTATAACGCCGTGATATATAATATGTGATCTACTTAACACTACCTCCCATCTTCTGATAGATTGCTTGTGAGGGATTGCTGCAATTATAATACTAATGGAATGTTCTTATAGTGTTTACTAGTGTCTTGTCTTGTTGTTTTATGACGAGCCAAAAGGCTAATTTCTGTCGTGCTTTGACTCGAACAGACAACAATACAGTTTTATTGTATTGTATAATAATAATAATAATAATAATAATAATAATAATAATAATAATAATAATAATAATAATAATACTAATAATAATAATAATAATAATAATAATAATCATATACCAACCATTATGTAGGCGTCTTTTTATGTGAATGGGCTCAAAGCGGCTCACCTGTGTGGGACCCTCACCAGAAGAAAAACAAAACAAAACAACAACAACAACAAAACAGAAACAAACATCTCATCAACTCTGTCGAGGATGTCCAACGCCGTGCTGCCCGAAGGATCACTAGAGACTTCAGCCCCACATCCAGCGCCACTGCCCTCGTTGCTGGCCTCGACCTTCAGCTCCTCAGAGAAAAACACCAAGTAGACATTCCACATTGATGTACAAAACCATGCAGTGCCTTGTGGACATCACGCCCCCTACTAGCCTTCTTCGCGCCTCAACACGAGCTTCTCGTGGCTACAACAACAAACTGTTGGGGCCAGTTGCATGAGCGAGCTTAGTCCTGCACCAGCCACTAAGCAAGGTGCTCCGCTATAGCTCGCTCCTGCAACTGGCTCCTGGTGCCTCAGTCAAAAACTGATGCCCACCTCTATTCCTTCTTTCCCTCCGGCGGCCATCCGTCTCTGGAGCTCTCTGCCACCAGCAGCCACTTCCACAGACTCCCTCCCCACATTCAAGCACATTGCTGAAGGTTGGGTGAGAGCAATCTGACGCCCCAACAGAAACCAAATTTTAACATGCTTTTACTTCAGCACCCGCCCCTTTTAGGTATATATAATTTTCCCACCCATCGCATGCGCACACAGTGGGTTATCCTCTCCATAGAGGTTTCCACTCTAAAGAAGAAAAGAAGAAGAAGAAGAAAAAGAAGAAGAAGAGCTGAACCCAACACTGGCACTCACGTGAAACACACGCACTCATTCTTCAGGACGCAGGATCCAGCGAACTTCTTAATTACTACAAAAGGGGCGCAACCTACTGTCTATCCTTACCATAAAGGGGATCAGCCTACTGTCTCTGACCTGATCCTGATTTGGCCATAACTCCCATTGATTTACCCCGGAGAGAAAATATTTACTCCTCGTTCTGACTATTGATGAAAACCGATCAGCATTGTCGGGCCCTTTGTGTGCCGGTGCAGCCAGGAAGCAAAAGGCCCTCGGACCCACGACGGGCCGCGGTGGGCCCGCACACGGCCGTGCGCGGGCCCACTGCGGTCGTCGTGGGCCCGGAGACGTTTTGTTTCCTGGGGTAGCGCGTTTCACCGCGGTGATTCCTGCAGAAATCATTGTGACGAAACACGCTACTGACATTCCTAAATGGGTTATAGCACTGGAACTCTCTGGTGTATTCGCGAAGTAGGCCAGCTATTCACGGACGATGGACGCACATGTCAAACAATGAATGGACAAATAACAAAGAGAGAGAGAGAGAGAGAGAGAGAGAGAGAGAGAGAGAGAGAGAGAGAGAGAGAGAGAGAGAGAGAGAGAGAGAGAGAGAGAGAGAGAGAGAGAGAGAGAGAGAGAGAGAGAGAGAGAGAGAGAGAGAGAGAATCGAACAAAGCCATATGTCGGTAAAAATACAATGAGAAAAAAAAAAGGCTATCGCAGTCTCTGACCTACATCGTGTGCCCTGGTCAGTCGTTTAGTACCTTACGGCTGGCGCCATATGGTCCAAAATCACAGACCAGTACACGTAAACACTCGCAAGGTATCCCTGTCCGGGATCTAAGTAAACATTGACACAGAACACTCTCCATAGAGGTTCTTTAAAAAGTTCGTCGATAGTGATCTGAACACCGGAAGAAAAATCCGCGCCACGAGAAACGCGGATGTAAATGTGGCGAGCAAGTGGCATCAGTAGACGTAAAGCCCCTCCGCAGACTGCAGGTGTTCGTGAGGACCTAAGTCTCTTTGCAGATCGGAAGAGTTGGATGAAGGGAGTTTTTTTTTTTCGGTTTGTTTTATTTTTTGCCGAGCTTGTCAATTCTGACTGGGCGGTCTGGTCATGTATCCGACGGTATTGTGGGTGTACCAAACCCATTGAGGCCACACGCTACAACAATGACGCTTAATGAACAATCACGGTCGATCTGACCACTCAACCGTAAAGAGGTATGAAACGGGCTTCAATCTATGTAGAATTAACTCATTCCAGACGCCCCGCATCAATGGCTGCCGAAGCGTTGTATAGCGAAGCTATTGATGCAGGATTCCGTAACTGAGTTAGAGCATGACGGTGACTATATATTATAGACCTGTTACAATTTTCCTGGCCATGGCCAGTGGTGTTATGGACTATTTTCCCAGACAAAACAAAGAGCTGACAACGCTTGGCTCCAGGACACAATTAACCAATATCATACTGAGGCTAAATGCTTCAAATTTGGACACTGTCATGTGTATTTTACGCAAGCTACATTATAGCACTTACGGATAAGGATGTAGACCAATGGCCTTAATTCAAGGGTGGTGCCAAAATAGCTTGGCGCCTAAAGGTGCCAAGCTATTCTGGCACTACCCTTGAACTATTTTAATCAAACTTATTTTACACACTGGTGTATTCCGAATGATAAGGGTTATGACCAATCTTGAGCTGAATCCAGAAAAATATAATGAGTACCAAGTTTGGGACCAGAAAGAAATAAAGACTAAGCTTGGGTCTAGGAAAAAATAAAGGCCATGCTTAAACTCAGTCCAGCAAAACATAACGAAGACCAAGTTTGGGACCAGAAAGAATCATTTGGAGAAAAAAAAAAAGCTTGGGCCCAAAACGAAATATTCATAAAGCCCCAGCTTGAGTCTAGAAATAAATATTCATAAAGCCCAAATCTTGGATAAAATAAAATTATGAAGACAAAGCTTGGGTCCAGAAAGAAGCATTCATAAAGACTCAGAGTCAGACTGAGTAAAAACAGAAGCAACCAAAAACCTAGATTACGTCAACAGAGAAATATTCATAAAAATCCATTTTTGGCCCCTTTATAACCCCCCCTCCCCCTCCCCCCCCCCCCTCCCTCCCCCCCCCCCCCCCCCCCCCCGCCACCTCAAATACAAGGACCTAGTTTGGGGCCAGACAGAAGCTGAAGACCATGTTTGAGCCCGGAAAAAGAAGGCAAAGCTTGTATCCAGAAAAAAATAAACGGTAATCATACCCACCCCACCCCCTACCCCCTTCCACCCCCACCCCCCACCTCCCAACAAAAAACAAACAAACAAGCACAAAAAACGAAAACAAAACAAAGGTAAATAGAAGGCTCGGATGAACAAGGTCTGCCCAGAAAACAAAAAAAAACCGAACTTAGGTCCACTTAGAAAATAGAAGTCCAACCTTCGGCCCGGGAAAAAAAAAAATAAAGCTCGAGTACGAATAAAAAAAATGTTCGGCAGAGAGAGAGAGAGAGAGAGAGAGAGAGAGAGAGAGAGAGAGAGAGAGAGAGAGAGAGAGAGAGAGAGAGAGAGAGAGAGAGAGAGAGAGAGAGAGAGAGAGAGAGAGAGAGAGAGAGAGAGAGATAGTGAGAGCGAGAGAGAGAGAGAGAAACAAAACTGAAGACAAAGCTTGCGTCGAGGGAAAAGGGAAGAAAGAACAAGTTTAGGTTCGCGTTATCTCTTTCACCCCCGACACACCACATCAAGACATGGATCTAGCGTGATAGTTCAAGGGTCGTGCCAGAATAGCTTGGCGCCCATAAGCGCCAAGCAATTCTGGCTCCACACTTGAACTATTACGCTCGACCTCTCTCCAGAAGTGTAATACAGCCTTTAGATGGCAACTTCAAAATTTGGGGATTTCGGTCCTGGGGCAGAATCTGTTGACTCTCTACTGCCAGTTGACTCTCTACTTCTGGAATCATCTTAAAATTCAACCGCGACGGAACCCAGCCGTCAAAAGAATATTCATACAAAATAGTTTCAGCAAGAGGTATAGATCCTCATGAGCCCCCGCAATTGCGGGGGCTCATGAGGATCTATGCCTCTTGCAGTTAGCTGGTGTAAGGTTTACCGGGAAGTGAGCGGGTTATTAAAAAAAAAGACTAGCATGGCTTGGTTCCAGAAAAAATATATATATACATAAAAAGAGCAAAGCTCGCAGAGGACGAAAATCAATGCAGCTATACGCCGGCGCAACTTGAGTCCCAATCTCATTGATGGCAGGATGATCTATAATTATAGGCCTACTCACGAGGTTAAAGTATGTGTCCCTTTCACGTCCAAGCTATAGTAGGTTCTCTTTATGCCTACGGCCAGAGGGCGCAAGCTGAGTTTGGAAGCATTGTTCATTCAACGTCAAAGAGCCCACTCAGGGGCGGATCTTTGATATTTTGGCAAGTGGTGAGTCTTAACACACACGCGGCTTGCCCCCCCCCCTCCCCCCCCCCCCCACACACACACACACTCCCGCTTTTCGATTTTTCGGCCCCTGGAAGCAAGGTCTAGCGTCGGGGGGAGGGACCTTTTGTATCAGGTTAAAGGTGCCAAAGAAAACGTTGACCCCCCCCCCCCCCACCCGGCTCCCCCTTCCAGGTAACTGATGCGCCCCAGTTAAAGGAACTTGGATACTTGCGGCTCATGAGGATCTATACCTCTTGTAGCTGGGTGGTGTTTCATTTTTTTCTTAGCAGTGAAAGGGTTGAGATGTTCAGCTAAGCACTACGCGCTGATCGACCGCGACAGCTGAAAGTTATTTCACGGTTAGGGGGCGGCTCCATATTGACATGCTGCGAGACTGGTGCACTGTAACAGTTCAAGGGTAGTCCCTGATTAACTTCGTGCGTTCGAGCCGTCAAACTTTACATGATCTACCTATGAGTTCTATTAACTTCTTTCCTGCCACTGGACGCATCATGTGTTGTTGAAATCTTTCTGCATTCAACTACGAAAGGCACAAACGTCCGGCAGGCAAAAGTGGATTCAGCAAGAGGTATAGATCCTCATGAGCCCCTCGGATGCAAGGGCTGATAAGGATCATAACCCATTATATCCCGAGGGTGGAATCGTCTCTTTTATTATATATCCTGTGATGTCTACGTCAACGTTGTGGAGACAGATCGACCATGAAAATTCAAGAGTGGTGTCAGAATCGCTTGGCGCCCGCAGACGCCAAGCCATTCTGACACCACCCTTGAACTTTCATGGACGATCTACATCCTGTCGTAGCGTGTCGGGACCGCTCCATGGGTTAAAGATGCCCCAGCTAAACAAGCACTGCCCTTGATCTATCGATCACAGTCGACCAATCCTGTGCAAATGACGTCAGGTTGTAAGCTTACACCGCGATGATGTACCGTCTGATTGTGATGCATCAGAATCCATTGTGGTTATTTCCCTGTGGACGGGAGGCACGCGCGAATCTGATGATAGCCTTCTGGAGGAGGGCTAGTTTGAGACACATCAATTCTTCAGATTCCAGCCCTGCGGCGCCTCGAGCATGTGAACACACTGACGTACTTAGTAAGAAATCCCCAAAATCTGGGAGAATTCCACGAGCTCTACAGGACGATATTTATAAATCTAGAGATTGTCTTCCAAAGACGAGATACCAGGGTAAAGATTGACCAGGATTGTTCAAGGGCGATGCTATAATAGTTTGGCACCTAAAGGCGCTAAGCTATTTTGGCACCACCCTTGATCTGTCATGGTCGATCAGTTTCTTTGCTGTTGCGTCAGGGTTGGATTGGTAGTAATGCTGAGTTGCTATACCTCGCCCTGTGCCTAGGTGACATGCACCAGCGGCGCCATTGTTGCTATTTTCGCACCTGACCGGTCGCTCGGACCGGTCCTGTGCAACAGATCGGTTTAAAGCGTGTGGTCTCTGCACTTGCAACGAGCAATCTCTGAGAAAGAATCACGTGACGTTTGATTGCTGCAAATAAGATGAATAAAGAATAAACCCTTTCCCATAATATGGGATTGTTTATTATACAATCAGGCAATAATGCATCCTTATGCTAGCACCACGAAACATTACACGATTTGGCAGATTTAAAAAATAGCTTTTTTCCTCAATGGTGGTGATTTTGCGACATCTGCTTCGCTTTGCAGCAGAGAGCACCATCGTAGCCGTAGTACGAGAGACGAGTGCACTACAATGGAATCCAGGAATACCCAAGTTCTGACGAGAATGAAGTACCCTTGGAGACCTATCTTTTTCCAGATGGGATGTACGCCCTTGAACATTTTATGCTCAAGGGGGGGCAACGCTAAAACTGGAAACGAACCGTTTTTCGACTGCGATCACAATCTTCCACGAGAACGTACGAGACCACACTACAAGTGCAGAGGCCTACTGACTGTTCTGGTGCACAGGACCAGTCCGAGCGACCGGACACTGAGATGCGAAAATTGCAGTAATGGCGCCACTGGTGCGTTTAACATAGGTACAGGGCAAGATATACCAACTCAGCGGTAGTAATAGATACCGGCAACATGACCCCACTTATAGGAGACGACAGCTACGTGTGTGTGTGTGTGTGTGTGTGTGTGTGTGTGTGTGTGTGCGCGCGCGCGCGCGTGCGTGCGTGCGTGCGTGCGTGTGTGTGTGTGTGTGTGTGTGTGTGTGTGTGTGTGTGTGTGTGTGTGCGCGCGTGCGTGTGCGTGTGCCGTGTGCCTCCTAAAACACTCGTCGCCATATGACTGTTCAGATACAAATATGACAGAAAATCTTCATCATCGACCCTATTAGCGACTGGTTGTTGATCAGTTTCAAAACAGTATAACTCGACCTCACTTCGAGGAGTGGGTGGGTGGGTGGGGGGAATGGAATCTGTACCTCTTGATATTTTCTTTTATACCCGTGGTTCATGGACATAGGAGGCCACAAACTTTTAATCTAAGATGGTTTCTTCGGTGAGAAAAATGTTTTCGGGCCGAGTTCAGAGCGAGCCATAAAGTCCAGGACTGCCTTTGCGTTCGCGTTAACAAGGTGCTGCATTTAAAACAGTGAAGGAAGAAAGGACAACAAATATATTTGAGCAAGGTCATCGGACTGACGTAGGCCTGAGTTGGCCCGCGTGCCAACTCAGGCCTACATCAGGCCGAGGACCTTGTACCTGCTGGCTTGATAGGATCACAAACACCTGATGCATCGCATCTGAATCAGTAAAGGGCCGTCAACCTTGTGACGTTTACAATCGCGGGCCAGTGGTTAGGAAAAACCCCACAGCCAGCGCCTTCCATCACTGAATTAGAAATGTCCTAGCACCCGTAACTCCTGAATCACCTAAACGTGTAAAACAAAAATATAAATGAGTAAAAAAAAAAAAAAAAAAAAAAAAAAAAAAAAGGCAGGTCCTTATTAGCCCTGTACAGCCTGAAGGAGCTTATGAGAATCGAAATACCTCCTGTTGTGTTGGATTGCGTTAGAACCGCCAGCTTATGACTGAGCAACAAGCATGTAAATGCCAACGACTAACATGCACCCAAAGAAAGGGTCACATCCTCAGGAGCCCCTACAGCCCTGAATGAGGATCATGAGGGTCTATTGTTCTTGCGTATGGACTCAGTTGCACGCGATCGCAGCATGGGCCAGCCACGAAGGAATGTGCGCCGCTATAGCGGCGCATCTTACTTAGTCCGCCGTGGGATGGCCTTAGTTGCCTGCTTGGCGTTAAACCCAAATAACCAACTAACTGGCATCTTACTTAGTGGCTGGCGCAGAACTAAACTCACTCATGCAAAAGGCCCTCTGCCCCCAGGAGCCTGCAAGGAAGCCATCCCGCTAAACAGGCACCGTTTATGCTGACAGTTATTGGAGCACAGATACCGATAGGGGAAGCTTTACGTGCCATGGGGGTGTAAATAAAATGGCGTGTTGGCGGAAAAGACTGAGGTGCGGGAAAGTTAGATGAATGGCTTGAATTGCTGCAGTGAGGCATAATCGTAAGGCAAACACTGCGCACAAAAGGTCATCGGGCCGAAGTTGGCCGATGTTGGCCCGCGCACGGCCGTGCGCGGGCCAACAGCGGCCAATCTCGGCCAGATGACCTTTGCGCAATGGTTAAAAAAAAAAAAAGTGTAGTTAATGATATTTTCGGGTTTTAACAAATAAAAATGACAAATGAACGAACGAGCGATGGCACGCATGCACGCACGCTCGCACGAACGAACGCTCGCACGAACGAACGCTCGCACGAACGAACGCTCGCACGAACGAACGAACGAACGAACGACAAACACACAAACAAAGGAACAAACAAACGAACGACTAGCCAAAGCACGACGAAGGAACGAATGAACGAACGAACAAAAGAACGAACAAATGAACGAACAAATGAATGAACGAACGAAGGAAGGAACAAACAAGCAAACATGCAAACAAACAAGGAAGTAAACAAACAAACAAACCAAGAAACAAACGAATGAATGAATGAATGAATGAAAGAATCAACAAAAATACAAACAAGCAAGCAAACAAACAAAAACAGTTCTACCACACATATCCGCACACAAAATACGCTGGACACAAACCTGGACGTGGACGTGGACGTGGACGTGGCGGCGGCTGTGATGGTGGACCGGCGAGGAGCGAGAGCAGTTTTGAACTGTCCGTTCGGTTCTGCCGGGGAGAATCGCTCTGAATTTGACCGGCGTAGTTTCATCTCCGACGGCTCCACAATAGACACACTCTTCCTCTTGGGTTTAATATCGCCAGAGCTGTTTCTGTCCCTACACCCAGAAATCCTTTGGTTCACATCAGATTGTAACGGAGGAACTTTGTCTCCGCCCAACTCGAAATCCACAGTCCGGTCCGACTTTTCACGCACTGATTTATTTTCCCGCGTCGTGTTTGAAATGGAGGAGGAATGGGGCACAATTGCAGATGCTCTTCGAGCGTAGTAGTCTCCCTTGGGATTCCGCTCCGAGCCCGTAGAGTTACGCTTACTGTTGTGCATGTGTCTGTGTCGCAGGATCACCCCTCCATTGCTCTCACTGTGGCTGTCTTTATTGTCTTTTGCGGCGTTTTGAGCATCCTCAGGGTCTAAATCCTCCCGGCCATCCTCGTCAATGACCGTCTGGGTGACTGACCACTCGCAGGAAGAGTACCCGGAAGACTGGAGCAACTGGCGCGTGTTGAAGAGGTAGGCATCGCCGAAGGACCGTGAGCGCCGGACTCTGGGCGTGCTCTCTGTATCACTGCCGCTCGCCGGGGAGGTGGGCGCTGTGGATGGGACTGTGGACGACTTTGTAGTGGAAGAGGACCCGCCGAACGACCTGCAAGTACAGAAGAAACACTATCATTGTAGACTCAACGTCAGATCTCTAGCCGTCAAACAAACATGGCCCATATAAAGTATTTTCAGCAAGAGGCATAGATCCTCGTGAGTCCCCGCAACTGCGGGGGGCTCAGGAGGATCTATACCTCTTGCAGTTGAATGGTGTTCTTTTTTTTTCTTTCTCGTCAGTGAAAGCTTTCAAATCATCCAGATTTAGCTTCGACGCAATGCAACAAGATATATATAGATCATAGATCGGTCATTACAATTCCAGAGGGAGGTTGGTTGCTTGTGCATTGCTTAACGTCCAGATAGCAACACGACTTTCTCAGGACGTGCACGCGCTGATCAGGAGACAGATCGACCATGATAGTTCAAGAGTGGTGCCAGAGCAGTCTGGCTCTTAAAGGCGCCTAGCTGTTCTGGCACCACTCTTGAACCAAAATGTCAAGAGATACAAGTGCTACGTTCAGCAATGAAACACAAGAATCTATGTTGCAACCTACACCGGCTGTCTCCCTCCAATCGCTGCCGCTGACCGACTGACAGCAAATCGTGGGAGACAACCAGTGTGATATCAAGCATGTTAGTCTAAGGGTGGTGCCGACACACCATCAACAAGGTATGGGACGACGATGATAGTGCAAGGGTAGCGCCAGAACAGCTTTGCGCCTAACGACCTGAGAAAATGTAAGAAACCAGTCTGGCTGCAGTTCATAACAACAAGATAGGATTGCTTGTGACCATGACAGTTCTGGGGTGTGCTAGATTAGCTCAACCATATGAATGTGGATCGACTTCACCGTGGTAGTTCAAAGGCGGTGCTATAAAAAATCTTGGCGCCTCCTGTGGTATGTGTGCGGCCACGGTGCTCAGAAAATGAAAACGGTCACCCCCTCGGGACAGTTTTCTAAATAAAGCTGAAAGACATTTTGACGTAAAATCTTTTTGGGTCAGGTTTCATTTGACAGCTCTTTCCTTTTGCAATTATATCCTGATTTTAACCCTTTGATTGTCGGTCGCGCATTTTGTCGAGGTGATTCCTGCTTTGGCTGTCGGTATGACGGCTTTTTCTTCGGGGTTATTCATGCTTTCGCTGTCGGTATGAAGGCTGTTTCTTCAGGGTGATTCCTGCAGGACATACAATCTTTCGGGGCTGGTTTTAATTTGACAACTCTTTCCCTTTGCAATTATATCCTGATTGTAACCCGTTGGCTGTCGGTTTGACGTGGTGATTCCTGCAGGACACAACTAAAATCTTTTCTGGGGCAGGTTAATTTGACAACTGATTCGTTCCCTTGCAAGTTTATCACCATTTTAACCCTTCGGCTGTCAGTAGCGACAAAATCGCTACCGACAGCCAAATGGTTAACGCCTTTCCTGCCAGCATTAAGAACTTAAGTATGTCGCTGTGACAATCACTGAGATTTACCAAAGGAATGCTTGGCACGCCTGAGGCAAACTGAAGGAGGTGACACCGAGGTCAGCGAGAGGCGTGGATCCTCATGATGCGAGAGGCGTGGATCCTCATGAGTCCACGCCTCTCGCATCTGGATGGTGTTCGATGTGCTCCGACGGTGAAAGGGTAAAATTCATATCGGCTGCCTGCGCTGAATGTTTTTTTGTGTGGTTTTTTTTTGTGTGTCTGTTATGTTGGGTGTAAGATAACGTGAGAAGATCATGAAAGCTTTAGCAGTTGTGTTTACTAAACTGACAGTTATATGTATTTTGGGCGCATTGGACCACTGGACATGTTTGAAGAGAGAGAGAGAGAGAGAGAGAGAGAGAGAGAGAGAGAGAGAGAGAGAGAGAGAGAGAGAGAGAGAGAGAGAGAGAGGGATGATGATGATGATGATGATGATGATGATGATGATGAAACTTTATTTTTCAACAATAAACAGTTTTGACAGAAAACAATTCGTCATTTTACAAACTTGCCGTTCCTAACATCTACAGCATAGAAAGAGAAAACTAGAAAAAATATATTTACATACAAAAACCCAGTAGCACCATTATATATAGAAAAAATACTAATACTCATCACACACACATGCACACACGCACGCACGCGCGCGCCCCGCACACACACACCCACACGCACCAACAAACATGAGCACACACACACACGCACGCGCACACACATACCAACCATATGTGTGAAATACATGAGGTACAGGAGATATTACAATACCTGAGAGAAGTACTAAGTTTGATTCATCAGGTAATCAGAAAGTTTTGTTTTAAAACTTCCTGGTGAGGTAATAGTTTTCAAGTGTGCACGGATAGAATTCCAAGCAAACGGGGCCAGAAAATGCCATACTAGTTTTAAAAAGGTCGATTCTTGGCAGTGGTAAGGGTAAGGTATGGTTTCTTGAGGTCCGTTTACGTTCTTGGTGAGATACATTTGATGATTAGATACTGGGGTGTCATATTATTCAGTATCTTATGCATAAAGACGCATTTTTTTTTAAAAAGTAAGTTGCTGACGCAGACCGAGAATTTTTAAGTGTCTAAGTTTGTCTGTGGTATAGATGGGGCGTCTATCTATCATCTATACAGCTCTTTTGTATATGGAGTTTAACCTCTTCATGTGGACATCACTGCAGCCGTCCCACACCGTGGAGACATAATCGAAGTGGGACTTTATATGAGCATGAAAAAACAATTTACGGGTATTTGTATCCGTTACATGTCTAAGCTGGGACAATAAGAAAGTGTTTTTAGCAATGATCTTACAAACAGCATTTATATGGGTTGTTCATAACAGTTGTTCATCAACATGTATTCCTAAGAATTTACGCTCAGTGACTTGTTCAACAGGTTCAGCGTTTAATTGTAATTGTAATGGCTGCAGTCGGCGTTGGTGTTTTTGTCGCGTGGCGATTAAGATACTCTTTGTTTTAGCAAGGTGAAGAACCATATGGTTCTGTCTACACCAGTCAGATACCTCATACCTCATGTGCTTTTTAAGGGGTTTTGACAAAGCTGACAGAAGGGAGATTGGACGATAATTATTGACATCTTCAAGATCTTTTGTTTTAGGGATTGGGATTACCTTTGCTTCTTTAAGAATGGTTGGAAATGTACTTTGCTTTATGCAGAGGTTGAAAATATATGTTAGTGATTCTACTGTATACGGTAATGAGATTTTGAGGGTTTCAGTATCAATACCATCAATGCCAGCAGACTTTTTTTCGGCATGCCAGAAATGTATCTGCCGACTTCCGCAGCTGTAATATTAGGGATGGTGAAAGTATTTGATATAATTGTGGGTTTTTTAAAAAGTGTTTACTGAGAGAACTCGGCACTTCATACGGTTTGCTGTTATTTGCAGCTCACAATGCCAGTATTTCGGCTGTCGTTAAGAAATGGTTATTTAATATATCAGCTGACACATGAGATGGAATTTCGGGTGCTGATTTACCCTTCGTTATGACGTTCAGAGCTTTCCAAACAGATGCCGTGTCGCCTTTTTGTCTCGAATCATTTGTTGGGGAAAAAAAGACTTCTTAGATGCTCTAACTAAATATTAGACACGATTGCGTTGTTGTTATTTTTGTTTTTTTGAATTCTCTCTAACTAGTTTGTCTCTAACTGACATGGCCTGCTTGATATCCGCTGCTAACCAGGGTGGCAGGGTGGAATGTTTAACTCGTTTTTAACGTATTGGCGCATGTTTATTGTGGACACTGAGAAACAGATCCATCCAACACGACGAGGCACGGTCAGGAGATTGGTGATCATAAACCTCAGTAAACGGAGCATTGTGCAGGTCCCACGTAAATTCGTCTTTATTAAAGTGTTTAAAGGAGCGATATTTTATAGTTTTATGTCTCTTAGTTGTTTGCTTGTCTAGTTTCATGGAAACGTTACAACATACTGGGTTATGATCGCTGACAGCTAAGGAGGGAACCTGTACATTTGATATTTTATTAAGAGAGAGAGAGAGAGAGAGAGAGAGAGAGAGAGAGAGAGAGAGAGAGAGAGAGAGAGAGAGAGAGAGAGAGAGAGAGAGAGAGAGAGAGAGAGAGAGAGAGAGAGAGAGAGAGAGAGAGAGAGAGAGCGAGAGAGAGAGCGAGAGAGAGAGAGAGAGAGAGAGAGAGAGAGAGAGAGAGAGAGAGAGAGAGAGAGAGAGAGAGAGAGAGAGAGAGAGAGAGAGAGGCAGAGGCGACGCAAGGGAGGTGAACGATAGCAAGGTTTGGTTGCAAGGTTCTAGTTTTCTCCCCGGACCGTGGCACTTGGGTGCATGAACCAATATCATAGTCGCACTGCGGACGCAGAGGACTTTAAAGGCCCACTACCGCCGTAACTATTCAAATATGCACTTCTGTAACAGATGGTTACGAAACGCTGCACACAGGTATAGCCATGGTTCATTCAGACACAGGACAATCCAGGTTTAGCACATGTCGTCTTTATATCAAGTAACTTGACTTGACAATGACTCCACTCTGTTCTAGAAATACGCCTCTATCAATGTGAGAAACAGCTAAAAATAAACTAACAGGCTAACGGCAGCGCGGAATAAATAAGTGCGTGTACTTTTGCTGCGTGTCCCAACTAGTGCTGTTAACGTTCATTATGTGTGTCGACAAGGCATAACAAAGGTCTTGGTGCTGTGAATGTGTCCGCTTCAGATGTATGCGTAATGGTACTTTAATTAAAACAAAAGTGGCGCTGAAATGGACTAACACATTTGAGAACAGTGATTACTGTGATGTCCAAAACACAGTCTGCGCCCACTGGCATTGACAGGGGTTAAACCAACGCCATCCGGTGATGGGCGCCTGTGGCCGCAGACTACACAAATTCCTGTCAGACGTCCAGCCACCTGACACATTAACCCCATCCCTGCCAGCCACTAGAGTGATAGGAGTCTCTCCGTGAAACCACCGCCGATTCAGATACTGATAGATGCAGATAGGCTTAACCTCGTCTGCTTGAGGCGCACTAAAATACACGTGACAAGCAAGAGGTATAGATCCTCATGAGCCCCATCAACTTCGGGGGCGCATGAGGATCTATGCCTCTTGCATTTGGGACTTGCTCAAGTTGTGCCGGCTGTTACGTGGTAGAGTCGTAGTCGTAGTATGATAAACACCAGACGCACGCACGTAAGGTTCTTTTAAATAAACTTCATTCAGCTGCACCTGTCACAAGTGGCTTAAGGATGTAGGCTATACTGGAGTAACAGTTCCAACAATATTTTAATTCAGCGATGCGATCTCCACACAATGCATTCCTAAATGCACCAACACTGATACAATGTCTCTTCCGCAAGGTCAACACTGGCGACACAAAGTTCCTCATACAACGTACACCACCGTTACGCTGCGTCTCTCAGAATGTACACCCTATACGGGCCACGTTCCTACGATAAACTGTGTGTCCCTACAACTGACAATGAATGAAAAAGTACACACGTGCTTCATAGCACAATCTTTTATAGTAGAACGACTTTCCAGAATAATCTAAAAATTTCACACAACGCAACCAATCAGAACAGAACACGAAACTGAAACTCGTAAATATTAATAAAAAAAAAAAAAAGAACTTTCTAGAATAACTACAATAGTCTACAAAAATTCGACTGCTAATTTCAGCCCCAAATCCCAGCGTGTAATGACGTCACATTAGAGTATGGCAGACCGCTCACGACCTTCCATAACACACACTGAACGGCTGTTAATTTCACGCGCACAGAAAACAACTATAACTAAAAATAGAGCTTGCAATTTGACGTACATGTAAGGTCACTAGACAGCGCGACCTTGCTAGAACATTCTAATCTATTTTCAGCCTACGCATTTCAAAAATCAACCGCTCTTCTCCGTGCGACTTTGCTAGAAGCTTCCGGACTAAACGTAGAGTATCATAACAAAGCCAAATCCGCAATCTGCGCGAACAAAAAAGAATCTTACTGAAAAGGTACGTGATTCGTAAATACGATAGCTCAAATAAATATCGGATCGTTTCCTACGATTAACACTTGCATGCTCTCACAGAACAACACAACCACAATCGTAACACCGGCGTGCCGACTGTCACGTGTATTTATCATCAATAACAGGCTTCACAACTTGGCGACTTCCCGCAGAAAAGGTAAACAATCACTTGATACATGTGTGAGTGAGGGGCTTGCCTACAGCGCTACACTGAGGTTGTGTTCTCCTCGCCATCGTCGTAAATTCAACGCAAAAGAAATGACATGAAATGAAATAAAATTAAACTTTATTTCTTAACGGATATGCCATTGTTCATACTTGCCGTTGCTACTTTACCCCCCCCCCCCCCCCACCCACCAAAACACAAAAACAACAACAAACAAACAACAACCAAAAAACCCAACAACAACAATCCAAAGGAGCGTGGTACAAAGTAGTGTGAAAAAGAGGCATAGATCCTCATGAGCCCCCCGCAACTGCGGGGGTGGGGGGGGGGGCTTATAAGGATCTATGCCTTGCAGCTGGATCGTGTTGACGTTGTACACGCAGTGCAGGGGATAAGCCCAGTGCAGGGGATAAGCCCAGTGCAGGGGATAAGCCCAGTGCACGGGATAAGCCCAGTGCATGGGGGTATGCCCAGTGCAGGGGGATAAGCCCAGTGCAGGGGATAAGTCCAGTGCAGGGGGATAAGCCCAGTGCAGGGGATAAGCCCAGTGGCCACAGGCTGTTTCATTCTGATGGCAATCATTGTTAATTCCAACGCAAAAGAACGTCAGCCGTCAAAGGAACACAAGTGCAAAAGAAGGCTGACCAGAAGCAAAGAACCTCACAAGCCATCAAAAAGAAAAAGAAAAAACCTGGAGATCTGCAGGGGCGGATCAGTTACTTCGAAGGGGACGGGAGGGGGGGGGGTCCAACGTTTTGTTTGGGACCTTCAACCTTACACAAATAGCCTCCCCGACGCTAGACCTGCTTCCAGTTGCCGATAAATGAAACAACGGGGAAGTCGAAGGGGGGGGGGGGGGGGGCGGGGGGTAAGGAGGCGTGTCTCTTTCAACACTTTCGCCACTCGCCAAAATATCAAACAACGAGGAGAGGGGGGGGGAGGATGGGGGGGGGGGGGGGCTCGTGTGTGTGTGTGTGTGTGGGAGCTCGCCAAAAAAATCAAATAGGGAGGGAGTGGGGGGGGGGGGCTCCAAACAACCCAAAAAAGGGACTTTGTTCCAGGAATTTAAACAATCCCCCCCCCCCCACACACACACACACAGATCTGACTTGGACGGGAAAATGTATCACCAGTAGGCTTGATCTTCATTACTTATTTAATGGGAAGACCCCCCCCCCCTACACCACCCCGTCACACACACACACACACACACACACACACACACACACACACACACACACACACACACACACACACACACACACACACACACATTGCCTCCCTCCCCTCAAAAAGATAAATAAATAAATAACATAATAATAAATAAAGAAAATAAATAGGCGTCATTAACGAAGTACATAATAAATCAATAAATAAATAGGCGTCATTAACGAAGTGCACGAAGAAAGGCGTCAGTGATGACGTACACACGCAGGCACACACACACACACACACACACACACACACACACACACACGCGCGCGCGCGCGCACACACACACACACATACAAACGCGCACGCACGCACAGGCGCACGCACATACACACACACACACACACACACACAGACACGGAAGTCTCACATTGCGACACGACCTTGGCGCAATAATTGAAAAAGGTGTCACTGACGGAGTGCCACATTACAGCTGCGCCGCAGGGGATACAGAGATCAATCCTAGTTCCTGTTTTTGTCTGCGACTCCCAATCGCCAGCTAAATGTCACGGTCCTGCATCCGCAGAATATCTCTCCGCCACCACCACCCCCCCCCCACCCCCCAAAAAAAGAAATCCATCTGCAAGCTGCAAGAGGCATAGATCCTCATGAGCCCCCCCAATTGCGGGAGTTCAAGAGGATCTATGCCTCTTGTTCGGAAAAAGTGTGCCTCATTTACATCTGTCTGTTCCATTTACCAACACTAATCGACACTAAGTGTCGCGATGAGGAGCGGCATCAGCTACCAAGCACAACGGCCTATGACAACGTAATGTATGTACTAAAGACATAGTGTCTCGCAAGTTCCTGCATTTGTGAGGACTTAAGAGAATCCACGGTTCTTGCTTGCAACAATCGGTTCAAGTTATTTTCTCATCCGGGCTTACGCTTGAGCCGAAATGTTTTACTTATTTTATTTTATGTTATTTCAAATAAATTATTTCATTTCTTTCCTTTTGCTTTTTTTCATTCGCAAACTGGATCATTGACAGCACAAGCAAACCCTTGTTCCATCTGCAAAAGGCATTAAATTCTCATGAGACACCGAAGCTCAGTACAAGAGCTGATGCGAATGTTTGCACCCTGTTGGCTAGGCTCACGATTGGATGAATTTACTGCCATCTCTGCTACCTACACGATTCGCGGTTTCTTCTGGCTTTAAACCCATTACTGCTGGAGGCCACAAACTATGTCTAAAACCGGGTTAACCCTTTTAGCTCCAAGGTCCCATTTCTCACATTTTGGAGGCGTTGCATAATGGCTTCCTCACACGGAGACACGAAATGGAACATCATTCGTCGAAACGAGCGCATTTCATACATTTCTCCTGCATTTCACCGTTTCACGAAATGCGAAACGGCACATTTCGAGCAATACAACCTGTCTATATTCCCGAAACATTTCGCTGAAACATTTCAACCCGCTGCCCAATCACTGTCGTTCGCTCAGTCACGTGTTATCTGTCGCTATACAGGCCAGTGGACAGTGGGCAGATGTTCACATCTGCACGGGACATAGACGACCACGCCCTCCACGAGTCCCCTGCTGCCCTGCAGGTTAGGTTTTGGATAACCAAAAGCTAGGGTGCTGACACGGTACCTGATTGGGCGTATGAACTTCCTTGATGAAGTCACCACCCAGGACGAAGGAGTCGCACGAAGGCCCTCATCGGCCACGTGTCCAAGACCAAGGCGAGCCACTAGTTATGTGGAGTTTCGGTTGTGGTCAACAGCCTAGAGAGGGATGGACTCCGCCAGGTTCATTTGCCCAAGACACACCACATGCAATGACAACGTTACCTCAGTCCATAACGGATCGGTCGTCGCCCGGAACAAGGACCGCGCCTTCTGTCTTGCTCCAGGACAGAGGCGTTAAGTGTGTTACTGGTGCACCATCAAAACTCCGTGCCAGAAAAAACATCAGCATTGGCACTTGGAACGTCAGAACATTAAGAATGCCTGGAAAGGTAGAGGAACTGACACACGAAATGAACAGATACCATTGGACTATCCTAGGACTTTGCGAAGTACGATGGAAGAACCTTGGGGAAAAAACCCCAAGAAAACCACAAACTGTACTACGGTGGCAGAGATGACAAACACGAACAGGGTATCGGATTTCTCATCCACAAAGACATCGTGAACACTATCATGAGTTGTCGGACAGTCTCCAGCAGGCTTATCACCATCCAGCCCCATTTATATCACCATTGTACAAGTTTACGCTCCAACAACAAACTATGATGATGAGGAAATAGAAGACTTCTATAACAAACTGCAAAACGTCCTGGACCAGATCCTCAAGAAAGACATTCTTGTGGTGCAGGGAGACTGGAATGCCAAAATAGGAGAGAATGCTGTTAAGAACTGGAGAGGCACATGTGGACGCTACTGCAATGAAGAGACCAACGACATAGGCTTAAGGCTCCTGGAATTTGCCAGCGCAAATGATCTGAAGCTGATGAACACGTTTGGACCACACAAAGCATCCAGAAGGTGGACATGGCACAGCCCGAATGGAGAGCACCATAACCAAATTGACTACATCATGGTCAAGAGACGCTTCTAAACCAGTGTGAACATTGCCACGACAAGAAGTTTTTCAAGAGCAGATTTTGGAAGCGACCATGACTTAGTAATGATGACCTTCCGACTCCGCCTAAAGAAAGTCAACAAGCAGGGTCCTACCAGAAACAAGGACGCTCCTCTGTCATTCAAGATAGCGAAGGGTGTCTTAGGGAAGACCAAGACATTCTGAAGAGATGGACAGAGTACTGCTCAGATTTGTACCACCACCGAGCTACAGGGGACCCAGGCATATTTGTCACCCCACCAGTGACCAACAGTGTCAACTATCCCATCCTCCGAGAAAAAGTAGAGGCTGCCGTGAAGCCGCTAAAAAAAAGGGAAGGCAGCAGGAGCTGACAACATCCCTGCAATACGATCTGGCAGTCAGGGGAATGGCCCACACCATGGACCCAATCACTTATAATAACTCTCCCGAAAAAAAGACAACTTACAACAATGCCAGAATTATCGCACGATCAGTCTTATATGCCACCAAAGCAAAGTAATGTTAAAGATCCTACTGAACAGGCTGAAGCCACAGGCAGAGGAAATCATTGCTGAGGAACAGGCAGGCTTCAGACCAGGGCGCAGCACAACTGAGCATATCTTCAATCTGAGAGTTCTATGTGAGAGGTACCTCCAGCACTAGCAAGACCTTTATCATGTCTTTGTGGATTTTAAGAAGGCGTTTGACAGGGTGTGGCATGCAGCCCTTTGGTCCACCATGAAGCTGTACAACATCAATGCCAACCTAATCAAAGTAATAGAAAACCTTTACAACAAGGCCACTAGCGCAGGCTGCTTCAACGGCAAAATAGGAAATTGGTTTAGGACAACAGTCGGAGTCAGACAAGGCTGCTTGCTCTCACCTACTCTTTTTAACATCTGCCTGAAAAGAATCATGACGGACGCTCTGAAAGATCATGAAGGAACTGTCAGTAGTGGAGGCAGAACAATCAAGAACTTGCGCTTCGCGGACGACATTGATGACCTTGCAGGAACAGAGAAGGAGATAGCTCAGCTCGTGGTAAATCTGGACAATACAGCTATTGCGTTTGGGATGGAAATCAGCGCAGAGAAGACTAATGCCAGTGGCATTGGCACTGAAATCATGGTTGGAGGCCAAAAACTGGAAACATTTAAGAAATTCAAATACTTAGGAGCCATTGTGACAGATGAGGGATCAAAACTAGAAATAGTGTCCAGGACTGCTCAGACAAGAACAGCGCTGACAAGACTGAAGACCATATGGAAGGACAGAAACATCACACTCTGCTCCAAGATCAGGCTGATGCGCTCCTTAGTCATCTCAGTGTTCCTATTATTGCCTGTGAGTCATGGACCCTCTCAGCAGACCTTGACTAGAAGGATACAAGCCACTGAAATGAGATGTTTTCGAAGGCTGGTTGGCATTTCGTACAGAGATCACATCACGAACGAGGAAGTGGGAAGCAGAATCAGGCATGCCATCGGGCCCTATGAACACCTATTAGCCATTGTGTAAAAGCGCAAACTGAAGTGGTATGGGCATGTCACGCGAACAGCAGAGCTTGCCAAGACAATCCTGCAAGGCACTGTGCAAGGAGGGAGGAAGACAGAGAAAAAGATGGGAGGACAATATCTCAGAGTGAACAGGACTAAATTTGAGCGACACTAAGAATGGCAGAGAACAGAGTGGAATGGAGGGAGCTAGTTGCCAAGTCATCAGTGGTGCCCCAAGACCGACCGACCGACCGACCGACCGACAGACAGACAGACAGACAGACAGACAGACAGACAGACAGACAGACAGACAGACAGATAGATAGATACAAGCCAAACACTCGCGGTTTTAACGAAATGACTTTCGTAGGTCGATTATGGCTACAAACGCGTGATGTGACACACTATTCTGTAAGATTTAAGCGGGAGGATCGTTTTCGAAATGGAATATGTAAACAACCATCACTAAAGTACCGCCATTGAAAATATTTTAGGTCAGTTTTCTGAACCCCAATTTCATCGGTTTTCGCTGCGAAGCCTACAAGATGGCGGCTATCGCTTCGAGACGGCGGCAGCCTCGATTCACTTGAACCATCCCTGTTTACAAAGAAGTACCCAACGGAGAAAGAAACACTCTTAGAAAAGACGGGTACAACACAATTTATTATAATATTATTATAATACCCTAAGTTGCCACATTCTTTCTGCGAATGAAGATAAGTAGCGGCTAATCTGTTTGTTTGTTTGTCTATTTTGACAAAGGGTATTTACCCGAAATATTAATAAATTGTGTTGTACCCGTCTTTTCTAAGCGTGTTTCCTTCTCCGTTTGGTACTTCTTTGCATTTTACACGCTTGGCAGTCACCTTTTTGGTCTGGATTGTTCATCCCTGTTTACGCATTCAAAAGCTCTTAAGTTTATTCGATATGGTTGGGAATTCACTTGTATTGTGGAAGCTAAGGCACACCTGTCTTATATGATTAATTTTTAAGCGTCAGTATTCAGAAATGTGAACCGATATCCACCGATACAACTAGAGCATGTCTGTGAAGAGTTACCTCCCCTGTACAAATCGGAATTTAATTTTCACCGCGTTTCTGCGTGTGCGGAAGAGGCATTTCGACGCAATGAAAATGTTTCGTTTCTTGTATATTTCGTTTCTCCGTGTAGGGAAGCCTTAACGACTATGTACCAGTTGCAGGAGTTGGATTGACCATGATAATTCAGTCAAGGGTAGTGCCAGATTAGCTTGGCGCCTGAAGGCGTCAAGCTAATCTGGCACTACACTTCGCCGCGTGAATCATCATGGTCAAGCCATCTCCTGCTGTAGGGATCCGGAGATAAAAGGGTTAAACTCACCACCAAATAAACAATTAGAGTCCGAAATAGCTTAGACGGTTAAGCGTCGGAGCAGGAGAGCGAAGGGAATCGCCGGGTCGTGGGTTCGAATCCCCGTCCCGGCCCCGGTAGCTGGACTCGCAATCCAGGGGGGAAAGACGGGCTTCTTCAATAGCATGTCCGTTGAAAGGTCCTGGTAAATCAAAGTGGCACAGTTGGAGTGCGCTTGAGTTGATCAGTGTTCAGGTCGTACTCCATAGGCAATAGATTTCCCTGTCCCCCATAACCCGCCCGTCAGGGCCGTCCATTATCACTTTGGTGCCGTGGACGTTAAACCCCGAACCAACCAACCAACCAACCAACCAACCAACCAACCAAATAAACCAATACTATATCTAGGGAGCACGAATACAAAATAATGAAAAACAACAAAAACAAAAACAAAAAAAAAAAAAAAAAAAAAAGTTAAGGGCGTAACGTCTTTTGTCCACCAGGTAGGTGATTTCAAAGACGGGGCACTGAAAAGAGATCTGTACAGATTTTGACGGCAGCTGGGTTCGAATCCACGTCTTTTCGGGCGAGAGTCGAACGCTCTACCAACTGGCTATCCAGCCCCCCCCCCCCCCCCCCCCCCCCCGGACATAAAAGAGCCAACAGGAGGCGTAGAACATCACGAGCCACCGCATCAGCAGGGGCGCATGATGGTCTTTGCCTTTTGCAGTTGAGTAGTGTTCGTATTTTCTAATAACTGTAGGGGCTCATGGTGGAACTGCACGTAAAAATGTCCAATGGCCAGTAGCTGCCTGTCATAGTAATAGCGGCTTTGTTTTGAACTATTTTTAGTCCCCCACACACATCTCGGTGCAATGCAGAGGGACAGTTAGTTGGCAGCTACGGGCTTGCACAGTTTCCTGCAACCGGCCGCCGCTGTCATTTACATAGCCTTGCTGTTGGGTGATGCTCGCATTTTTTCCAAAAGCTCATGGGCCCATGATGTGTTGTTCCTCTTCCACTGACCTGGGCACTGTTTGTATTTTCCAGACATTCTCGCTATTCTCGTCTCCCTCAACCTACCTCCCCCCAAAAAAAAACCAAGCTGCTTGTCTCTCGTCGTAAACTAAAATCTGTCAACCGAGAGAGCTTCTTCGACGAAGCTGTCGACCTTCTCCTGGATCCCGCCTCCTCTCCTGATCTTGCATCCCATTTCGACTCCTCCCTTGAAAACTTCTAGACACCCATGCACCTGTCACCACCTGCTCCATACCCAACCGACCCCCCTCCCCCTGGCTCACTGACGACATAGCTGAGGCCAAGCGCGAGCGCCGACAAGCAGAACGCTGCTGGCGCTCATCTGACCTCACCGTTCACAGACAGATCTTTCAAACAACTAGATCCAAAGTCTGCAGAATGATCTCCGACTCCAAACGTAAACACCTTCAAAACAAAATCCTGGAATCCACTTCTTCCAAAGCCCTCTACGCCACCATGAACTCACTCCTAGGCATTTCTAAAGACTCTCCTCTCCCCAACACATACAGCAAAGAAGAACTCCCGTCCGCTTTTTCCACCTATTTTTCCGACAAAATCCAAACTCTGCGCAACACACTCGACACTCTTCCTTCTCCGTCTTGCCCACCCGACACCCCCTTTTCCGGCACCCCCCTCTCGTCCTTCCAGCCCGTCTCTCAGGATGAAGTCCTCAAGACCATAAAGTCCATGTCTCTCAAAACCTGTGAACTAGACCCTCTCCCTGCTTCTCTCTATCGGGACGGCCTTCCAAAACTTCTGCCATTCATTACCGACATCATCAACACATCTCTAGAGAACGGCTCTGTCCCTGATATCTTCAAGTCCGCCATCGTCCGTCCTCTCCTCAAGAAACACAATCTCGACCCGAACGAACTAAAAAACTATCGCACAGTCTCCAATCTATCTTTCCTGTCCAAGCTTCTTGAGAAGGTCGTTCTCAACCAGCTCAACCTCCACCTCGCCGACAACAACCTCCTCAGTCCCTTCCAGTCTGCCTATCGCAAACATCACAGCACTGAAACAGCCCTTCTACATATCTTAAACGACCTGCTTCTCTCCATCGACTCGGGCAACATCTCCCTTCTTACGCTACTCGACCTCTCTGCCGCCTTCGACACTATAGACCACTCTATCCTCCTCCACCGCCTTCACCATTCCTTTGGCATCACTGACTCTGCTCACTCCTGGTTTCTCTCCTACCTCTCCGACAGACAGCAGTCCGTCACCATCGACGGCGTCTCCTCCAACCCAGTCACGCTCTCCTGCGGAGTTCCACAGGGGTCCGTCCTGGGCCCGGTCCTTTTCACACTCTACATGTCTCCCCTGTCCAACATCATTCAGTCTCACCACATACACCACCACCTCTACGCTGACGACTCACAACTACTAGACAAAGACAAACTCGACAACACTCAGTCACTACTGACTCGCACGGCTGACTGCTACGAAGACGTGAAAAACTGGATGACAGCAAACAAGTTTAAACTGAATGACGACAAAACAGAAGCCATGCTGGTAGGCACTCGCCAGAAACTTTCCCAGCTCCCTCCCTCCCTCCACCTTCAACTCGACAGCACCCCCATCTCCCTCTCTGACTCGGCCAAAAACCTCGGCGTTATCCTCGATTCCTCTCTTTCCATGACCAGCTTTGTTTCCGCCACGTCCCAGGCATGCTACTTCCACCTCCGCCGCATCGGTCAGATCAGAAAATACCTCACTACCGAAGCTGCGACCAAACTTGCTGTCTCTCTCATCCTATCTCGCATCGACTACTGCAACTCTCTCCTTTCCGGCCTCCCTCACTCCACCACTTTCACTCTCCAGCGCGTCCAGAACAATGCTGCCCGACTCGTCCTCAGAAAGAAAAAATCCGACCACATCACTCCCCTGCTCAAACTCCTTCACTGGCTTCCCATCCCCCAACGCATCCAATACAAAATCCTGTCTCTCTGCTACAAATCCCTGAACAACTGCGCTCCCGCCTATCTCTCAAACTTACTTCACCCCTACACTCCTCCCCGCTCCCTTCGCTCCGCCTCCGATCTCTCCGCCTCCACATCCCCCGCACTAAACTCAGCACTTTCGGTCCCCGCTCCTTCTCAGTATACGGTCCATCCATCTGGAACACTCTCCCACTCTCTCTCCGTCAGAAACACTCTCTCTCCTCCTTCCAGTCTGCCCTCAAAACTCACCTCTTTCAACAGTTCTAGCACTATACTACCACACTCCCCATCCTAAGCAGACTTTCGTGATGTTTTTTTTTTTTTACTATTTGTGGTTCGTGAGTCGTTGTCTAAAGCGTGCGATTGCGTGCGCGAGTTGTGAGTGCGCGCTTAGAGTTATAATTATTATACGATAAGCGCATTATAAATACCGTTATTATTATTATTATTATTAACCCCCTCCTTACCACTGTACGTACATTTTTTTCCCCCTACTGATATCTTTTGTTCATTCAACGACCTGAAAAGCCAAAACCGTCCGAGAAACATGCACACACATCGGTCTCAGCAAGAGGCATAGATCCTCATGAAACCTCCAGTCGTGGGGGCTCATGAGGATCTGTCTCTTGCGGTTGCATCGTGTTCATTTTTTTGCTCGGCAGTGAAGGGGTTAAGCCTCAGTCATCCGACAGTTTATTTTTTTATGATTCATGGCCGGCCTTTGCTAATGGGCCCGGTTACCACTGGGCTGATTAAAGAATGATGCAGACGACAATTTTTGTCCTAGCAAAAAAACCATCCCAGCTGTCAATAAACACGGACTTTTAAGGATTTATGTGTCTGGGTGAAAATACGTTGCCAGTAACAGCAGCGAAATTTGTATGCTTGTTTTATTTTATTTATTTATTTAGTTTTTTAAATAGACATCGTACATAATAAAAACGTCTTTTTAACTGCTTCTTTTTCATTTCTTTAATCCTTTAGCAGTCTGTAGTGGTTTCAGTTTGTCGCGATGATTCCTGCAGGACAAGACAACACTGAAAGTGCGCAAAGGCGCAAAGGCCATCGGGTCGACGCCGGCCGCCGTTGGCCAGCGCACGGCTGTGCGCGGACCAACGGCCGCCAACGTTGGCCCGATGGCCTTTTGCGAATTGGGGTATCAGCCGATTTGAGCGCTCCAAAGCCCGCTGGGATTAATTCGCTTTGAAGAGCTGTTCAAAATATACGCAAATAGCGCTTGAGTGCATACAGGAATTGTTAATTGTCTGGGACCAAAGATCTTGCAAAAGCAACGTATGATACTCACAAACCAGATAGGTGAGGCTAGCGCTGGCAGAATTGTACTCAAACCAATGGGAATCACAGCGCTGGACAGACAACAGTTAGATCCCCTGCAGGGCAGGGGATCTAACTGTTGTCTGTCCAGCGCTGTGATTCCCCTTGGTTTGAGTACAGGGGCAGGGGATCTAACTGTTGTCTGTCCAGCGCTGTGATTCCCCTTGGTTTGAGTACAACGTATGATACCACAAAATTAAACACGTCACTGCCAGTGGACGCATATTACTGTCGTTGGTAAATTAAACGAACAAGGATCCCAGCCGTCAAAGGAAAACAGGTACAAAGTGGTATCAGCAAGAGGCATAGATCCTCATGAGCCCCCGCAACTGCGGGGGCTCATGAGGATCTATACCTCTTGCATTTGGGCAGTGTTCGATTTTTCTCGGCAGTCAAAGGGGTTCATTGCTTGACAGCGTTACAAGAATACGTGTCTACTAAGGATCGGGAGATCGGGGACTTTTCAAAGTGTATACAAATAGTATTTGTGTACATTGCAGGGGCGAATCAGTTACCTCGAGGAGGGGGGGGGGGTTCCAACTTTTTGTTTCGGACCCTCAACCTGATACAAAAGGTCTCCCCGACATTAGACCTTGCTTCCAAGGGCCGAAAAATTTGTAAAAGCGGGGGTGAGAGGGGGAAATGAAATTAAATGAAATGAAACTTTATTTTCCAAAGATAAAAGAATAGGTGCGCAGACCTTTTTTCATTCTTGTCCTCGCTACAAACTAAAGGGGAAAAAAATCCACACACACACACGAACACACACACACACACACACACACACACACACACACACACACACACACACACACACACACACACATGCACACACCACGAACACACACACGCTCGCATACACACACACACACACCTACCCACTACACACTCTCATACCATCAATAGAGGATCTCCGTAAATCGAAAGCAGTGCACTAAGGTAAGCGGTGCATACGTGATGAAAACAACATAAAACGCCCGGACAAACATGTGCTATCACGATGCTGCTCCGGGCCTCCAACCCACCGCTGTCGCCAAAACACACGTAAATCTGACCCGCCTGATTCCCGAACAACCTCAATTAGGTATTACTGACATAGGCCTACATTTTATGCACAGCAGCTACATTATCATGTCAACTTACATAAACATCGCCAACATCGAATGAACTGAACATAAACTACAAATTATCAAAATTAAGTCAAAAGTATTGATTATCAAAATCTATTAACTTCCTCTTAACACACACACACACACACACACACACACACACACACACACACACACACACACATACACGCACACGTGTTTAATGAATAGTCAAACTGACGCAGTGTACTTTGTTAAGCGGCTAGAGAGAGAGAGAGAGAGAGAGAGAGAGAGAGAGAGAGAGAGAGAGAGAGAGAGAGAGAGAGAGAGAGAGAGAGAGAGAGAGAGAGAGAGAGAGAGAGAAGGCGCGTGCGTGTTAAAACTCTCACCGTTCGCCAAAATATCAAACAACGGGAGAGAGGGGGGGGGGGGGGGCTGGGGTGCATGTGTCAAAACTAGCCAAAGTTTTAAACGTGGGGGAGCGGGGGATTCCCAAATCGGACATTGTTACAGCATTTAAAGAAAAAATTGGTCTGGGGGAAGGGAGGGGGGGGGGTAAGGGGGTGAGGGGGGAAGCCCCTGGACCCCCACCCCCAGATCCGCCCCTGCACTGTATGAATTGTCAACAGTTTGTATAGATGTCTGGACCAAGGATCTCCAAAAGGCCATGGCTTGACACCGCCAAATCAATGGCTTGACTGCTCCCCTCAAGCGCACTAAGCTTTGACAATTTCCTGGCTGCGTTGTCACCCTGACAAAGGCTTTTTTTTTTAACGTTAACCCACTTCTCTGCCATTAGGCGCATATTTCACTTCTGAAGTCTTTGTTCATTCAACGCCGAAAGATCATTGCCGTCAAAAGGCACATGAGTACGAACTGGTCTCGGCAAGAGACATAGATCCACATGGGCCCCCGGCCGTATTCGCGGGGGCTCATGAGGACCTATGTCTCTTGCAGTTGGATCGCGTTCGCTGTGTAGGGGTTAAATCAAACTTGTAAAATAAGGATCAGGGGATCACGCACCTTTCAAAGTGTATGCAAATACTGAAAGAGTATTTGAATACACTCACGAGTTTCCAGCCGTGTGTATAAATGGCGGGACAAAAGAGCTGGAAAAGGCCGTGGCTTGATACCCAAAATTAAATTAATTGCTTGACTGTCTGGCGTAAACAAGTATGCAAAGCTTTCACGATTTCCAAGTTGCGTTATGACCCTGACAAAAGTGTTTGTGTGTGTGTGTGTGTGTGTGTGTGTGTGTGTGTGTGTGTGTGTGTGTGTGTGTGTGTGTGTGTGTGTGTGTGGACGGTTCGTTGTTGTTACGATCCGCTACACAAGAACCCCCCCTCCCACCCCGCTCCCCCCCCCCAAAAAAAAAAAAAAAAAAAAAAGAAAAGAAAAAAAAATCATAAAATGTGTTTGTTTGTTTTTTTTTTAGCGTGCTGGTCTGTGATTTTGGAGCCTACGACTCCTAGCCGTAAGCTCCAAAATCACAGACTAGCATACAAATGATCGAACCACAGATCTCATCGAGCTGCCACGGTTCGGGAGGGCTTTTTTTTTTTTTTTGGGGGGGGGGGGGGGAGGGGGGGGCGGGCGGGGGAGGGAGGGAGGCGGAGTCTCAAATAATGGGATCGATACAAAACAGGGAAAGACGCGGGTACCTGCTCACAACAGACCAGGCGTGAAATCCTGCTTGTTTATCTGCTAGTGCTGTAGGTCATTACAACCGGTCCATCCAACTCTTGTCTTCTGCAAGAGACATAGACTCGCATAGACTCGCATGCGCCGTTGCAGTCGATCTGAGGTGACCGATGAGGCTATATTCATCTTGCGGGAAAAGATCGGCACCATTTGCATCCTAGAGACTGAGAACATTTTTCAGTATGAAGCACTTCACTGCCATTGACCAGAAGTTGTTGCTAAAAATCTGAAAATTAAAAAGATAGGAGTAGCAAGAGGCATAGAACCTCATGAGCCCCCGCATCTGCGGGGGCTCATGAGGTTCTATGCCTCTTGCAATGGTGCTGGTGTTCACTTTTTACCCGTTAGTGAAGGGGTTATACGACACAGTGACCCTTTTTCGGGTCCAACTTCTTCTACCTACGTTCAAAATAACATGTTCAGCTGAAGCCGATCCCGGCCGATCAGATCAGTAAGATACTCAAGAGCCTCTGCAGCTGTCATTTGATATAAGGAACAACTTTATCCCATCTCGATTAGCTATTGGCATTCATTGTCATGAACCCCCTTGCATGGAAAACTTGAAGCCAGCCAAGGATATGTCAAAGCTGACTGAAATTACTGAAGAGCATTGACAAGCCTTTTCCGGGTCCTGTAATGACGATGACAAACAGACGTCTACGGGTGTTGAACTATATACATTTATCACAACCAATCATCTGTAACCTTCCTAAAATATTGGCACTGGCAGTCTCCCATATTCTTTTCATTTATTACTACAATATCGACTGTAACCCCTTCCCCCCCTTTTGGTAGGTTCTCTTTTAGGGTGCATGGAGATTTAACTCTAGGTGGTGGCATCGAATGTATGCCCCTGCAGACACCACAGTAAAATGTGGCTGTCATTGCAGGTAGGCAGAAATTCCTGCCTCCTCCAGTATTGCCGATGGTGTGCTGAAAAGGTCGCCAAGACCGAAACAGCTGTCCACACCGGCTAAATATCTGGACCTCCCCCCTCCCCCCCCCCCCCCACCATCCCCTTGGGGGGACCTAGATTTAAATTTCCATGCACCGAGTGGCTGGAACAGTGGGATATGTGTGTGTGTGTGTGTGGGGAAGGGGGGGGGGGCTTCCATATGCATTGCTTCCAGTCACTTTCTTAGCGCACCCCTCTTTCCTATCTTTTGTGTGTGTGTGTGCTTTGGCCACAGTAGATCTATGATCACTGGTCGATCATGCACACTTCTCTCCCTTGACAGTGCCTTTACCTACTTTACTTTGTAACCTTCCTAATCAGCTACAGGCCTGTCTATGACTACATGATACCAGCGTAATTAAAAGCGGCTGCATTGTGCGTGCAGCGGCAATCGACGTGCTTGTGAAGTCATTGATTTGCAAGCCGATAGCATGGGGGCGATAGCGAGCGCGACAGAAATTATATATTACGGCTACGCTTGGTCGATCTAGGCTACGCTTGGTCGATCTAGGTTAACGGTCTGGCATTTCCGCGTTTATTGTTACGCATGTCTATCAGCTCACCAATGCCGGCTCCATCCCCGGCCCATGAAAATCCCCCTGTGACAGCAACAACTCCAATCAGTTTTATAAGCGAGACGACTTCGGGCCGACGCTGGCCGCAGCGTCCCGCACACATCAGTACGCGGGCCCACTGCGGCCGACGTCGGCCGTCGGCTGTTACTAAGTGGAAATACATAATTATTCTGTCACAGTAAACACAAAATGCAGCAAGTTCACTGGCGGCAGATAATTTCATTCCCCAGAAGGGGGTTTGCAACTTTTTTTTTGTGACATTAAAGCGGCTCAGACAAAAGGTTCCAGAGACCAAGCTATGTTTTCACTGACTAGCCGAAAAATCGAAATAATGGGGGGGGGGGGGGGGGGGGAGGGCGGGGAGAGGGGGAGTCGGGGGGGGGGGGGGGAAGGTGAGGTGTGTGTGTGTGTGTGTGTGTGTGTGTGTGGGGGGGGGGGGGGGTGTTGGTTGTGGTGAGTTAGCGGCAACCAATTGCGCACTTTCCTTTTGACCCCTGGTCGAACAATGGAAATGGGGCGGGAGGGCGGAAGGGGAGTGGGGGTTAGGGGTGGGGGGGTGGGGGGTGGGGTGATGTCGCATCGCAATGAGCAAAATCTTTAGGGGAGGGAGGGGGGTGTCTAAACTACAAAAAAAGGAATTTCGATGTAATAATAGCATTTTTAAGATTTGTGTGGGTGGGAGAGGGGAGGGGGGGGGGGCGGGGTGGAACCCGGCAAACCACACACCCTCTAGATCCGCCCCTGATTTTATTTCAATCATGACTTTAAAAAGGCAGAAAAACACTTTGAATATAACAGGACACAGCAGTATCCTATTTCATCACTATTACTATTACCTGTTTCATTCCGCTGAAGACTTTTTATGTCGGCATTATTTTTTTGTTGGTAATAGACTTTCCCTCTTTTTTGAAGATCGAAAACAGTGGATTAAAAGCCCGAACAAATATGCGATACCGCATGTTTGTCCGGGCTTTTAATCCACTACTGAGTTTCGTCGAAAGACTTGCAATTTTGACCTATTTCTGATTCTCCGGGAATCGTCTATTGTGCTGCATTCAACACTCTTGCCAGTCAACCTTTAGTCCGGATTTTGCAGCAAGTTTAAGCACGATCAAATTCAACTACAAAAACAGCGGGATAGGTAAGCAACAGTTCTTAGAAACCGTTGAATTGCTGAACCGTCCGCTA
Source organism: Semisulcospira habei (assembly GCA_036245525.1). Lineage (NCBI taxonomy): Eukaryota > Metazoa > Mollusca > Gastropoda > Semisulcospiridae > Semisulcospira > Semisulcospira habei. The sequence goes on along the minus strand of BTPG01000001.1, from coordinate 78,755,603 downwards.
CGTGTACTAATCATTACACGCTTCACTGCGGAGAAAAAGCGAACGCGATCCTACTGCAAGAGGCATAGATCCTCATGAGCCCCCGCGACTGCGGGGGCTCATGAGGATCGATGCCTATTACTGAGGTAAATTTGTATCCATTTTTTGTTGTTGTTGACGGTTTGGGCTTTTGGTCATTATAATGAACATAGATTTCAGAAACAAAAAATGTACGTACAGCGGCAGGGAAGGGGTCAATCGTACTACGCTCTAACCGTTTACCTGTCAAATGGTGTTCAAAAAGGAGGAAGTCGTAAATGCAAAAATAAAACGTAGTCGACGAAAACATGTTGTATATACCAATCGCTGAATTGCTGAGCTGTAAGCAGCCCAAGGAAGGTGAATACAAAGAGGCATAGATCCTCAACTGCGGGGGCTCATGAGGATTTATGCTTTTTGCATTTGGCTGGTGCTCGTTGTGTTACGGATCAATAAAAACAGAACTGCAAAACTGCACCCATTAAAAATCATGTCTTGATCAGTTAGAAAACTTGCCTTAGAATGTTCGGTTAAACAATCGCTGTTTTAGGTTAGGTCCCCTTCCACCCTCCCCCCCCCCCCACCCCCACCCCAATTAATCTCTATTGTATTAATTTACGCGGTTAAAAAGTCGCCCCCTACCCCTCCCACCTCCCTCTCTCCCTTACAACACAATATGTCATTTATAAGCGTGCTTCTTTTTTTCTTTTTTTTTCTTTTTCTTTAACACGCTTAGTAGTCACTTTAGGTCTGGATTTAACCTAGTAACCTAGTAAGCCCCGACGCAGTACAGCAGGAGATGGATCGCCCGTGATAATTCAAGGGTAGTGCCAGCAATCCATCTCCTGCAACTGATGCATAGTCGTTATGTAACATCTCCAAATTTAGGCAATGCGGCCATGGAGTTAAATGGGTTAACAGCCGTTAGGGCTAAGTTACTGTCTATTGAAGATCACCTCAACCCGCCCCTGGTCTTAGAATTAAAAAAGTTAACACCTCAGGTGTATGAGTAAACACGACCTCCCCATGGGCAGAAATGTGAATGCTGCAGTGTGTACACAATAGGCAGGTGGCGCCGAACCGTGTAATCCGCCTAATCAAAAGGGTGTCATGTTTTGCCATGGAATTTTAGAATATAATCTTAGCCGCCGATCCCTCATGATCTGTGAGAAATAAGTTTCTTGACCCCTTTGCTGCCGACGAAAAAAACCTTCACTGCCAGGGGAAAAACAAACATTTCCCACGGGAAAGGCCGTTTCCGCTGCCGGGGAAAACAATCCCTTTGTTGCCAGGGAAAAGGACAGTTTTCTTGCCGGGAAAAATAACCCTTTGTTGTCAGAGAAAAGAACCCTTTCATTGTCAAGGAAAAGGATCCTTTCATTGTCAGGGAAAAGGACCCTTTCATTGTCAGGGAAAAGGACCCTTTCATTGTCAGGGAAAAGAACCCTTTCATTGTCAAGGAAAAGGACCCTTTCATTGTCAGGGAAAAGAACCCTTTCATTGTCAAGGAAAAGGACCCTTTCATTGTCAAGGAAAAAGGACCCTTTCATTGTCAAGGAAAAAGGACCCTTTCATTGTCAGGGAAAGGACCCTTTCATTGCTTGGGAAAAGAACCCCTTCGCTGCCGAGGTAAAGAACGACTTCTTGGGAAAGAACCCTTTGCTGATGGGTACAACAACCACATTGTTGCTGAGGGAACGATCCCCGTTGCTACCGAGGAAAAGAACCATTAAGCTACCTTGGAAAAGAACTCTTACATTGTCAGAGAAAAAAAAAACACTTTGTTGCCAGGAAAAGTGCCCTATTTTTGCTGGGGAAAGAACCGTTTCGTTGCCAGGGAAAAGAACGCCTTCACTAACCCTTTGCTGCTAGGTAAAATTGTTGTTGGCGGAACGATCCCCTTTCCTGCCGGGAAAAGAACCACGTTGCTGCCGAGGGGGAAAAAGCCCTATAGTTGGCGGGGAAAAGAACCCCTTTGAGACACCCCCCCCCCTCCACAACCCTCACCCCCTCTTGTTGCCGGTGGAAAGAACCCATTCTGGAAAAGCAAAAAAACGCCATTAACTCATTCGAGACGTGCCTCCTCCGGATACGCGGTATAAGCCGCGTATCCGGAGGCGGCAAGTCACTCGAATGAGTTAAAACTGCAAAAGGCATAGAGTTTTATGGGCCTCCGCGGTCGTAAGGGTCCATGAAAATCAATGTATCTTGACGGCCTTGTTTACATCCGTGATTGTCGGTCAGGTCTGCGGTTGTCTCGAAAGGATGGCTGTACAACAATAGAGGCGCCAAGCTTGACATCATCCATGAACTACCCGGGTCGGTTTATAACTTGTTGCCACGTTTTAAAGCTGAACTTGTTAATGGGCATTAAGTCGCGTATCCGGATGCAGCACGTCGCAATGTGTTAACCCTTTAGCTGTCGGTAGCAGTTTTTGTCGCCGCGATGATTCCGACAGGAATATTAGTCATTTAGACTGAGAGACGCCGTGTGTCTCGAGGGAGCAATATGGAAGGCACTCGAAACGGCGCGTGTGTCCCTGTCTTTCGAACCTCCGGTTGGCAGATAACAGTTCACAGGCGTCCGGCAATAAACTGTTCAGAAACCGTTCAAGTGGGACACGACAGAAAGGGCAAAGCAGCAAAAGACAGTGAGTCCACAGTTTTGTGACAAGCGCGATGTGCATTGTGCATGTATAAAGCTCGTGAATAACCCAACGAAGAAAAAATCCAGGGGGGGAAAACGGATTTGTTCAATAGCATGTCCGTTGAAAGGTCCTGGTAAATCAAAGTGGCACAGTTGGAGTGCGCCTGAGTTGATCAGTGTTCAGGTCGTACTCCATAGGCAATAGATTTCCATGTCCCCCATAACCCGCCCGTCAGGGCCGTCCATGATCACCTCGGTGCTGTGGACGTTAAACCCGAACTAACCAACGAAGAAAAAGCAGTGCTCCCTTGACAGTGCTTTTTCCTACTCACTTGGTAGCTTCTTCTTGAAGAAAAAGCAGACTTCGAAAATACAGTTACAACACAATTTAATAATATTTTTTTTCAAAATAGAGCAAACAAACAAGAACAAAATTTGCTACTTATCATAGAAAGTAAGGGACAACAAAATTAATGAAAATGAGCTTACTGTCTTTTGCTATCACAGGGCAGAATGAATATACCTCTGGTGTACAACATAAAATGAATAGATAATGAGGGAAAAGTCTGAAAATCACTGCGCATATTCAATAAATTAGAAGCTTTCATCACAAATCAAAATCATAAAATCACGAACTCTCCAATATGAAGCAGACTTTTATGATCGAAAGACGCAGGCCCAAAAATAAAGTATAAAAAATGTTTGGACCACTAAATATGTAAAATCAGAACACCAGCGTATAATAACATTAACGCATTCAGGATGTGCCGCATCTAGTACGAGGCACAAAGCCGGTATTATCAGAATGCAGGACGCCCGGCAGATATGTTAACCTATATAACCCAGACGCATTACAGCAGGAGATGGATTGACCATGCCAGTTTAGCTTGGGGGTGAAGAAGTAGGGGGTCAATGTTCTTCTACTGTGAAAAGTCTGTTCAGTCTGTTAGTGATGCTTCGTATTGTGCAAAATTGTTTACCTGCCCTCTGCCACACAACGCCGACAGGACGTGCATGCGCTGTATGTGCCCCCCCCCCCCCCCCCCCCCCCGCTCCTCCCCTCCACCCACGCCCCCCCCCCCCCCCTCGCAAGGCAGACCCATAAAACAAAACATAGAAATATTATGCAAGCAAAGGCGAAGTTAGCGTGAAAATTCCTACCTCAACAGAACACAACATGAAGACAGTTGAAGGCACTCCGATACTTGAAAACTCCTGACGTATCAAACGGATTCACTTCACAGACTCTCTCTCGCCTAACGGTGGCGTTCCGGGCCGGTTTTTAAATTACTACCCTGTATGGAGGCGACCATAAAATTGAAACGACTGCGACGCCGGTGGTGCTCAAAACTGGCAATCTTTCGCCCACGTGCAACACTCACGCATCTCCAGCACAGAACAACCACTACAACAACTACTGCGCATCCACACCAAGGACGCGACAACTACCAACACCACACCCATAGCAAGTCACACACCCAGGCTCCTTAAATCTGCAAGAGGCATAGATTCTCATGAGCCCCAGCAGCTGCAGGGGCTTATGAGAATCTATACCTATTGCTCTGTCGAAATTATGTAAGTGTTAAACCATTACTGTACAGCCCTTTAAACCAGTACTTGGCGTTGATTCTAATGTTTGTCCAGAGCCTTCTATCTGTATGAGGCATGGATTCTCAAGGGCCGCTGCGGCCAGATATTGTACCATCTACAAGAGGCGTAGATTTTCATGCGGCCCCTGCGGCCGCAGGGGCTCATGATTATGCCTCTTGACTCCTGAGAGAGCGTTGATGTACCTTTAGGAATGGGAATATAATTATGACATTAGAAATGTATCACTGTGGCCCTCACGAATGTGAATCCGTGTCTCCTCAGTCCTGAAGCCCCTTCTATGCTCAGCAAGAGGGGGAATAGGGTGATAAAGGGGTTTAGCTTGATCCAGGACAAAACGGAAGCCTGCTCGCGTCTCGTCATTCTTCGCCGTGCACAATGAGTCTGACATCGGATCGCACACGCCGCACATTGTTTAACGGCTGCTTATCTCAAAGAAATTCCAGCACAAGGCACAGGCATCGGATGATAATCATAGCTTACTTCATACGCTTATCTCAGAGAAATTTTCAGTTAGCCAGCACGTCGAACAAGTCGATCAGATAACAATTCTGCTACCATAGATAATGATGATGATTATCAACATCATCATAGCACACGTCACACGGCATTGTTTTACCCCTTCAGTGACGAGAAAAAGCCGTGAGCACGATCCAGCTGCAAGAGACATAGATCCTCATGAGCCCCCGCAGTCGCGGGGGCTCATGAGGATCAATGTCTCTTACTGAGAGGAATTTGTATCTACGTTGTGGCTTTTGGTCACTGAATCAGTGAACATAGATTTCAGAAAGAAAATATGCGTCCAGTGGCATGGAAGAGGGTTATGTTGGTTGGTTGTACAAAGGGACAGTCCTTACCTTTTTTTAATGCTTCGGTTCGCGAAAAGCTTTGATTGGGATTGAGTATACATACCCACTTAGACAGTGACAACATATTGTCCCACCAAATGCTTTCTTTCGTCCGTTCGGCGAAAAGAGGTCCACCGGAATCTTGTGACTGAACGCCATGAAAAGACTGCTTCTGATAGGCGATGGTAGCTGACGTCATAACTATTCTATACGACCTTATGTCATCCGCTGCATAATTATAACCAATCAGAGATAAGATGGCGGATGAACCAGCGACTGGTCGCCTCAAGCACCAGACGGCGCAGAGAGGACTGAATGAATGAATGAACCAGCGACTGAAGAAAGGTATCATCGACTCGCGCCGACAATGACAGACTCAGGCTCGGAATTGAAGAGGAGAAGAGGAAGAGAGACAAGATACCCCTAAGTAGAACTGACATCGGACAAGGGAATATCAGTGGACATGTGGCAATGCGTAAAGCAAGAGATTGGCCGTTGACCGCCCACCTAGAATTTGAACCTTTCCTGCTGCATCAGTGAGTAATATACGGTCTTTGTCGATCTTCCTATACTCACAAACCAGATAGGTGAGGCTAGCGCTGGCAGAATTGATCTTCCTATAGTTCCGCGAGCGCTAGTGATTTTCAGAATTCATGATCAGTAGAATTTATCTCTTATTGATCAGTCGCAAGATTTTAAAATTATTTTCAGTCGTTGTGAAATTGTTTTGTTTCAATTATGCCGGGTATTTCCGAGGGATAAAGAATCAAAGGTCAAACTAGGCACCTAGGACGGCGCACGCTCGCAGTTTGCGATCGCAAACACGCAAGCCCTCGGTGCACTACTAGTCAGTGTACGCGCGATTGTTACTAGTACAATACTATTCGCAGGTCGAGAAGAGCCCTCATTGTGGGGTTGACAGCATAGTGAGTATGGAAAGTTTATTCTACTTTCTCGTGAAAAAATTACGTCAAAGGGATGCCTGAGAACATCAGTACACGTGTACACTGACACGGCACGGCACACCACAACGCGACCGATGACCTTGTGACCTCGTGGCCGGGTTCTGCCGTACTGTGACGTTGGCTCATAAATATGCATATTAATTCAACACAAGGCCGTGCAGACGATAAATCCGCGACTCGGGTACAAAAACAATAGACACCCTCCAAACGATGAATTTCGACATTTGGCATTGTACTTACATCATAAAAAGAAGTACCCAACGGAGAAAGAAACACGCTTATAAAGACGGGTGCAACACAATTTATTAATATTTCGGGTAAATACCCTTTGTCAAAATAGACAAACAAACAAACAGAGAGATTAGCCGCTTAGAAGATATTCCTTCTCCCAATGAAGATAAGTAGCGGCTAATCTCTCTGTTTGTTTGTTTGTCTATTTTGACAAAGGGTATTTACCCGAAATATTAATACATTGTGTTGTACCCGTCTTTTCTAAGCGTGTTTCTTTCTCCGTTGGGTACTTCTTTGCATATTACACTCTTGGCAGTCACCTTTTTGGTCTGGATTACATCATAAAAGCTCTAAATTATTACACAAAAGACCCATACACATACTGTCAGCAGTATCTGTTGCAGACATTGTTTTGACTGTGTTGAGATGCTTATCCTGCGGAAAATAACTTTAACGTCCCGATAGCAACAAGACTTTTTTCAGGACGTGCCTGCACTGCTTGTGAAAAAAACCCTAACCAGAATATTAAATGTATGTCGCCAGCCGGTCTAATACGCTAAATAAACCTAAGACCACTTAGCAACACACATCCAATATTAAGAGTCATTACAGAAAGCGCAGACAGTAGGGAGAGTTTAAAAAAGGAAAATACAGGTGAATGGACCAAGGGTAAACAGAAACACATACCCCAGAGAGGGGAAAACCTACCCTGTGGGGCTGACCAGGGTGACCATGGGAACTAAAAAGTAGTTAACCCCACCCAAGTCCCCCAGCGCAGACCCGGGTGGGAGAGGGAAGAGGGTTACGGGCTGCTTATCCCAGGAAATTCCATAACACGGCACAGGCATCTAATGTTAAAGTATGTTACCATCATTAACATCATCGAATGATCATCAGTCATCATCATCACTCAGTAATATTTGTGAAGCGGAACGAAAGCGTTTGACCGATGCGAACCCGGGCCTACGCTGCACACTGGCTTGGAATAGGGCAGGATGCAGTTTGGCAGCGCTCGAGGTCTTTCGCAGCTGAGCCAGAGCATCATCATCATTATCATCATAATCATCACAACGCCATAATCATCATAATGGTCTCAGAAGAATTCTAGTACAAGAACTGACACTGGTTATCTCCCCCGATTTGCTGCGCTGAACAGCGCAGCGAGTCGAGGGAGACAACCAGTGTGGCACATGCCATGCGCCCGCGGACATTAACTTTTGCATATTTGACAAGACTAAACCTAACAGTTTTAGACGTGGCGCCTGAACTGCGTACGTTCCGCTGGAAAACAGCCGTGTGTTTATCTTCCTGAGAGACCTTCGTTCTTGCAGGTAAACCGTTTGTTTACGCTCTCTAAGGCGGTTACGAAATGCGGACTATTGAATGTGTCACGTATACCACAGGCATAGTGCAGAGAAATCAATTTTTGTTCGATGTGTATGAATGCACGGTATTAATGTGTTCTAGTTACAGACAACTTACACGTATTGTTTTCAGAAACAAAATATGCATCGAGTGGCAAGTCCCCGGGATAATACAAATATGAATATGATGGTAATGAGGTAATGAAAATGATGCTCAGCTCAAAAGAGTGTCAAATACGATGATGTAATTAAAAAAAGAATCAGTGATGTCTTGCTTCCAAAGTTATGTGGATGATCGGCCTCGCTGATTATCATACCATCATCGTCGTCGTCGCTGAAGCGACGACGACGATGATGATATGATAATTAGCGATGCCGATCATCTACATAACAAGAACTATATGCGAATAACAAACACTACCAAATCCTATAAAGAATACCTATTATATCGGTGCGATAAAGTATTGAATTTTGATAAACCGACACGTCTCCTGCCTTTTATTAGTAATTCACAACATCGTATGACATCGATCTTCCAGGCTCAATTTGTCTTCCATTATACGTTGCAGACCTATGCATGTGGCAAGATCACGCGAGCCAAAACATTTCTGGTTTTGAGTTACCAGGCGACAAAAAGTCGCCGAAAAATCTAGGTTGCGCCTGTTTATAGTGAACAACTGATTAACCCTTTCGCTTAAAAAAATATGAATGACTGACCAAAATAATGACTGGTCAAAATAAATCGAGAGTAGCGCCTTTTAGCAAGGCCGATTCTTCACTGTGACAGCAAAGCTCGGTACATGGCAGGCGGTTCCAAACTTGACTATTCATATATGCTGGACACCTGGCACCTGAATCTAAACTGTGACATGTCTTATGCTCTAGGCATGGCAGCTGATTCTTATGCTCGATGCCTGGCAGCCGGTTCCAAATGTGACTGTTTTGCTCGATGCCAGGCGGTGGGCTTTAAAATGTGACTGCTGTGTTATGCTCGATACATGGCACCTGAAACTAAACTATAACTCTTATGCACGGCATCTGAACTTACCTCTAACTCACAAACTAAATACATGGCCAATGGATGTTTTGCAGCATGGCAGCTGTAATCTCATTATATTACATTGTGTTCGATACCAGGCACCCTGCTGAATCTTAACTTTGGCACGTACGTCTAACACTCGCATTGGAAGGGGAAATTTGGTATCAGGGGAGCGGTGTGGCGGCCGAAACTATGTCAGGGAATGACTTCAATAATTTCTGTCGGTCTCAGTGTTAGGCAGCTCTCAGTCCTTCCCACAGCTAACCCTTTCCCTGCCAGACTCTAGAAAATATGCCCCTGAAGCCATCACCGATTTGCCAATTAACATTGTCAGGCTGAGGCACTCGGATAAAAAATAAGGCAGCAAGAGGTATAGATCGTCATGAGCTGCAACTGCGGGGGCTCATGAGGATCTATGCCTCTTGTATTTGGATGTTGCTAGTAGTGCTCCAAGCCGGGTATGGAGTTAAATAATTCTAATACAAATCAGGGGCTTGGGAAATTTCATTTCCTATTTGTGATTTTGATTTCCTGGTGGCACAATTTCTGCGGTGGTTTCGGTGTATGATTGAATAGATTTGTTGTGTTGCAGAGCGGGCAAACCGACCAGATGACCAATCGTGCAAGCTCAACAGTAGTGCAGTTTTCACTCATCCAGAACAGTGTATTATCACTCCATTGTGTCTGTGTCAGTAGTTCAGTGCGTAATGAATCTAAAGTGTAAATCTGGTGTGCCATCAGTCTGTTCAGTGTCTCACGAGGCCAATGTGTCATCTGCCCGTGTGTCAAATCCATGTTCGGGATAAAATCACCCATCATTCGAGCGGCGCGTTGACAATGTTTTCGGCTGCAAAGCGTGTGCTTGTTGTACAAATGCACCATACTAGAAGAATGCCTCTGTGAATGGATCCCTCAGGTTTACACACAAGCCTTTTCACGCAAGGCACCAGACTATTTGATTTTCGTCTCAACCGGAAATCACTTTTATCTAAGAAGGAAATCACGCCTCAGACGGCTGTGACACAAAACCACAGGATGAGGGAACCGATATGGGTTGCGCCACCAAGCATCGAGGCTCGGAGCCGCTATTCAGGTGGACGTAACTCATAACGTTTTTGGTTGTTGTTTTTTTTTTTTTTTTTTTTTTTTTTTCGCCCTGCGCACAACTGTCACTTACTGTTCCGCTGTTGCAAAAAATAAATCATGATCACTAATAGCTGTTTCACTCAGATTTACAAGAGAATATTATCCTGTTATATATTTTCTACTATCTGTCAGTAATCTGAAGAGAAGAAAGACTTGCATTGTTACAGACTGCATTGTCAGAGAGAAAGACAGGCCATTTGCATCATTGGCCTGCTCAGAAAATTAATTTCATATTGGAGGTAACACAATGCGTCAATTAACATCGGATGTTTTGCATTCTTCCGACGCAACGATGCCTATAATGTGCTGATGCCCACAGGCTGCAAAGAGATCCTTGGCATCACACCAACGTAAACGCCACGCTTCCTGGGAAGCTGAGATGGCAAGGCTCTACGTGGTGTGTCCCTTGCATCGCTGATGAAAGCTCTAGAAAGCCTGGTGGATTTACGCAATCAGCACGTACACAAGCCTTTTCAGTGCCGAGAAAATTGGAACCAACTGTAAGGGGTATGGATCTATGCCTCTTGATGACACCACTGTGAATGCTTGTTCCTTGGAAAGCTAGGTAGTTGCGGGGGCTCATGAGGATGTATGCCTTTTGTTAATACCACTGTGAATCCTGGGGGAGCTAGGTATTTGTAGTGTTGCGGGGGCTCATGAGGATCTAAGCCTTTCGTTAATACCACTGTGAATCATGGGGAGCTAGGTATTTGTAGTGTTGCGGGGGCTCATGAGGATCGGCTATGCCTTTTGTTAATACCACTGTGAATCCTGGGGGAGCTAGGTATTTGTAGTGTTGCGGGGGCTCATGAGGATCGGCTATGCCTTTTGTTAATACCACTGTGAATCCTGGGGGAGCTAGGTATTTGTAGTGTTGCGGGGGCTCATGAAGATTTATGCCTTTTGTTAATGCCACTCTGAATCCTCGGGAGTTAGGTATTTGTTTTTTTTTTTTTTTAGGGGGGGGGGGGGGCTCATAAGGATCTATGCCTTTTGTTAATACTACTGTAAATCCATGTTCCTGGGGGTGTGGGTGGGTGTGGGGGTGGGAGGTGGGGGCGGGGGGGGGGGTGGGAGGGTGGGGGGAGTGGGGGGGGGGGGGAACCTAGGTATTTGTAGTGTGTTGAATTAACTAAAGACTGCCAGTAACACACTGTCTGTCAACTGGCACTGAACGGGTTAATTCATTCAGCCCCACGCACGTATTTCCCAAATTTTGGAGGCGTCATCTAACGACTATGCACCTGTTGCAGGAGATGGATCGACCATGATAATTTAAGGGTAGTGCCAGATTAGCTTGGCGCCGACAGGCGCCAAGCTAATCTGACACTACCCTTGAATTATCATGGTCGATCCATCTCCTGCTGTAGTGCGTCAGGGCTGAATGGATTAATATGTCAGATGATAAACACAGCTGCTAGACACAGTTTTCTCAGTAGGTGCTACTTCACAGACAGTTAGATTTAGAAAATGATAAAACAAAAGATGCACAAAATGCTAAATCGATCTACAAGCATACATTACACACCGCTGGGGTCCTTGTGATCCCCCTTTGGCTGGAATCATCGCGACAAAAACAGCTACCGACAGTCAAAAGGTTGATAAAGTCACTCCAACAACACCCGAGGCCTGCCGCGTTCGGGTACGCGGCAACAAGTCGCACATGATAACGCGGCACTCCTCGCATGAACAAAACGCCACAGCCCAGCCTGAGAGAAGCAGATCGTTTATGATAGACGGAAGCCGACAAACTAATCTGGCACTTCAGCAGATGTCATGGTCGACCGAGTTTTCACAGCTGGTGCATAACCTAATTACTGCCGCCGTCAAAAGGTGTGAAAGTCATTAGGAGGTGTTCATGAATTTAACCCTTTTTGGGTGATGGTGACGAAACCGCCTGACGGAACTGAAGTTCATTTGCTACTGACGATGCCGCTCGGAGGTCTTTTCCGCCGGGGTATATCGTCAGTAGCAGTCGAGGGGTTAAATGTAATGAACTGAATATAATGAGAGCACACATATGTGTAATGTACACCACCTCCCCCGTTCCTTCTCCCCGTCTGCACGTACGCGAACACGCGCGTGCGTTTTTGTAGCTAGAGTTTGACGTATGCGGTTTCTGATCAACTGCACAAAATATGGTCAAAATTTTATTTTTTGTGTGTAACCCATTGTATCCTGAGGCTGATTTTTTTTTAAATTGCTCATTGTCCTATAAAGGCTATATTACCGGTTACAAGATAGATCAACCATTTTAGTTTGTGGGTGGTGCCAGAATAGCTTGGCGCCTCAGGCGCCAAGCTATTCTGGCACCACCCTTGAACTATCATAGTCAAATTAGTTCAAGCAATAGTGTATCAGGATGAAAAGGGTAAAACCTAGGTTATTCGGCTGTCTGCCCCGTGGAAGGCAGCACAACCCCCCTCGTGGGACAATAAATTGAAAAAAAGCCCACATGCCTTTGACATAATCATGATCAATCCAACTCCAGCTGCGATGTCTAATGAATGAGTGTGTTTGCGGCAAAATTCCGCCGATAATAATAATAATATCAGTTATAATATCAATTGTGCGAATCCACTCAAAGCACCGCGAACTCAGTGAACACACGTAACACACACGCATTCACTCTGAAGACAAACACAGTACAAGACAAACATAGGACATTCACGTGGTGCGAAGGGTCAGCTCAGCTACTGAGGCTTTGAAAATTTTGATCGCTTGTATTTGACATTTAGAAAGTGGCCTAAAACTGGTGTGGAGGGGGGAGGAAGCCCCGGAATACCGGAGAAAGAACCCGCGACGGTCCGCCCGATATTTTGCCTCAACCGGCCTAAGACTGTTCTGCCCTTAAATAAATTCTGCCCTTAAATAAATTGTGTTGTACCCGTCTTTTCTAAGCGTGTTTCTTTCTCCGTTGGGTACTTCTTTGTTCTGCCCTTGTTTACACCATCCGTCAGGGCAGGAGAACGTAACAGGTTTTGTACTGCTCCTTGTGCGCATCCGCGCGGAAACTCTCCTGCATACAAAAGAGAAGATGAGCAAAAATGCCTTTATTTTACTTAACCCATTCAGCCCTGACGCACTACAGCAGGAGATGGATCGATCATGATAATTCAAGGGTAGTGCCAGATTAGCTTGGCGCCTGTCGACGCCAAGCTAATCTGGCACTACCCTAGAAATATCATGGTCGATTCATCTCATGCAAAAGGTGCATAATCGTTATATGACACCTCCAAAATTTGGGAAATACTGACGTGCGTCGGGCTTAATAAGATAATAAGTTTAACTCATTCTACCCCAGACACACCACAGCAAGATAAGGATCGACCATGATAGTTCAAGGGTGATGCCAGAATAGCTTGGCGCCTATGGGCGCCAAGCTATTCTGGCATCACCTTTGAACTATCATGGTCGATCTGTGTCCTGCAATGCAATGCAGTCTTCAGAGAACAACGGCAAGATTCGGGGATTTCGGTGTTGGGGTAGAATGAGTTAAGTCAGCCCTTATGTCCATCTTGAACATAAGGCGCCGTACTGAGAACATTTTAGCCCACAAGGGAAAAAATATTAACTCCTTCACTGCCCGAGAAAACGTGAACACGATCCAACTGCAAGAGACATAGATCCTCATGAGCCCCCCCCCCCCCTTCCCTAGGGCTGCGGGGAGGGGGGGGGGGCCTGGAGGATCTATGCCTCTTGCTGAGACACTTTGTAACCGTGTTCTTTTTGGAAAGCTGTGGCTTTTAGTCGTTCAGTGAACACTGACAAGTTTCAAAAACAAAATGCACGTACAGTGACAGGGAAGGGCGGATTACTCCTTTATTTCCTAGAGTAAGTCGCTTCGCCGGACCTTTGGCTGTCGGTAGCGGTTTTCGTCGCGATGATTCATGCAGGAAAACTTCTCCCTTCTTCTTCCTCTTCTCGAACGCCGTCACACTTGGTGTTTGGCTCTCAAAATGAAATCTGTGGTCTTCTGTAGCGCCTCCATAGGCCCGTACAGTTTTGAAAACCGCTCCCGACAGCCAAAGGGTTAAAATGGCATGTTAAAAAGAAATCACGTGATGATGATCATTCGTGATGACCAACAAGCATTCTCGAGGCTCGTGTCACGTCGTGTACACAGACATGTTGTAAATCCTAACCTGAACCGTTGCACCAACAGCTGATAAGGCTTTACACACACAATCTTTTACAACGTGGTGCACAACTTGCAAAATCTGGTGTAAGACGTACGCAGCCTGCAAGCCCGTGAGTACCGACGTGGGGCCGAGGCGGGCCGCTCTGAGCGGTTTGCCTGTGGATAAAGTCTAGGGCCCGCGTCGGCTTCACTTCGGTACTCATGGGCTTACAGACCGGGTAAAACTGACCACAACAACAGATGGTCTCGCAAACTTGAAATGTTTACCACGCTAAATTGACACCTGGTCCATCTAGCATAATATATTTTCAGGCTAAAATGACTCCGGGTCCATATGGCGTAGTAGTATTTCACACCAAATTGGCACCTGGTTAACCCATTTAACAGCACGACGGCATTTCTTACATTTTGGAGGTGTCATCTTACAAGTGTGTACCCGCAGCTGCAGGAAATGGATCGACCATGCTAATTCAAGGGTAGTGCCAGATTAGCTTGGTTCCATCAGGCCGGCCAAGCTAATCTGGCTCTACCCTTGAATTATCGTGGTCGATTTCTGTTATATTCCGTCAGGGCGGCTAAATAGGTTAATTAAACGTAGAGGACTTTCTGGCGAATGACACCGAAAGGACACGTCAAAACAGACATAAACCTCTGCCGATAAAAATTAAGCTTTATGTCAAGCAGTTGTGGGGAGCTTATCTGTTATCACATGGTTATGGCTTAATTTAAAAAGCTCTACTCTGTTTCACAACACGCACATACAAGTGCGCATATGCTATTTCACGCACGCACATACACACGCACGCACGCAGGCACATCTTACTAAAACTTTACAGATCCGGCAACATATCGTAAATTTGTATTCAACAGCAGATATTGAAATGTGAAATATGACACAGAAAGAAAGCCTATATTATTATGTAAACATGAATACACACACGTAAATGTACATCACCTTTTAGTACGCACGCACACACGCGCGCGCGCGCGCACACACACACACACACACACACACACACACACACACACACACACACACACACACACACACACACACTAAAACACAACCGATCAACAAATCGTAAATTTGAGTGCAACGGCTGCTGTTGAAAAACTGTGGATAAACAAGATTATTTTACGAAATGTCATTTATTTAAGGCATAAAATAATACACATCCGTAGAACAGATTTGATGGATTTGTTTTGAGAATGCTGCCTGCATTAAAACATCTCTAACATTGTACCTGCCTGGGCAAGGTGAATGGTACTCAGCTGCAAGAGACATAAAACCTCATATCCCCCCGCTGTCGCGAGGGCTCATGAGGTTTTATCTCTCTTGACAAGTTAGTCCTAGGTTGCTTATGCGAATCAGTGTGCAGTCGTTGTCTGGCAAACAGGAGTGTTCAAAATCACATACCCGCACACGTGAACGCCTTTAATCATAAAGGTATTACTACACGGTATGACATCAATGCTTTGTAGTCGCGTAAACAATCTGAAAGAAACTGTATGACAAGCTACAAAGCCATATTTTATCATGAAATTGTCATACGGTGTGACATAAATTATTTTTTTTGTTGCTGAACGTTATGATTACAACTCCAGTAATAAAATCCGCCAGGGGATCCATTTTTGTTGTTGTTGTTATATCCGATGTTTGTCATAAGCGAAGTAATTTACGTTGAAAAACTCCTGTTGGGATCTCTGAAAAAAAGTGTTGTTATATCCCACTTTTGTTACATCCGATCTTGTTATAAGCGGAGTATGCTGTGTGTAATAAATGCACGGAATAGAAGTCCCCAACGGAGAAAGAAACACGCTTAGAAAAGACAGTTACAACACAATTTATTAATATTTCGGGTAAATGCACTTTTCTCAAAATAGACAAACAAACAAATACACAAACAAAGAGTTGCCACATTCCTTCTGTGACAAATTAAGATAAGTAGCGACTGATCTGTCTATTAGTTTGTTTATTTTGAAAAAGGTATTTACCCGAAATATTAATAAATTAAGTTGTAACTGTCTTTTCTAAACGTGTTTCTTTCTCCGTTGGGTACTTCTTTGCATTTTACACGCTTGGCAGCCACCTTTTTGGTCTAGATTTTTTAATAAATGCACTGCATAATTAGTAAAACATTAGTACCCTGTATATACTGAAGGTATAAAAGGGACAGAAATTACGAAACCACCTACACGATAGTTGATGATAGGCCACAGAGATCAAAATATACACGAGTGTTTGCGACCGATTTGAAAGTTAACCTTTTAGCCCCAAGGGTGCATGTCCTAAAATTTGGAAGTGATACTTAACGACTACGTACCAGTTGCACGAGGTGGATTGACCATGCTAATTCAAGGGTAGTGCCAGATTAGCTTGGCGCCTGGAGGCGAGGCGCCAAGCTAATCTGGCACTACCCTTGAATTAGCATGGTCAATCCACCTCCTGCTGTAGGGTGTTGGGGCTAAATGGGTTAAGTCGGTTGGGAATATCCATATCCTGACGTGTTAGTAGAAACTGACTATGAAAAAACCTGCTCTGATTGGCCTGACGGTATGAAACGTCAGTAAGATAGACCACAACGAATAAAGGAACTCTCTTGTGTACAAAAGAGAGGAAGAACAGACACGTCTTTGTTTTTACGACATTAAAACTTCTTAAATTAAAGTGTAGCCCTTTCCTTCAGCATACACGTAATTTAAAGTTAGCCCTTTCCTTCAGCATACTGACGTAATTTAAACTAAAGTTAGCCCTTTCCTTCAGCATACACGTAATTTAAAGGTAGCCCTTTCCTTCAGCATACACGTAATTTAAAGTTAGCCCTTTCCTTCAGCATACACGTAATTTAAAGTTAGCCCTTTCCTTCAGTATACACGTAATTTAAAGTTAGCCCTTTCCTTCAGCATACACGTAAATTTAAATTTAGCCCTTTCCTTCAGCATACACGTAATTTAAAGTTAGCCCTTTCCCTCAGCATACACGTAATTTAAAGTTAGCCCTTTCTTTCAGCATACACGTAATTTAAAGTTAGCCCTTTTCTTCAGCATACACGTAATTTAAAGTTAGCCCTTTCCTTCAGCATACACGTAATTTAAAGTTAGCCATTTCCTACAGCATACACGTAATTTAAAGTTAGCTCTTTCCTTCAGCATACACGTAATTTAAAGTTAGCCCTTTCCTTCAGCATACACGTAACGAATATAATACTGTTTACATAATCTGAAATTAACCAAGTAAACGACTTTTTGTATGATAACAAACACAATATACCAGAATAATCACGGCCGACTTGTAACTTGCGTCTGTTTGAATAACTTGATATATTATGAACGGAAATTGATTGGCAAATAGACGCTCTGATTGGCCTGACGGTATAAAATATATGTTTGATATATCACAAATTAAAAAAAAAAAAATGACTGAGTGATCAAGCCGATGTGTAACTTGAGTCTGAGGTGAATAAGTAGGTATATAAACAGAAAATTATTGGGAAATACAGCGCTTTGACTGGCCTGACGGCCGGGTGTGAAACTTGAAACTTGAGTCGGTTGTATCGTTGTAAATAACGCGACATGCATGCAGAGAAAAACTGATTGGAAAATACCGCGCTTTGATTGCCATAACGGTACAAAATAATGAGTGTGATAGACCACAAAGAATAAAATACAGGCCTACTTGAGCGATCGCGACCGACGTTTGACGTAAGTCTGTTGCGAAATATGTACATTAAGAGTAAAATTACGAAATGCATTTCTGTGACTGGTCTGACGGTATGAAATAGCAGTGTGATAGACCAAGAAGAAGAAAATTCAGGCAAACATGAGCGAGCGCGACAGTCTTGTAACGTACGTCTGTTGTGAATAATGCTTTTAGACTGATCTGACTGGGTATAAAATTTAACAAAAAAAAAAAAATAAAAATAATAAACTTATGAGCCATCTGGCTTATTTTAGCTCTCATTGGCGTGTAGCGTAGCTCTCTTTTAGACCACCATCCTGTTTGTGATGATGTTCAGTTTTCAGCAGTCTGTGATTAGTGGTAGGCCTAGCAACCGCAAGTTTGAAAACTGGGCTAGTAACCGAATACTTTTACAAATTACAAATTACAAGTTCATCGTTTACACTGAGTTCTCTCCCAGCTCACCAAAAAAGTTTGTAAAGTGTTTAGGGCTAAGTGTAGGTCATGCTCTATAATAATAATAATAATAATAATAATAATAATAATAATAATAATAATAATAATAATAATAATAATAATAATCGCTCATTATAATAATTATTATTAATTATATATCTTATATTTTAAAAAATACTACTATTATTATTAGTAGTAGTATTACATCGATGTGTATGTGTATCATCGTTTAACCACTTCACTGCCAGTGGACGCAGATTATGTTTTTGGAACAAGTGCACGCTCAACGTCAAACATCCTAAACCGTCAAGACGGAGAACGTGGACGCAAAGTGGTTTTAGCAAGAGGCATAGATCCTCATGAGTCCCCGCGATTGCGGGGGCTCATGAGTGTCTGTGTCTCTTGCAGCTGGATCGCGTTCACGTTTTCTCGGCTTGATTAAGGGGTTAAAAAATATCGGTTGGAGGATTGAGCGCCAAGCAACACGTTGGGACCATAAAAAAAAAAAAAAAATCGCCCGATCGCACTCTCAACAGGCTTAACAAATATGAACCATATGGCTTTAAACCTGGTATGTACACGAGTTATTTTAGAAATCGATGTAGAAATCGGTGAACGCCACGGTTGAGCTCGGTGACCTTGTAACATAATCGGCTTGTAGGACAGCGAGTTTACTGACTTGAACTAAAGACATTATATGTACGAACACGGTCCGGCTTTGCTTGTACGCTGATACTCAACCCCGTCAGGTGCCAAGCTAATCTGGCTGCCCGTGAACTATCATGGTTCATTCATTTCCTGCCCTTGTTATCAGCATACATGTTAGAGGCAGATTCTATCAGTCTGTGATTAGGTTAGGTGACCCGTAATTTATATAGCAACTATTATTTCTGTTAATTTCTGCTCATCAATTCAGTCTCAAAAACCCACAAGAGTGGAAATAAGGGCAGAACAAAAATATAATGCTAATAATAATAATAATAATAACGCTAATAATGATAATAATAATAATAATAATAATAATAATAAAGGGGCAATAAAGGCACAAGGAAAATAACAGTAATAACTGTAGTGCTAATAATGCTAATAATAATAATAATGTTAAA
Source organism: Semisulcospira habei (assembly GCA_036245525.1). NCBI lineage: Eukaryota > Metazoa > Mollusca > Gastropoda > Semisulcospiridae > Semisulcospira > Semisulcospira habei. Next base: position 78,736,355 of record BTPG01000001.1, on the reverse strand, counting down.
ACTACTACTACTAATAATAATAGGAATAATAATAATAATTAAGGGCTTCTGATAAATAACAAACAGGTTTATCATGAATATTACATGCGACCCACGGCGGTTGCCGTGTGATGCTTTCAGGCAACGGTCGATGAACGATTTGCACGTGCAGTCACGATCTAAGTGGCACTCTATCACCCTCACCTGAATAAGTCGATAAACGACGCCCGCCGGAGCCGGAGGCTGCCTTTCTTTTTCTTCTTCGTGCTTGGCGTCTCCGACATGTTTCACTGCGGTACTCCATAGGAACAGCTCTCACACTCAGCATAAAAAACAACGCCGCACGCTTGTGTAATCCCCATACATGTGAGAACTGTGCGTCTGCGGTCGCGCGGCATTTTATCGGTGATTAATATATCAGCGTGCCTACATTCTTGTCCCGGCGGACGTTGTGACCAGCCAACAAATCTTGAGTGCAGGGAAACGAAGTCAGATGCATATGCACGATAAAAGTTATTCGTAAATCAGACGCAGGTCCTGTATTGCACGGACTTCAAACACTCTGAGGATTCATCCAAATCCCGCTTCATTTTCAAGAGGCGTATATACTCATGAGCCGGGCCTGCATCCGCAGGGGCTCATCGGAATATATGCCTCTTGCCTTGCAAGGAATTGCCTGTGATTTTAGAACATAACTTTTTTTTTGTCAGTGGCCTCAGTGAAACACGCCATGGAACAACTAACTAATGATTATCAACACTCCACAGTATTAGTATTAACCCCTTCCCTGCCGGGGAAAGGCGAACTTTACCCATCTGCAAGAGATATAAATCCTCATGAGCCCTCGCAGTCGCGAGGGCTCACGAGGATTTATGTCTCTTGTTAGTTCTTTCGTTTGCGCGCGTTTCTGGTCCCATTTCGTTTGTGTTCTTCACACGAAAGCTGGTCAGCATGCAAGTGGTTTCATGAGACGCGAAATCCGCGATCCCTGGCATCGAAGAAGCTAATACTCAAGTTCATGGATTCTGTCCTCAAAACTGACATCGCTATATGGTACATTAAATCGCTGTACCACCGCAGGACTGAGTCAGTTGTCGACACAAGAAGATAATCCGGCTCAGTCAGTCGTCACAACTGAGCTTTATTTCCTCTTCTACTTTAGGGTTAAGTCAGTATGGGTGGCCCTGCGGCCGGAGACACTAAAGTCACGGTGACATAAAACCCACTGTGTCACGTTGCAGGTATACTTTTTCTACAGACCTAGAATAGACACTAATGTATTTCATGTCACACTGACGAATTTTAAGTCCCCGGCAATGGCAAAGTCAAATGATTTGCAAAACAGATGCTTAGACGTCACCATGAGCTTGGGATGAAATATTCGTCATCATAATGTGCCAGGTATGCACAAAGTGCAGTACATATATCAGTTTATTTTCTTCTAGTCGCTGTTGGTGACGGTGGAATGACTGACCATTGATACTGACACAACGTCAATAGAGTCTCTAGTCTACCTCAGCCTATGCCCGGGTGTCAATTTCTTCTCAGTTTTACAACGCGGCTGAAATGAAGCCGGCTGTGCTTTCAAAGTCCTGCCTGAGACACGACTGCGCAGCACAAAGCACAAACCGAAACTATAACGCTACACAGCTGGAATACAAGATTTATCAAACCCGACCGTCCTAAGTCAGTCACGCTGCCGGCAAACTCATGCAGCGTCAGCGGTGTAATATTCCACAGTGACAAATGCAAACTAGCACTGAAAAGGCATAGATTCTCACTGCCCTGCTGTCAAATGGGCTGACGAGAATCTATGCCTCTTGCTGCTAACCCTTGTCCAAATTTACTACTCATGTTCCCGTCAGCCGCTCCGTCCCCGCAAAAAGAGTAAGTTGACGGAGTCTACACAGTGTGTGCCGGCCTCAATGACTGCATGATATTATTTTCACTGCGACCGCTGCCAGCGTTATGCCACGAAGACCAAGTAAAAGACCATCGGGCTGAAGAGGGCAGCGCTGAGTCGGGGACACGCCGCGCTGTGCGCGGGCCAACAATCGCGGCTGGCCTACAGCTTCCCGAGTACCATTTGCGTACTGAGTGCCACGTCAGTGGTGAAGTCGGTCGACCGACAGAGTCGGTGATACCCAGTTCAACCGGCACTAAAGACTTCGCTCCATGAAATTTCTGAGGCGGTGGGATTACGGGTAACTGAGACTGAAAGAAAGAAAGAAAAAAAAAAAAAAAAACTGCACTGATTAGCTCATTCGCGGCAAGCCGCATCCGGATTACGCCGCGCATCCGTATGCGGCTGGCCGCGAGTGAGTTAACACACGTCTGATCCGTCCCTACGATCGAAGCCTTTTCGGTCTCATGGTAGGAATCGTACTCTGATCATGACTAAGCGGCCTACAGTGGTGACACTGAATCTCTACTGATGACACTGGTTGTCTCCTTCGCTTATCAACGGTAGCAAATCGAAGGTCCGGGGAGACAACCAGTGTGATTCTGACTGAGCATGAAAGTTTGTGAGTGGTGCGGCGGCTAGAACTACCTTGGAATCCGTTAGTGTTTCTGACCTGAAGACTAGTCAGTTTCGGCGATAGATCGGCCGCTATGATTATGACTTGGAAACTGAGTGGCCGTTAGTTCTTTAGGGGGGGATTAGCGCTGAGTTGGTCAGTATACCTCGCCCTGCAGGGGGTTAAATGTACACACTACAATTGTACACACGGTTTTTGTGCACTACCCATTCGTGCCGAGGTGCATAATGTACACAGACCAAATGGGTACGGGTAGAAGTGTACACAAAAATACGATCTCTGAGAAATCGTCACTACGTGACTTCGGTTGTCGCATCAGTTCAATGCCTAAACACAACAGCTGCAGTCTCAGTGTAATAGTCTCAAAATGGTTACATTTTTGCAGTCACGTTTGTTTGATAAATGTCAACGTAATTGTTCGTAGGATGTCTGTAGTCTGATCGCGAAGTGGAGTCACAGCATCGATGTTCTCAGTTTACGACACACATCCGATTTTCACATTTGACCGGCCACAGCTATTGCATTTCATTTGGCATGAAACTGATTCAGCAGTACCCTAAAGGGGAAGAAAGCGCAGTCCAAAAGGCTTCGACGTGTCCAGCTGGAGGCCGTGCCCGCTTAGTTTCTCAGTTTCACGAAAACTTGGCTGAGGGGTAAGGGCGATCGCTGATCATCGGTTCTCAGTGGATAGTGCGGCAAGGGAGGTCAGAAGGGCTGTGCCTCGCTTCCCGTCGTCTGCACGATGCTCAGCAGTCGCTCGGTGTCACAACATGTGAATAAAACACTTGTTTTATAATGGATAGTGTGTGTGTGTGTGTGTGTGTGTGTGTGTGTGTGTGTGTGTGTGTGTGTGTGTGTGTGTGTGTGTGTGTGTGTGTGTGCATGTGTGTATGTGTGTGTAGTCTCTGCAAATTTTAAATCGCAGTCCAGTCAGGTTTTCAGTGCTAAACATTTTTTTTTTGTTTTTTAGTCATCACGTGTATTTACGGGGAGCTTGTCTCCTATAATCTTGTTTCAGTTCTATATTTAAAGCTCTGCTCCTCTAATAAATGTAATTTCTGACAAGCACAACAACAACAAAAAAAAGGGCTCACACTTCATTTCACTGCCAGATGTCAAGGTGAATCAATTGCCACATATTACAGCATAATTATACTGAAGTCTGCTAATATTGAGAAAAAGCTTGAGTGCTGTGGCACATGTGCTATCAATCTTTCACGAATATAATGATGTGTGTGTGTGTGTGTGTGTGTGTGTGTGTGTGTGTGTGTGTGTGCGTGCGTGTGTGTGTATGATTGTAGTTGCCAAATCCACAACGTGTTTTAGTATTATCTTAGTTTAAGTCAGTATGTCTTGCTTGTGTGTTTTATGTTTCTATGAACTAAAGAAAATTGTCCATTTTTTGCTTGTCGTTTAATGGACATAAAGTTTATTCAATTCAATTCAATTCACCTGGGCAGCAAGTGTTTAAATGAAACATGAGCAATATGGCAAGGCTGGGTTTTACCGGAGACTGTGAAATTACAGATTCTTTTTTCCTTCTCATGATTTGAAGACATTATAACTTTGAGGATGTTGTCTTTTATGACCCACGAAATTGTTTCTTACATTCTTTCTATGTGTGTGCATGTGTGTCTGTGTGTGCAGTGTGTGTGTATGTGTGTGCCCACTCTTGCTTGCAAGCAGAAGAAGTAACTGCTCCTTCTCGTCAAACAGTCATAGATCTATAGATCGGGTTTTCATAGCGCGCTAGCGCTTTCTTCATTGGCAAGCATTTTGTCATAACAACGGGCGCCTGGTGACAGTCTGCTTGACGGCAATCGTCTTAGATCACGCGCGAGATCACGATACTTAAAACTGTCATTTTGGTCTGTGTACAAAATGCATCTCGGTACGAATGGGTAGTGTAAAAAAGCCGTGTGTACATAAGACCTGTGTACATTTACACCCTCTACAGGGCGAGGTATACTAACTCAGCGTGATTAGCACAATATGGGCCTGACGAGTGGTGCCTTGACTAAATACAAATCCGCAAAGTCAGAATACAAAGGAGGAAACGAACCACACGCGCGAAATTCTAGCTGTGGCCGGAAGTATCCCGGACCTCTTTCTCAACATCTAGAGTTCAACGTTAAACCCTTCAGTAGAGTGCCGTGAAAGAGGCCACTCTGCACTGCTGTGCATCCATCGTTTTTTGCCGTGTTTACACTAAAGTTGAAGCGAATTACTCGAAAAGATATTGACAACTGAGCAGTGTTTAGCCCAGACTCCATTAAAGTAAAGCTTTTCGGGCTGGGGGAAATACATACCTAAAGCGATTGCTGCGTGCACGTCACAAGTTCATGTCAACAGTAAGATGTACTCTTGTTTTAATTTCATTGGATATGCTAATTTACATAAACCAATGAAAATTGAGCATAAGGCGAATTTCCGGCCACATCTAAAAAAAACCAGCAAATGGACATCTGTTAAAATGATACTTGACTGTGCAAAAAGCCTTGATGCTAAACTATCAGTTTTAATCGGAGGACAAGGTTGGTATATCGGATTTGTGGCAAACTATCTACTGAGTTTGTGCAGTTCGAGGTTTTAGGCGGATGAAAACTGCTCTGGAATCACAGTGCATCGCAGCTTCGCGTGCCTTTCGTTTCATCCTTTGTATTCTGACTTAGATAGTTTACGCGGTGGCATGCACGCGGTGGCGCAGCGGATTTGCATTTAGTCAAAGCACTAGCGGCTCGTCAGGCCCTTATGATTCAGTAGCACCTCTAGGGGTTATTCTGGCGCTACCGGCCTTGAACTACTCGGACCTTGGTTGATCAGTATTGTGATGTCAGTAGTGCGTCAGAATCAAGTGGTCTAACACTTGAATAGTGCAATGTGACTGCGGGATTACAATACAATACAAAACAATACAATACAATACAATAATACTTTATTAATCCCTCATGGGGAAATTCACTGTCTACCCATACAACACATGACATCATCATTCACTCATCGAAATAATTAAATAGCCCATAACTCTCAATTAAAGAAATGAACTGTAACAGACGTGTTGTTACCTTTGTAACACTCTTGGCATCAGAAAAACTCGAAAGGTATGGTGGATTCCCCCTATGCTTCTGGTGTCAGCAGTGTTGCAGTGAACTACTGAAAGGGCCAGTACTAAAGAAATAAAGAATGTTGACAGACACTATTTACTGATATTACTGTTGAAAAGGGTAACAGCGTGAGGGACAAAAGAGTTGGTATATATAACGTGATGTACGACTTTTGCGTACTCGAAGTCTGCCACTTCGTTCGATACGTCTGCTGTCAAATTCATATCTAAGTGGATGTGTTTTGTCATCAAGAATGTCAGCCAATTTGTTCATAATCCGTCTGTTGTACAGTGTGTCCAAATTATCCCGTGCTCTACTAATCACCCCGCCCCCTTTCCGGATTAATTTGTTAAGGCGATCTTGATCTCTTTTACATAAATTTCTACCCCAACACGTCAGCCCAAACGTTAGAACGCTAACAATACTGGAGCAGTAAAACATCTGTAAAAGCTGAGTGCTTACATGAAATGATCTGAGCTTTCTCAAACAGTAAAGACGGGTATGCGTTTTATTTTTTCACAATAGCGTCTGTGTTTTGTTTCCAGTTGAGCGTGTTATCAAAAAGAACACCTAAATACTTGTAGGACTCTACACGCTCAACTTCTGTTCCCTTGATGACAACAGGACCGGGATGATGTTTGTCATTCCTGAAAACTATGACCATCTCTTTTGTTTTGTCAACATGTAATTCAAGATAGTTTCTATCGCACCACTCTACAAAGTCGCAGATCTCCTGTCGATCGTGTCGATTACGTCCAAAAGTCAATCTATTCTGGCATCACACTACTTGAATATCGGTATAATCGATGTCTCTTGCCGTCGTGCCAAATGTGATGAGCCCTGCATGAGCATCGCGTCAAAAAGCGCTACCGACAGGCAAAGGGTTCACAACTTTACTGTCACGTATACCACCGTGTGTGGCTGATTAGGGACAACATGTCAAAAGCACCACCTGCTTGAAAATACTGGTTCTCCCACTGCGCAAAAGGCCATCGGGCCGACGTTGGTCGCCGTTGGCCCGCGCACAGTTGTGCGCGGGCCAACAGCGGCCGACGTCGGCCCGATGGCCTTTGTGCACTGGATCTGGTACTGTCTTTGAAAAAAAAAAAACTTGTTCTGGTACTGCCTTTGAAAACACTTGTTCTGGCGCTGCCGTTGAAAACACTTATTCTGGCTCTGTGCCGCTTGAAAATACTTGTTCAAGTCGGTAATGCCCCTCAAGGAAACGAATTTAAACTGAAATTAAACTGAATTTAAACTGAAATTAAACTGAATTTAAACTGAAATTAAACTGAAACTGCGGCCAACTCCTTACGGAAAACACTGCTGTACTAAACAGATGGACTGAGTACTGCCGAGACTTGTATAACTACAAGGCTGAGCCAGACACCAGCATCCTCCAAAACAACCAGGCTGGGGCCAGGAAGGCTGAAGACCTGCCAGTGTTAGCTGAAGAGGTGGAAGCAGCCGTACGCGGCCTGAAGGGAGGAAAGTCTCCAGGTGTAGACAACGTACCTGCTGAACTGTTGAAACATGGAGGAGAAGTAACAACGAAGGTCCTCACTACACTCTGTCAAAAGATCTGGGAGCAAAAGAAATGGCCAGTAGAATGGACACAGTCTCTAGTGATCCCGCTCCCCAAGAAAGGAAACCTGAAACAGTGCCAGAACTACAGAACTATCAGTCTGATAAGTCACCCTAGCAAAGTAATGCTTAGAATCATTCTCAACCGCCTCAAAACTTTCGCCGAGGAACTGCTGGCAGAAGAACAGGCTGGCTTCAGAGTTGGAAGAAGCACTGTAGAGCAGATTTTCAACTGCCGCGTCCTGATCGAGAAACATCTGCAGCATCAGCGCGAACTCTACCACAACTTCATTGATTTCAGGAAAGCATTTGATCGCGTCTGGCACGACGGACTCTGGCAAGTCATGAGATCGTTCAACATAGAGGAGGGACTGATCCAAATGATAGAAGCGCTTTACAAGAACGCCTGCAGCGCGGTTCTACTTAACAATCAGTCAGGCGAGTTCTTCAGGACGACGATCGGTGTCCGTCAAGGATGCCTGCTCTCTCCTGTCCTTTTCAACATATTCCTGGAGAAGATCATGCAGGAAACCCTCCACGACCACCATACTTCAATCTCTATTGGTGGCAGATCCCTGTGCAATCTTCGATTCGCAGACGACATTGACCTCATGGCAGGCAGCAATAGTGAGCTGCAAAACCTGACAGACAAACTTTCAAGTAGCGCAGGGTCTTATGGCATGGAGATCAGTACGGATAAAAGCAAAGTGATGATCAACACCACAAGCGACAGCAGCAGCAACATTCACATGAACGGCCAGAAGCTAGAAGAGGTCAATAGCTTCAAGTACTTGGGAGCCACCCTGTCCAAAGACGGTAGTTGCATAGCAGAGATCCGTATCAGGATAGGTACAGCAACATCCGCAATGGCCAGGCTGGACAGGATATGGCGAAGTAACTCCATCAGCTTCACCATCAAGTACAGGCTTTACAAGTCCCTCGTAGTGTCTATTCTACTCTACGGCTGTGAGACTTGGACACTGCTTGCAGACTCAGAAAAGAAAATCCAGGCCTTTGAGAACAAGTGCCTGAGGAAGTTGCTCCGCATCTCGTACCGCGAGCACAAGACCAACGAATATGTACGGAGCATCGTCACTTCCCTGGTGGGCCCACATGAACCCCTTCTGGCAACCGTGAAACGGCGCAAGCTTGCTTGGTTTGGCCACGTGACCCGACACAACACCTTGTCCAAGACTATCCTCCAAGGCACTCTCGAAGGAAGTCGTCGGCGAGGTCGTCAGAGAAAGAGTTGGGTCGCAAACATAAAAGAATGGACCGAACTCGAGATGCCAGACTTGCTTGCCACCGCCCAAAATAGAACTCAGTGGAGAGCACTGTCTGTTGCTGCTGCCTTTCAGTCCCCCCAACGCCCAGTTCGGGCAAGGGACTGATGATGATGATGATGATGAGTTGTTCTTACACGTACTGTGTTGGAAATACTTGTATTAGTACTTTGTTTTCGAAAATATATGTTCTGGTGCTGTATGTATCGTCTACCAACGGTACTGGTAATGCCGTTTGAAAATAACTGTAGTCCCACCTCGCTTTAAAGGCCCACTACCGCCGTAACTGATTAAAGACACACTTACGTAACAGATGGTTACTAAACGCTACATACAGGTCTAGCTATGGTTCATTTAGACACAGGACAATCCAGTTCAGCACAGTAGTAGTCGTCTTTATATCAAGTAACCTGACAATGACTCCACTCCGTTCTATAAATACAACACTTTCAGTACGAGAAACAGCTAAACATAGATTGACACGCTAACGACTGCGCAATGAATAATTATATAAGTGCGATTAGGCGTATGCTTTTGCTGCGTGTCGAAACTGCTGTTAAAGTTCATTATGTGTGTCAACAAGGCATAACACACACAAATGGTGCTGAAATGTGTCTTCAGATTAATGCGTAATGGTACTTTAAAATACCTGTTGTGCTATTGCCCTTTTGAAAATAGTTGTTCGCACACTTCGCTTGGCAATACTTACTCCCCAGCACAGGGTTGGAAATGCTTGTGTTGGCACTTCCTTTAAAATTGCCTCTTCCGGCGCTGTATGTATCATATACCAATGGCTTTGAACAACAACAACAAAAAAATGTATCTAATGTGCAATCACACACTCGCAACATGAGAGCACCTTCCGGTATCGACCCCAAGCAACCTTTCCGCCCGACGCTGCGTTTTATAATTTGTATGGTGGGTAAGAGACTAACAAACAGACTGTTACGTGTTGAGTCGTAGTGGTAGTATGATATCACACCAGACGCACGCACGTAAGGTTCTCTTTAAAGAAACTTCATTCAGCTGCAACCCGTCATACGTGGCTTAAGGTTGTAGACAATACTGGAGTAACAGTTCCAACAATATTTTATTTCAGCGATGCGATCTCCACACAATGCATTCCCAGATGCACCACCACTGATACAATGTCTCTTCAAAAATATGTCAACACTGGCGACACAAAGCGTTTCTCATACAACGTACACCACCGTTACGCTGCGTCTCTCACAATGTACACCTCATCCGGGCCACGTACCTACGATAAACTGCGTGTCCCTACAACTGACAATGCATGATAATGTACACACGTGCTTCCTAGCACCATCTTTTATGGTGGTATGCTTTCCAGAATAATCGAGCAACTTCATACAACACAACCAATCAGAACAAAATACGTAACTAAAACTCATAAATATTAGTGAAAAAGAATGCACAAGAATGGTCAACAAAAATCTGGCTGCTATTTTCAGCCCCTATGTTGGGAAATCCCGGCGCGTTACGACGTCACACAAAAGTATGCCAGACAGGTCACGACCTTGCCCGCATTCTCTGGAACTGAAGCACACGACTATTCTTAACACAATAATGACCGCTAACTTCACGCGCACAGAAGAACAACTATGAGTATTCGAGCGGCTTTCCGAACTTTCTGGAATCAATTCCGTGTATCAAAACAATAAATTCGGCTCTCTGTGTGAACGAAAGTGAATCTTACTGAAAAGGTACGTGATTCGTAATCGTGATAGCTCAAATAAATATCGGATCGTTTCCTACGATTAATGTATGCTTGCTCTCACAGAACAACACAACCACAATCGTAACACACACCTACTGTAACTTCAGGGGCCAGTTAATAACTTAACTGCAAGTAGACATACATTATAATTATTATTTTGTATTTTTATTGTAATAATAATGATAATAGCAGTGGTTACAATAGCAGTGGTAACAAATTATTATTATTATTGTTATTGTTGTTGTTATTGTTATTATTATTATTATTATTATTATTATTATTATTATTATTATTAAACCATCGCAGACGAAAAGCTTGGCAAGGGTTCTGTATAGGGAACCCATTTTCCAATAAAGCCAGCAAGAGGCATAGATCCTCATGAGCCCCCGCAACTGCGGGGGCTCATGAGGATCTAAGCCTCTTGCATCTATTTCGTATTCCACTGTGTTTATGTAGTGAAAGGGTAGTAACTCATTCGAGACGTGCCGCCTCCGGATACGCGACATAAGCCGCGTATCCGGAGGCGGCACGTCTCAAATGAATTAATGGCACGCGTCCCAGGAGTAAAGGGGTTAGTTGACGTTTTACGACACAGGGCATTGGTTCCGAGCACAGGAGAAACTTTCAAGCCTTCTATTTATAGAGAAATTACTAAGTGCGCTTGCAACGTTATTGCTGAGAATACGACATCTGCAAGGACTGTGGTTAAATCACACTCGCTGAGAAAACAACCACTCACGATCCAATAAAGCAGTCAAGTATATGGTCTCCACTATTTTCACTGCTCTTTCCTGCAGTAAGCCAGGCGTCAACAAAGAATGAGACATCCAATGCTGAATGCGACACGCCTCTTCAAGCACGGCGGTCCGCAACTTGAGTATATATAACCTGGTGTGTGCCATGGCTGGTGGGGAAAAAAAACCCTAAATGGCTCAATCTATGCGTCCCTTGCCGACAATATATATATATATATATATATATATATATATATATATATATATATATATATATATATATATATATATATATAATTTTTTTTTAAATGAACAGCTACACACCGTCATCTGCTCTGGTCCGAGGCTTGTCGCTTAAAAAACTGAACCGCAAAATGCTGTAGGCAAGCTGCTAATGGCATTGGAGAGGCAGCTTACACTAAACACACACACCGTCACAATAATCCCTTGCCTTGGAAAATCGGTCCCTGAGCGGCTAGAGTGTGTCGTTTGCGGTATGCCGGCGGTACTCCTTATCCTCCAAACAAAACCCTCGATTTGAGAGGCAGCGAGAGCAAACATCCTCCAGCAAGAAGGGGGGGGGGGGGGGGGGGGGCATACATTCTCATAAGCTCCTAAGCCCCTGCAGCTGCTAGGGCTTATGATAGTCTATGTTCCTTGCAGACAGAAGGAGACTTAGCAAGGAGACTTGCAAGGTGTGTGTTGTATTGGGGTTGTGCTCTTAGAAGGACATCATGACCTTACGGGTACACTGACAGCGGCCGCGACTGAACACTTTGAGTTACTCATAAACCTGTCTATAAACACTATGAGATCATTGACTCAGTGCAACTGACGATGCCACTACGCGGAAAAGTCGCGTGTTTTCCGCCGAACGGTATCGTCAGTAGTTGTTAAGGGGTTAAGTCATTAAGCTCGACGGCCGTATTTCCCAAATTTTGGAGGCGTCATCTAATGACTATGCACCAGTTGCAGGCGATGGATCATGATAATTCAAGGGCAGTGTCAGATTAGCTTGGCGCCGACAGGCGCCAAACATACCCTGATATCTGGCCATTCTCTGTATGCATCGCGCGAACTTGACCCTTCTGTCGCTGGGCCTTTAGCACGTTGGATGCTGATGGTGTGCTCAGCATTCCTCGACTTCGCATCCACACAAAACTTGCCACGCCAATGTGACACCAGTGCCGATCTGGCGTAGGGGAACAATATGCAGTGTTATACCTGGGCTATCACTCTACAAATCCCAGTTAGTGTCAGTTTATGAACACGATAAAAATACCCTCATATACACATTATATTCGAACAAAATATCCTATAAAAAATCTGCGAGCAGAATTTCGCTGTGACACTGCACGCATACCAAGGGAAATCACTCGGTTCTGATACTGAATATTGAGGCAGATCCCCTGACCAGAGGATCTAACTTTTCGTTTGTCCAACGCTGAGTAAATTCCTTTGATAATGTGACTACCAGCACCTGCCTCACCATTAATTTATGAGACTGCTGTGGCACTGCCAGTTGTCCAAAACACCTTATTTCAAAACAAAACTTAAAATCTACTACAACAACCACAATACTGAAACTAGAGTTAATAAATAATTAATAATTACGGTATTTATAATGCGCTTATCTTATAATAATTATAACTCTAAGCGCGCACTCACAACTCGCGCACGCATGCGCACGCTTTAGACAATGACTCGCGTGCCACAAACAGTGGAATACATTACGACGGTCAGCTTGGGGTGGGGAGTGTGGTGATATAGTGCTAAAACTGTTGAAAGAGGTGAGTTTTGAGGGCGGACTGGAAGGAGGAGAGAGAGTGTTTCTGACGGAGAGAGAGAGAGTGGGAGAGTGTTCCAGGTGGATGGACCGTAGACGGAGAAGGAGCGGGGGCCGAAAGTGTTAAGTTTGGTGCGAGGGATGTGGAGGCGGAGAGGGTCAGAGGCAGAGCGGAGGGAGCGGGAAGGTGTTTATGGGTGAAGTAAGTTGGAGAGATAGGCAGGAGTGCAGTTGTTCAGGGATTTGTAATAATAATAATAATAATAATGAGTATTTATATAGCGCTTAATCTTACTCAAAAGCTCTAAGCGCTTTACAATCTGTACACAAAAATAAAAATACAATGACATATGCACATAACAAAGCACAATGCCCGAACACACCACTTTTACAATAAACTAAACAACAATACACACATAATAATTTATATTCTAATTAACATTCAGTCTAAACAAGGAGGATTGCAGAACTACAACTAAGGCATCAAACACTGGCAGTTATTCAAAGTAAAGCTTGAAGAGGTGAGTTTTCAACGACCTCTTGAAGTCAGAGACAGACTCGCTGTTTCTGACCTCAAGAGGAAGTGTATTCCATAACACTGGGGCTTGATAAACAAAAGTGCGCTGACCAAATGTTTTAGTTTGGACAGAAGGTACACACAACTTCCGTTTATCAGAAGAGGAGCGGAGCTCACGAGAGGGTGTATACACATGCAGCAAAGAGGACAAGTATTCTGGGCTGGTGCCTGAAAGGCAGTTAAAACAGATTGACATAACTTTGTATTGAATACGTGAGGACACTGGTAGCCAGTGAAGGGACTTCAAGATGGGTGTGACATGCTCAGTCTTACGGACTCTCACAACAAGCAGAGAGACAGAATTTTGTATTGGATGCGTTGGGGGATGGGGAGCCAGTGAAGGAGTTTGAGCAGGGGTGTGACGTGGTCGGATTTTTTCTTTCTGAGGACGAGGCGGGCAGCATTGTTCTGAACGCGTTGGAGAGTGAAAATGGTGGAGTGAGGGAGGCCGGAAAGGAGAGAGTTGCAGTAGTCGATGCGAGATAAGATGAGAGAGACAGCAAGTTTGGTGGCAGTTGTAATGTTAATCTTGGCAAGTTCATCTTAGTGGGTAAACACTACACGTGCTGCATTGGAATACGGTCCGGTTACGGTTCACCTCGAATGAGTTAACTGCAAGCGAGCTTCAGCAATCAGTCCTGAATTAAAGATTTAACTCGTTCAGTGCCAGATGACACAGATTGTGTTTCTGCAATCTTCCTTAACTCAACACCATAAACCCTATCTGTCCCAGGAACATGGATTTAAAGCAGTGTCAGCAAGAGGTATAGATCCTCATGAGCCCCCGCAACTGCGGGGGCTCATGAGGATCTATACCTCTTGCAGTTGGGTGGTGTTCAGAATGTTTCGGCACTGAACAGGTTCCATTTCTAAAGAAAGTTGCTGGCCAGCATTGACTTCTTGCATTCCGTCCTCACCAAGTTCTGAAACAGGAACTGTAGATGGTTTGAGCAATTGACCCATCTTGTGGCAGAACATAATACTACTATTATTAGCTTTCAATCTAACTTTAAAATCGTTCGATCAATTCAGCTCTATCTATATGAATAAGGCACCGATTCTCATGAGCCTCTGCAGCCAGCAGGGCGGCGTGTGAGAATCTATATCTTTTGCTAGCAAAAATCGGACCTAGCTAGTTTGGCCTCAGATTGAGAGAAAATTTCACAGTTAACTTTAGATTGATAGTTCGACCTTTGCGGTGACACAGGTAAGCTATTAGACAAGCACAACAACTGTTCACAGAGGCAGAGCTCTTCACGAGCCCCCACAGATTGCGAGAGGGATAGGGGGCGGAGGCAGGAAGGGGGGGGGGGGGTGAGGGACCTATGCCTCTTGCTGAAGCAATTACCGTCCCAGTTTCGACTGCGGAGAAGGTCGCAGAGAGTTCAAGTTCAAACTATTACGGATTACAGAGATCGCCTAAAACTTTGAGCGGAAGGTGACTGCGTAATCGAATCGGGGTCATTTAAGTCAGATCGTAGATTTCAAAACCATTTAAGCATTTTATTGCCGATAGACAGTGAACGCAATCCAACTGCAAGAGACATAGATCATCATGAGCCCCCGAATCTGCGGGTGCTTATGAGGATCTATGCCTCTTGCTGAGACCACTGCTTGGAGAGTTTAGTTGGCTATTTGATCGTTGAATAAAAGAAGATTTCAGAAACAAAATATGTGCCCGGTGGCAAGGTTGGGTGTTTCAGATCTCAATGAGTGTTCTGAACAGCGAGGTGCCGGTGGTATCAATTTGTGCCGCAAATTAAGAGAGTTAATAGATTTGGGTCAATTTAAGTGTACTAGTCCAGAAGGTGGACATAAAAAAGCATGAAATGAAAAAAGGGGCGGAGTCATATTGATGCCTTCGCTGTCAGTGATCACGGATTTCGCACCTGAAACCATTGCACACTGTCCGACATTCGCACGAAGAACACAAATGCAATGCGACCCAAAATAGACATAAAGAACACAGGTCTAACAAGAGAATAAACCCTCATGAGCCCCCGCGACTGCGGGGGCTCATGAGGGTTTATGTCTCTTGCTGCTGGGTAGGGTTTGCCTTGCCCCGGCAGTTCAGTGGTTAACCAAATCAACCTTTAAATTCTCGAGCTGGGGCAAATGACATTCGCCTAAAACCAGGAAGCGTTTATAAATTCCGTGCATCAACCGTGGCAGTTGGAACGGCCATGATAGATCAGAGGGTAGTGCCATAGTAGCTTGGATGCACGCTTCCCAAGGCGCAAAGCAATCTAGCACTATGTTTAAACTGTCATGGCTAATTCACCTCCCTCTACGATGTCTCAGGAAAAGTGATGGTTTTAATCGAAATGGCGATGACGACGATGATGATAACGGTGATGATAATGATGACAAATCTATGCGCGTCAGATACCGTCAGTCCATAGTGGTAGTTAGTTCACCCTTTGACTGCCGAGAAAAGGTCAACACGACCCAACTGCGACGAGACACAGTTGCGGGGGGCTCGTGAAGATCTACGTTCCTTGGACGTTTGTGGCTTTCAGTCATTGAATGAACAAGTTGCGGATCAAGCTGCTCATGAGGATCTACACCTCTTGCTGACACCACTTCCTGGGACGACTGGGATGTCTATGGCGTTGCATGAACAAAGACTTGAAAAACACTCACAAACCAGATAGGTGAGGCTAGCGCTGGCAGAATTGTACAACAAACCAAGGGGAATTACTCAGCGCTGGACAGGGGGCAGGGGATCTAACTATTCGTCTGTCCAGCGCTGAGTAATTCCGCTTGAAAAACACAACATGCATCCACTGGCAGTTCACTGATGGGTTAAAACCCCCTCACACGTCTGCGGTAGGTCGTCGGCCCGCAGTTCGCCTTGGCCGCCAGCAAAGGCAGTCTTAATTACCTCATCAATAAACCCTCCCTTACCCCCCCCCCCCTCCCTTCCCCTCCCCGCCCGCTGCAGCACGCAAAGTTTCCGCCTCTCTGGTTAACCCGTTCAGTGCCAGCAGACGCAGAGTGTATTTCTGCAATCTTCGTTACTTCGAGACATTAAAAAACCGCAACACAAAATCCTAAATGCCCGCCCCAGTGTCATGGATTTAAAATAGTGTCAGCAAGAGACATAGCGGATTCTCATGAGCCCCCGCAGTTGTTCTCGGTACTGAACGGGTTAAAGCGCAGACTACTTGCGACAGACGTTGTAAGAAAGGGGTGTCAAATTCAATTTTATGCTCGGCGTTTGAGGATAAAGTTTGCGACACTGACGGAATGCTTTTTTTTTTTTCTTCAAATAAACTTTTATCCAACTTTCTGAACGGTTTTCCTCCAGCATGCATTGAAAATGAAGGCAAGCTTTGATGAAATGACACTTGAAAAAAACCTTCAACCTGCAGCATCTCCTTGTTTGTATGACCAACTTGTTTACAATGATCTTGACACTACCCCCGACACCCCCTCAGACCCCCCCCCCCAGCCCCTCACCCATCATCACCACCACTTTGATATCAAGCTACTCTCAGCCAACAACATGTGGGCCTGACGATGGTGCTTTGACTACATGCAAATCCGCTATGCCACCGCGTGCGCGTTACCGCATCTAGCTCAGTTCAGAATTCCCAGCGGATATGTATTTGGTCAAAGCACCATCGTCATGCCCCTATGGCCAACAACTAATTTCTGATCGCTCATATTTTAGCCCACTTGTGTGCAATCTATTACTGTCAGACTATATCCAAATATCAAATAGGCTACTGCTTAGCAGCAGGTTACCATGGGCCAACTACTAGCGAAAAAAGTTTACTACCTCCTCCGTTGGAGCCGCACCAGTGATGAAATATAAATGCACCCAATCCTACAGACACTGAGAAGAGGCATAGATCCTCATGAGCGCCTGCAAATGCAGGGGGGGCATGAGGATCTATGCCTCTTGCAGATGGGAAAAGCAGGGCAAGAGACTGTTACCTGAGAAATCGAAAGTCAACTTTTCCTACACATTGCGAAATTACATGGCTGGGTCTTTGACGAAGGACTCACGGGAGTGGCTTGGCCTGGAAAGGATCGGGGCTTTTGGTTGGAGGGGGGGGGGGGGGGGGAGAGAAGAAAGGGGGCGAGGGGTTGGGGAGGTGAGGGGGAGGGGGGGGGGGAGCAAGTAGGCTAATGTAATGTTCGTGCAACCCTTACCTGAAGCCATTCAGCGCGCGTTACAAAGTGTATTTGCCTAAAAAATGACACCAAACTGAGCACACTGGGAGCGTCCTGGTTCGAAGCTTCAAATGTGTTTTGTTCCGTTCCCAAGGCTATACGCAAGAACGTTACAATATATATATATATATATATATATATATATATATATATATATATATATATATATATATATATATATATATATATATATATATATATATATATATATATATATATATATATATATATAACTTTTACTTCAAGTGATAATAATAATATACTGCTACTATTTATATAACAATCATCATCATCATCATCATCTTAACAATAATAATAATAATTAAGGACTAATTATGAGCTGTCAAGACCAATTCGTCTCCCCGAAATTGTAAAGAGGTGTGTTTGTCAGTGTGTGTGTGTGTGTGTGTGTGTGTGTGTGTGTGTGTGTGTGTGTGTGTGTGTGTGAGTCTGTGTGAGTCTGTGTGTGTGTGTGTGTGTGTGTGTGTGTGTGTGTGTGTGTGTGTGTGTGTGTGTGTGTGTGTGTTTCCGATTACTTTTAAAATGTCACATTTCTTTTATTCGTCAGTATACACATTTGACATGTTTGGCTGCATAAGCGAACAGGTTATTAAACTATGTATCAGTCAGAGCAGCGGAGGGCAGGCGACTGTCAACGTGTACATTGTTACGTGAAGACATAAAATACCGGTGGGTTCTCCGGGTACTTGATCTCTCAGCCAACTTCACGTCATTTTTCTGCAAGCAGTATAAATTTTCATGAGCACCTGCAGCTGCAGGGGCTCATGAGAAGCTATATCTTTTGATCGCAGCGGTCTTTCCCAATTACATCCATATCACCCATATCCACTCAGACAGAGAAGGTAGTGTGGGTTGAAAACTGCGACCGTTCTTGCACAAACATATAAAGGACTGTATGAGGGTGACACTCCCGCATTAAAAAAAGGGACTTTTTCCGGGATAAGGGCAGACATAACTTCTGTTCTATGTTATTGCCTGCCTATTTATGTCATATATACTAATGGTCAAAACTTAAGGGCCACTTTTTATCGCAGACGCCACACAAATAATGTAAGAATACTTGGAGTCAGTACTTTGCTAATTTATTCAGTAACAATTTAATTTACGTTTTCAGTAAATCAAGCAATTGTAACAACAGCAGTACGTTAGAATGTTCACCCACCCCTCATTTGAAAAGTCACACAAGACTGGTCCAGTCAGTAGCGAGTGTACCCACCCTTTGCAGCCAAGCATTCAATGCAGCGTTGACGCATGGAGTTCACCAGGGTCCGGAGAACATGTTGTGGGATCGCATCCCACTCTTGATGCAGGAACTGAGTCAGCTGGGGGACGCCTGGAGTTAGGGGGTGGTTGCTGACTACACGTTGCCCCAGCACGTCCCAGAGGTGCTCGATGGGAGCCAGATCAGGTGAACGAGCTGGCCACTCCATCCTCATGATGCCCCGTTGCTCAAGGTACTCATCCACCACACGGGCGCGATGAGGTCGAGCGTTGTCCTGCAGAACAGCATTGTCGCCTGTGGCTTGTAGAGCTGGCTGGATGAGGGACTACACACTAATCTCGTCCCGATAGCGCAGTCCAGTCAAGGTGCCTCGGATAACGAGGAGGAGGTCCTGCCTTCCCTGCCGAAACCTGCCCAGACCATGACTGAGCCTCCTCCGTAGCGATCCACCTCTTGGACGCATCCATCCTAGCATCGCTCGCCCTGGCGTCTCCAGACCCTCACCCTGCCGTCGTTAAAGGACACAGGGAACCGTGACTCATCCGTAAACAGAACTTGAGTCCACTGGAGTCTGTTCCACCTACCATGTTGACGACACCAGGCAACCCGGGCTCTGGGATGAGCTGGAGTGAGGGGTATTCTCACTGCTGCTCTGCATGAAGCCAGGCCAATTTCGCGCCGACGTCGGCAGACTGTGCTTCTGCTGACGTTAACGTTTGCAGCTTGCATCAGTTGACGTTGCAGAGTGGTTGACGTTACAGTTCGGTCGCGCAGAGCCGCCACACAGAGGTATCTGTCCTGAGTGTCCTCCCTTCTGCTGGTGCAGCGCGGGCGTCCTGAGCAGTGTCGTCGTTCTGCCCTTCCAGTTTCTTGGAATCGTGCCAGCAGCCTCTGGATCACTGAATGAGAAACCCCAAGACGTCTCCCAAACTTCTCGTCCGGAAATTCCATCTTGCAGCCATGCTAGCGCCCGGCCTTGATCTACTGGCGGTAGGCTTCGTCGTAGTGGCATGGTTAGGAAAGTGACAATTATGCCCCTAATGTGCCGGTATTTGTAGCGAAACAGAAGTGCTCAATGTTCCCGACTGACCCCTTTAGCACTTGCATCACGACTTTACCGAGTTTTTTCCACTTGCCTGCCTTTGGTACGCTTGCCAATATCGCACAGCTTTCACAAAAAAGCTGACAATGTTTCACGTGCATTCGACACGTTCGTTTAAATTGATGAATTGTTGTTTATTTTTCCCTGTACAGTGGACTGTCTAAGGTCAACTTTTAACCCATTTGGATCGAAAGAACATTGTATTTTATTAGCGTACTTGCCATGATAAACAATGACACAAAAAGTGGGGTGGCCCTTAAGTTTTGACCATTAGTATATATTCTACTCTATACCTCCCGCGTGCAGTTAGTCTCTACGATATAGGTTTGCTGGAAACTGTAACCTTCTGCGTGTCGGTAGTGGTTTTAGTCGCGATGATTCCTACAGGAATCATCGCGACTAAAACCGCTACCGACACGCAAAGGGTTAAAGCGGCCTGCTCCATATCAGACTTTGATCGTTGAAATTCGCTAATACAAGGGGTTATCAATGTTGTCTTGCATCAGCTAAGACTTTCCTACCCCTTCTTTTCACAATCCATGTTAGTAGGCGCAAATACCAGAGGTTTTCCACTGCCTTTTGAGAGTAACGGCAGTAATGCGTACAATGGCGATGAAGAGCAGAAATGTCTTCATTTTACGACACTGAAACTTTATAAGTTAAGTTAACCCTTTTGTCCAGCATCATTCTAATAATACTAAGAACATTTATAAAAGAGACAATCAATGAGAAATATTAACCCTATACTGTATGGACTAGGCCGCTTTAAAGTACCATTACGCGTAAATTTGAAGACACATTTCAGCACCATTAATTTTGTGTATCTTATGAGTTGTCGACACACCTAATGAACTTTAACAGCAGCTAGGACACGCAGCAAAAGTACGCACGTAGTCGCACTTATTTTTTTCTGCCCAGCCGTTAGCGTGTCAATCTATTTTTAGCTGTTTGTCGTACTGAAAGCGTTGTATTCTTATAGAACGGAGTCGAGTCATTGTCAGATTACTTTATATCGAAACGACGTGTGTTGAACTGGATTGTCCTGTGTCTAAATGAACCATATCTAGACATGCGTGTAGCGTTTCGTAACCATGTTACAGAAGTGTATCTTTGAACAGTTACGGCGGTAGTGGGCTTTTAACTCATTCGAGACGTGCCGCATCGGGATACGCGTATTTGGACGCGATACGTCTGCAATGAATTAGTTAAACCCTTTACTGCCGAGAAAATGGCAACGCGATCCACCTGCAAGAGGTATAGATCCTCATGAGCCCCAGTGTCCCTTGGAAGGATGTAGCTTTTGGTCGCTGGATGAAGAAAGGTTTCAGAAAGAAAGAAACTAAGCGTCCAGTAGCAGGGAAAGGGTCAACGGTGGACAACAATTATGACTTTCAGAGTGCATTCAATTGCCTACAGATAAACATAGTGTCCTCAATATCAGATGTTGATAGATGAAGCCGCGCAGAGCCAGGGGCTACTTGCGTGAGTACGCTTAATCCTGCGCCAGCCAAAAACCAAGGTGCTCCCATTGGGGCCCGACGATAGTAGCTTTGACTAATGCAAATCCACTGCGCCACCGCGTGCGCGTCAGCGCCTACTAAGCTCAAGACAGAATACAAGGCAGGAAACGACAGGCACACAAATCGACGAAGCACTGTGATTCCAGAGCAGTTTCCCAGAGCAGTTTTCAACCCTCAAAGCAATCATCCGCCTAAAACCTCGAACTTAAAAGACTAGGTAGATATTTTGCCACAAATCTATACCAACCTTGTCCTCTGATCAAAACTGATAGTTTAGTATCAAGGCTTTTTGCACAGTCAAGCATCATTCATAGCAGACATCGAGTCAAGGTTTTAGATGCGGCCGGAAAGGCCGCAAGCTCCTTTTTCATTGGTTTATGTAAATTAGCATATCCAATTAAATTAAAACAAGAGTGCGCCTTACTGTCGACATGAACTTGTGACCCACGCTGCACGCAGCAGTCGCTTTAGTAGTCCAAGAGCTAGCCAGGTCTACCGTGCACCCATCCCCTCCCCTCTCCCCCAGTATTCAATAAGATGGGTTTCAAAGTGTACCTTTGTATGTCCTGAGATGTTTAAGCGATGTTCCCCTAAAATCCTTAAGAACACACCAGAGATATATCCAATGGCGCAAGGGTCCCCCCATTCACGCTCTTCTCGGATGCTAAAATGTGCTTGAGAAACATTTTCATCTTTAAAAAAATCTGAATTCAAGGTATTTGTGCACCCAGTAAATGGCCCTTTCCGCAAAATCGCAAAAAAAAGCCAAAAATAATGTGTCAGATGCCTTCAGACATTTTCTACAGAACTGGCAGTCCATTTTCAGACTTACATCATTAAAACAGGATGTCACAATTACTATAAACCTGACTAGGTGATGTTGTGATCACTATGAGTGCCACATTGACTGATTTTGTATCCCTACCCCCAATTTGAAAAAAAGAAATACACAAAATTAATTAGAAAAATTACTAAAGTTATTCCGTTTCATGTTGACCTCTCTTTACCCATTAAGTTTCAATAATTTGAGCATAAAGTGCAAGAAAATTAGGAAAGTCGGCATCCTTTACGATACGTTTGTGGTGAATGATAGTTTTTTTCCCATTTTAAATTGCCAAAAGCTCACTTTAGGATCCGCGAAGAGCGTGAATGGGGGTAAGCTTGCGCCATCGGCTATATCTCTGGTGTGTTCCTAAGGATTTTAGGAGAACATGGCTTAAACATCTCAGGACATACTAAGGTACACTTTGAAACTCATCTTATTGAGTATTGTAGAGGGGGGGGGGGGGGAGGGGCGGTCACGGTAGCCAAGACTGGCTTATTGAGTATAGGTACGTATTTTCCCCAGCCCAAAAAGGTCTGCTTTAATGGAGTCTAGTTTAAACACTGCTCAGTTGTCAATATCTTTTCGAGTAATTCTCTTCGACTTTAGAGTAAACACGGCAGAAAACAATGGATGCACTGCAGTGCATAAAGGCCTATTTCACGGCACTCTACTAAAGGGGGGAGGGGGACGGAGGAGGTAGAGGAGAAAGGGGGGCTGAGAGGGGGAGTGACGGATCTAATATAATGCTCCTTGTTATGTTTGTCAGTTACAAAGCACATTATAGTAAAACCCTCTTGGTGACACTGCCAGGAATCTCAACGTACTTCGTAACACATTGTTTGATTGTTTCGAAGCTCGTGGCGGATGTAAGTGCAATCGTACGCAAATTGCCAGCACGTAGGAGAAAGTGCACATGTACTAAATAAGGACAAGTAATTACAACCATGCGGACATTCATTAACAGAGTTAGTGTGTCACTTTGTGCCCCTACTCCAGGAAGGGGGGGGGGGGGGGAGCGGAGAGGGGGAGCGGACGAGAGGGGGAGTGACGGATCTAATATAATGCTCCTTTTTACGTTTGTCAGTTACAAAGCACATTATAGCAGACCCTCTTGGACACTGCCAGCAATCTCAACGTACTTCGTAACACATTGTTTGATTGTTTCGAAGCTCGTGGCGGATTTAAGTGCAATCGTACGCAAATTGCCGGCACGTAGGAGAGAGTGCACCTGTAAAGGACAAGTAATGACAACAATACGGACATTCAGTAACAGAGTTAGTGTGTCACTTTGTGCCCCTACTCCGTAGACAGTAATGTTACCCGACTGTTTCAAGCTTCCGCGTCACCAGAAAAAAAATGTGTTGGCGTACAAGTTGTACCTTTCTTAGAGCCAAAAGGTACAGTTGCATGAGGGAGCTTAAACTTGCGCAAGGTGCTCATCGTGCAAATAATCGTGCAACTAACCCATAAAGACCTGACATGCTACCGGGCTCATGAGGATCTATGTCTCTTGGAGATGTTTAAAGTGTTGTATATGTTTGTGGTACATGCTTGCTGTCCGCTGTGACTTTGCTCTCGTTCGTTGTTGAAATCGTCCGGCGTAAACGTAACCTCTCTATTAGCTTCACGAACACGACTTGAGACGGTGCAATGACAGCGAAGGGTTAACACAAAGAAGAACTAACCCCACTTGAGCATGCAGACAACGGTACCGGAGTCTCGCATGAACAAGGGAGCTAATTAAGCATGTATGTATAATAACACAACGACAGCTCAAAGCGGCGACCGCCAAGCCTGTAAAATGCGAGAGAGAGAGAGAGAGAGAGAGAGAGAGAGAGAGAGAGAGAGAGAGAGAGAGAGAGAGAGAGAGAGAGAGAGAGAGAGAGAGAGAGAGAGAGAGAGAGAGAGAGAGAGAGAGAGAGAAAACAAAACAAAAAACAGAAACACACACACACACACACACACACACACACACACACACACACACACACACACACACACACACACAGGAAAGAAAGAAAGACGCTTGGAAAGGGAAAGTACGACACTACTGAGTTGTGCTTGTCCATTCGAAGCGTGTCTCTCTTTCTCCGCGTCGTACTTGTCCTCTCTAAGCATGTTTCTTTAGTTGCTGAATTTTTCTTTCTGTTTCTATAACTCGTTTGGCCCCAACGGCCTACAGCAAGGCGATAGGGTAGTGCCATATTCTTGGTGCCTGCAGGCGCCAGGCTAATCTAACACTACCCTTGAATTATCACCGTCAATCCATCTCCTGCAACTGGTACATGGTCGTCGGGTGACACCTCAAAATGCGGCCGTGCGGTTAAATAGGATAATGTAACAAAACACAAGCCTACTTACATGTGGTTCGTGGACGAAAGTGTCCCCACGCCATAAAATACGAACGTTAATTCTGAGCAACTGCTTACACGTGTCATGTCTGCTCAACTCAATTAGACATATTTTATGCTTCTGTATTACGGCCTAGCTTTGTGCAGTGTGCGGTCAAGGGTAACCACATCCTGGTTTGCAGATTCTGTTTTTTTACGCATGATGGGCCACGTTTTGAAATAAATTTCTTTTTAATACTCCAAACACCATCATTCACAAGCATGAGGAGTGGCTGTTATTGAGTGTCATTTGCCCTGTGCGTATTCGGGTACCGGTGTAACCAGGTCGTTTTGACTAGTTACTCCCCTTGCTACGCCACAATGACCCCCGGGTCAGTCTAGCGTATGGAGTCATTATAGCGTTACACCGGCTGCTCCATTAGTGCCAGTGGTGGCAGATTGTGTTTCTGAAATCTTTAGCTCAACACCGAGAAGTCTCACTCGTCTGAAGAAACATAGATCCCCCCCACCCCCCCCCCCACCCCCACCCCCACCCCCAGTTTCAGGGACTCGTGAGCATTTATTACTCTTTCTGTTGATCGCTGTGTTCCAGTAGCGAAAGAATTACGATTCTAATATCATACTTTGTAATGACGGTATCGCGTGGCGGGAAAAGACGCATAGTTACGCGTCTTTTCCGCCGAGCGGTATCGTCAGTAGCAGTCGTGGGGTTAAAGGACGTACTCCAGGCAATAAACGGTTAACAGTTCACAATATCTTCTTAACATGTTCTTACAATAATGCTGGACAAAAGGACTGGTTTAACTTATCAAGTTTAAATATCGTAAAATTAACTGATGCAACCCGACGCACGTATTTCCCAAATCATTTTGGACGCGTCACCTAACGACTATGCACCAGTTGCAGTAGATGGATCGACCATGATAATTCAAGGGTAGTGCCAGATTAGCTTGGCGCGACAGGCGCCAAGCTAATCTGGCACTACCCTTGAATTATCATGGTCGATTCACTTCCTGCTATAGTGCGTACGGGCTGAATGGGTTAAAGGCGTTTCTGCAGCGTTCTACTTCTCCTTTGGGGCAGAAGAGTTCCTCCGTTACGCTGAAAATTAGGGCAGCAGAAAATTCCTGTTACGTGCACCTTCTCATACGGATTTGTGAAAAAGAAAGGATAGAAACGTTTTTGTTGCAACAAGACAACATTGATAACCCCCGCTGCATCAGCAAACTTTAGCAAGCCATGCAGATCGCTGTACAATGTACAGGCCACATTGCCTACTATTGTTCAGTAATCCTCCGCGCGCGCAAGCTTGAAGAAAAAGATTCGGAAATCGATTCTGGGCCTGACGTGCACACGATACAAGTACGCGCGTAAAAGATTTATTTAACCGTGACACGGGTGAATATTGGAGGTTTCGTTTGCAACGAACGAGAGCGGCGAAATCAGCGTGCACCGCAAGCATAGACAACGCTCCGGGCCCAAGAGGCATAGATCCTCATGATCCCTGAGGATCTCATGAGGATCTCTGCCTCTTGGAGACGTTTGGAGTATTGGTCTATGCTTGTGATTCGAGTTAGTTATCCGCCGTCACTTCGCCCTCGTTCGTTGTTGGGAGTCGATCGTTGCAAACAAAACCTCACGAACGGTCCATATCACGCTGACATTGAGGGAAACTTAACCTTGTACAGCGTATCGCTTGAGAGCGGTCACAATCACCGTTGGATGCGGATTTAGAGAAAATGAGGGCCTCCGTTCAAAGTGCGGCAGCAGGGCCAGCGTTTAGAACCACCCTTACGAGAAATCACCTGTCATTAAAGACCATCATTTAGGTGGCTGTAGCTGTGACTGTGGCTGTGACTGTGGCTGTGGCTGTGACTGTGGCTGTGGCTGTGGCCACCTAAATGATGGTCTTTAATGACAGGTGACACTTTTGCCCTTCAAGAACTCTCTTGACTGCATCTTGTTTTTTTATGACCACTTTTACTTGCAGAAAGGCGGTACTTCAAGGCAGGTTGTGCAGTGAGTCCATTCTCGGTCGATTCAGCTTCGACGTCAATGTGTTCTAAAGAATAAGCTAACACTGCAGAACCAGAACTTCATGAAACAAAAGACACTTGGAACAATAACTATGCACAGGTCCTGGCATGCACTGCCAAAAATGTGACAATCAAAAAGAAACGTGCACTGATCTGATACACATGCTATAATCACAGTAAAACCTGTTTTGAGCAATAATATCTTATTTTGAAAAATAAAGTGATCTTAAAAGACAGGTGCTCTCTCAAGAGCAGTCTTCAAGTGTAAACAGTGTCACCTGTCATTAAAGACCATCATTTTGGTGGCTACAGCCACCAAAATAATGTTCTTTAACGACAGGTGAATCTTTCATAGGGTGGTCGCACAAAAACAGGCTCTGCTGTATCATCAACAGCAAACAAGTTACTCGTTCCTCCGCATCATGATGAGTGTTTGCAGACTGTGATGCACAGTTGTGCAGTTTGCAAGACGTATACAAAGACAAACTGTACCAGCACACTCGAGCCCCGGCGTTGCGAGAATGCGAAATAATTCAGACGACCTCTAAGTCAACGCTATCTAATGTCACAACAAAGCCAAATTATCGATTGATTTAGTCGACCGCCCGTACTGTTGTATATCGAGCCTATAGCTTGTCAACACTTTGGCTGTCGATAGCAGTTTTTGTCGCGATGGTCCCTGCAGGAATCATCGCGACAAAAACCGCTACCGACAGCCAAATGGTTAAAATTAGTAACACGACGGCTGTGCCTTGCTTCTTAACAATTAATAGCTTAGACATGTATGGCTTAATCTTTGAGACAAAGCATGCGACCACTCGCATGATAAACCGGAATGCTCGACAGCCTACTGACGCTGTGTGACATGCAGTGTGTATACAGTCCATGCACACTTTGTGGCAAGCATTTGGAAATCTTGGCATGAAGGTTATTTAATTTAAAAACAACAACAAAAAAACAACAACAAAAAAAACCAACAATTGTTTTCAACTTATCATAAATATCTAAAGGTGCTACACGCCTATGTCTGAATTCAACGCAAAACACTGCAGAGAGTGGAAAAGTCAATAACACACTGATATCTGTATGATACCGTAGATAAATGGCAGTGGGGAGATAATGCGGTTGCAAATTGGCAGCCTCCCAAGACGTGCATCACTAGTCGGAAGCTGTAATCCCGCTGGGCTGTTTCGGTCAGCGGAGCAGGAAATAAATGCAAGTACTGACAGCAAAGCCTGTCTTGGGCGACCATCCTCACGAGAGATCACCTGTCATTCACTACTTCATTGCCAGTGGACGCAGATTGTGTTTTTGCCGAAATCATTGTAAATTCAAATCAACGATCCCTACCGCCAAGTAACATGGATACAGAGGGATTTCAGCAAGAGGCGTAGATCCTCATGAGCCCCCGCAACTGCGGGGGCTCATGAGAATCTATGCCTCTTGCAGATGGGTGATGTTCAATGTTTCTCGGCATTCGAGAGGTTACAGACCATAATTGAGGTTGCTGTAACCACTTCAATGATAGAATCTAATAGCAGGCGATACGCATTGCCTCTCAAGACTTCTTTTAGAGAGAGAGACCTGTCTTTTAAGACCACTGCTTTTTTTTGCAACAAAAAAAAAAGGAGATAGCTCAAACAGGTTTTACTGTAAAGCAAAACTTAACCAAAACTTACTCCTACAAGCACGAGTATAGATCATCATGACCCCTTGTGAACGTAAGATGGGATTGGCTGTCTAAGGAACTGGAGACATTTCCTGTGTCACTTGTGCAACAGTGACATCAGAGGCGATCCAGCTTTTTAGTTGACAGACTGCGAAATCCTTTGGGAATCAGGTTGGATCTGTAAAACGAGAATGGTTCATTTGTAAGAGTGAGCTTAGTACTGCGCCAGCCACTAAGCAAGGTGCTCCGCTATAGCGGAGCACTTTGCTTAGTGGCTGGCGCAGGACTAAGCTCACTCGTCAAACTGACCCAAGGTTCCACGGAATAGAATCGGATTAAGGCAACACGCGTCTTCAGCGAAACACCTGTCACCTGCAATACACACAGACCCTCATGAGCCACCGCAGGTTGTGCGGCCTTACTAGAGTTTGTACCCTTTGCTGACCAAAGTTGCATCTACAGACGTTGAAACCTGGACGTTACAGTCGGAATAAGGGTTAGTTTGTTTTAGGGTTTTAACGCCGAGCAGGCAGCTGAAGCCATCTCACGGTCGAATTGTAATAGTCTGGCCAGCCAGACTAAGGGGATTGAAACTTTATATAACTGTGTCCCAGTGCCCCAGAGGATTTGAACCGAAATAGAACAGAGAAGCCGCATGACAAAGCTACATTTCGTTTCGTGTTGTCGTGTTGCATACGAACCAAGGGAAATAAATCACTTTACTGGACCACAGGCATAGGACTAATAGTGAGTGATTGGTTACCTTTTAAAATGGGTAGTAGTAATTTCTACTACCCGTGTAAAGAGGTGACCAATTGCGTATCAATCATCTAATGCATGTGCACTGCGCCATCAACGCCTTACCGCATCTTTTGTCTGTTGTTATTAGTTACTTTTACTTTCACATCTACGTTCCTCATGCTGATCCCTATCTTTCAGTAAGAGATAGTGTCAGAGATTTCTATGTGAAGGTGAATAAAGTTAAACCATTTTCAAAATGACTGTGTACACCTCTACACTATCGTCTTCTGTTATCTTCCAAAGGTGATGACCTGCTTCATGTGACCAACATTACCAGGGACGGATCAGTTACCTCCGGGAAATGGGGGTGGGAGGGGGCGTGGGGGGGGGAGTGGGGGGGGGGAGGGAGAGGTTCAAACTTTTTGTTTGGGACCTTCAACCTTCAGCACATAAAGACCTTCAATACAAAAGGCCTGCCGACGCTGGAGCTTGCTTCCCAGTGGCCGAAAAGTCAAAGCGGAGAGAGAATATGGGGTCTTGACTCCATAAATGGGACCTTTGGGCAGATTTTAAAAATTTTAACGAATTTGTGGCCGGGAGGAGGGGGTGGGCAGGGGGGGGGGGAAGGAAGGGCCCGGAACCCCTGCAACCACTCCTCCCCGCCCCCCCCCCCCCCTCCCAAAGCTCCCCAAGTTCGTTTACTTCACTGCCAGTGGACGCATACTGTATTTTGGAAATCGTCGTAAATTTATCGTCAAAAATCCAAAGCCGTCAAAGGCCCATGAATAAAGAGTGATTTCAACAAGTGGAATAGATCATCATGAGCCCCCGCAACTGCGGGGGCTCATGAGAATGTATGCCTCTTGCAGTTGGGTGGTGTTCGCAGTTTTCTCGGCATTCAAAGTTAATTTAGGTTGCTGCAGGCACATCAATGATAAATGAATGAATGAATGTTATTTCATGTATCTTCACATCTTGCTGAGATCCGCCCATGATTAGTCTTTCCATGATAGTCTCTTCCACCTCCAGCGTCAACTGACGATGTCATATTTCATTAGTCCAACATTCTCATTTCATTGCAGATTTATCATTTCTCGTTGGATTCCAGCGATCATAACAAGATGAACAGACATGAACAGCTCAGAGGCAGTCCTTGGTTAGCCGTGGGCCGCAAGAAATGTTCTGTTCAGTTTTGTTCCTGTGAACTGAACTGAACTGTGACATGGCAACATTGCCGGGTAAAAGAAGGTTAGGAATGCCACAGGACTACTACTATGGTGTGTGAGTTCGTTTCCCCATCACCGCATTAAATTGTTTTGTTCTTGCTATCAGATGGCATAGTTCTGATCGCGTCCTTTTTTCTTAGTTCACTTTGCTAGATTTTCTCAGATGTGAAACATTTAAAGTCTCAACGTGAAATGGCTGAAAGCGCTGCGTTTCCTAGCAATGTGAGCATTCTTTCCTCCCAGCTTTCAACTGTGAAATTTTCAGATACTAATCTGCTCAGTCGGCACTTGCTCAAAAGTCCACAGATCCGCATGAAGCTGTAGGTGGCGGATTCATCAGTATCCCTGCGTCGCTGCGGGGTATGTGAGAATAATGATACATCTATGCCTCTTAATGGTCTAGTTTACATCTGTGTTAATCAAATAGCAGAGGCACTAGGGCGTTCAAATGTCAGCTTCAAGTTATGGCTGTGCCGCGATCACTTGAACTTGTATCCACGATGCCGCAAGCCGCAGACTCAATAGGCGGTTAGCAAAAGGTCATCGGGTCGACCTCAGCCTTAGCTGATCCGCGCACAGCAGTGCGCGGGCCAGCTAAGGCTGATGTCGACCCGAAGACCTTTTGCACACAGGAGATTTAGGCCGGAAACGGTGTCAGTGTGTGTGAACAGTAGGCTTTTTAGGCAGCCACGGCGGTTCCACCTGCTCTCAGTTTTAAAACTTAAAAGCGATTGCGGCTATGTATTACCACTGAGCAAACGTCTAGAGAGATGGATGGGCGATGACGATTAACCCTTTGGCTGTCGCTAGCGTGTTTGTTTGTTTTGTTTTTTGTCGTTTTGATTCATTGCAGGAATCATCGCGACAAAATGAAACGGCAGCTATCGACCGCACAAGGGTTTCATGGCGGAAATTTTGGACGACCACGACAGTAAGGGAAAAAAAAAAAATTATATATATATATTGATATCCTGATATATATATATATATATATATATATATATATATATATATATATATATATATATATATATATATATATATATATATATATATATATATATATATATATATATATTATATATATACTCTGCTGTACTAATGCCATGGAATTCCAGGTAGGAAAGCCTGCATTGTGTCATCAGGACACCAGCTGTCCTTTTTGTGACTGGATCGCCCGGTAGATCCAGAAAGAGAGGGAGTAAAGGAATGACAGACCTATGATTTTGAGCCTTCCACTGAACACCTGCTGCATAAAGCAATAGGGACTACCCCCGCAGGCGCCCCGCAATCCGCTGTAGAATAACCAGTCCTCCACCCGAGAGGGGATGCTAGTATATATTCCCAAACAGATATTGGATTTGCTGGGTAGATTTAGGTTTTTGCTGCCTACGACCGGTTTCGCCCAAAAGTGAGGGGGGGGGGGGAGGGAAGAAGGGGGGGGGGTAGGGAGTGGAAGAAGACAGACTAATTTTGAAAAGGAAACACCTAGGCAATTTTGTGGTGTAATTATTCTTTACCTTAAACAAAGGGGTCGCCCAAAACCCAAAATGCACTCAATCAGATTAGCTTCAAGGGACGTAACTGAATTTTTCATTTCAATTCTGAGGATGCTCTGCTGTACTAATGCCATGGAATTCCAGGCTGGTAAGCTTGCATTGTGTCATCATGACATCAGCTGCCCTTTTTAAATAATTGAAATACGAAGTATTTCATTACTACTACACATAAGGAGCTTGTTAATGTTGCAGGGTGAGCAATTTCGCGTTCCTGTTATGAAAATGCAAGTATCATCAAGATCGTCTTCTTGACGCGCAAGGTTTTTTGGGAAGGAAAGTATGTCAAGCAAATTCATGAATATTAATTTGTTTGTTATATGAATATATCAATACATGTGTCAAAGTAGGGAAAACTTTATGGAGTGGCTCTCACAAACCAGATAGGTGAGGCTAGCGCTGGCAGAATTGTACAACAAACCAAGGAATTTATGTGTGTATTTATGGAGTGGGTTTATATATATATATATATATATATATATATATATATATATATATATATATATATATATATATATATATATATATATATATATATATATATATATATATATATATATATATATATATATATATATATATATACCCACTCCATAAAGTTTTTCCTTCTTTGACACATGTTGTGATATATTGTATAACAAGCAAATTAATATTCATGAATTTTTGCTTGATATACTTCCTTCCCCAAAAACCCAAGACTGAAGACTCGATCTTGATGATTGTGACGTACACTGATTTTCAAAACGGAAAAGCGAAATATGCTCACACTGTAATATTAACATGCTCCTTATGTATAGTAGTAATGAAATACTTCTAAGTGTGTATGAACACTCGAAATTGATATCCTATACACACACATACAAACGGAGAAAAGACGTCTGGAAACGTGCGAGTCGCTGGACTGACATGTCAAATTGACGAGATGTCAGCTGGCGATATCG
Source organism: Semisulcospira habei (assembly GCA_036245525.1). Classification (NCBI taxonomy): domain Eukaryota; kingdom Metazoa; phylum Mollusca; class Gastropoda; family Semisulcospiridae; genus Semisulcospira; species Semisulcospira habei. The sequence goes on along the minus strand of BTPG01000001.1, from coordinate 78,703,637 downwards.
ACAACCTGCGAAAAGAACTAAATAAACAAACCTGCTGGCATTTTCCGCATTTATGCGTGATCTAGTTAAAAGTAGAATTTACTTAGTAACACGCACGGTTATACAATGCACTGATGTCTTCGTAGTCAGACGAAATCTAAGCGCTGAGTCGAGAGCGATATGCAATCGCCTGCCATTCATGTGTGTGTGTGTGTGTGTGTGGGTGTGTGTGTGTATGTGTGTGTGTGTGTGTGTGTGTGTGTGTGTGTATGTGTGTGTGTGTGTGTGTGTGTGTGTGTGTGTGTGTGTGTGTGTGTGTGTGTATCCCAAGGCTAACGACACAAATAATATTCAGGTTAGGAAAAATAATCGTATTCAGACCTATCGTGACAGAAAAACAATTGTCTGAATAAGTCAGTCGCATATATGCGGACTATTATTTGTGTGCAGATCTGTAGTTTGGACTTTGCCTCCTCGAGCCGTAAGGTCCAGAATCACAGACGAGCACACGAGCCGTAATTTGCTAAATACAGACAGGATTTCTCAGAGATTTTAACCATTACAAAAAGGGCAAGAAGTCGGTAAAACAGTTAAACAGATATACTGTAGTCCCAGCCGTAACATAACCTAGCGTTAACAAAGGAAACGCACGCGAAGAACAACAGAATGTTGTGTATTTTAAAAGCACATCGACGTAAAACATAGGCAATTGACAATGACCACTGTCTGTAGCACGCATTTCTATTTTAACTGCACCGTGAGAAAGAAAGGAATTATGCCGAGAAAAAGATGTGCTTGATCAATAGCATGTCCGCCGAAAGGTCCTGGTAAATTTAAGTGGCAGAGTCACAATGCGCTTGAATTGATCAGTGTCCAGGTTGTACTCCATAGGCAGAGCTATCCATGTCCCCCATAACCCGAGCCGACAATTAGGGCCGTCCATTATCACTCCGGTGCCGAGGACGTTAACACATTCTAACCCACTACCGAGATCCTTAAACTTTAAAGTTGCCTTCTAAAAGACTGTATTACAATTCTAGAGACAGATCGAGCATGATAATTCAATGGTGGTGCCAGAATAGCTTGGCGCCTATGGGCGCCAAGCTATTCTGGCACCACCCTTGAACTATCATGCTCGATCCATGTCTTGCTGTGGTGTGTCGGGGCTGATGAGTTAAGCCCCCGAACTAATCAGTCAGTCGAAGACAGAAAATGAGATGCGTAACCAATACATGGTATGTTTATCATACTACGCGAAGACCAGGCCTACATTAACCCTTTGCGTGTCGTTAGCGGTTTTTGTCGCGATGATTCCTGCAGAAAAAAACGCTACAGACACTTAAAGGGCTTTCCACTTTCTTTTTAACAAAACAACGCTGTACTGTTTACAACATTACAACCCATTATTGTTCTGTGGAATGCTAGATTGGACACGTGCACTATTAAATGTAGGTCACGTCTTTGAAAACAAAACGAAATGCGTCACACCGTCACGCGTACCTCTGCACTCTTAAAAATCGTAAAACGTAAACAACGAAGAGCAGCTAGCTGTTGACAGTTGCTAATGGAGGACAGTGAATGAGGTTTTGACCCGGCATTGACTGCTTACTGGCGATAACGCTAGGCGGAAAATGGGCGCGTAACTACGCGTCTTTTCCACCGACCGGTATCGTCAGTTGCAGTGAAGAGATTAAAAATAATCATATATATTTTTTAAAACATAAAGCTGTCTGACTGAGAAAGGTGTTACTACACGGAAGCTGCCGGTTCCAAAACAGCGCGCTGAAAGTGAAAGGCCCTCGTGAGCTTACGACAAGTTTAGCCGAGATTAAACACTAAGTAGATCGGCGAGCCAAAAAATGAAAAGAATGTAAAACCAGTCGAACTTTTTTTTTTTTTTTTTTTTTTTTTTTTTTTTTTGGGGGGGGGGGGAGGGGGGGATGGGGATGTGTGTGTGTGTGTGTGTGTGTGGGGGGGGGGAGGTCTCTTTACCAGTATCAGTTGCGCACCTTGGGCCAGTTGCCGCACGAGTGAGCTTAGTTCTGCGTCAGCCACTAAGCAAGGTGCTCCGTTTGGGTGGCTGGCGCAGCTATAGCTGAGCACCTTGCTTAGTGGCTGACGCAGGACTAAGCTCACACACTGACCCCTTGTTCTTGTCTGCCTGTAAGAACTGGAACGACCTTAGTATGACCTATGGACATCCACTTGAAAGAGACATGTCCGTCCGCAACAAAAACAGATATAATTCTGCAATATGCTTGCGCACAGAAAATATAAATCTACACCAAACAGGTGACCGCCAAGAGTAGACTGAAAATGCGAAATAAATTCTCAACAAAGAAGGAAATACGCTTAGCCCTTGGCCTTTCTCAGGTGGTTTCATTTTTTTGTTGGGGGTTTCTATGCATAAGGAAAGAGCAACTTTTACCTTGTATGTGCGTTTGTTTCATTGTTGTGAATCCGATTTTTTTTTCTTTCAGAAAACTCAGGCTGCCCTCTATCACAGTACTATGCAGATTCTCAAAAGTCAGCCGTTCGGAGAACGGCTGACTTTTGAGAATCTGCTTAGTATAGTTTTCGGCTTCGGAATTGAAAGAGGTACATCATATATATATACACAAGGACAAAACTTTCAAAACACTTGAAGTACTTTATTATCTCTCACGGCGTGCACTCGTGGCGAACTGCAGACATGTGTACACTGTGTACATGTGTAAGTGCCGCGCTCCTCTTCACGAAAGTTGGGTTTATGAGCCTGAGGGCAACGCAGTTGGAGAGGTTTTAGCCATCATTGTTCAAGGGTGGTGCCAGCCTAACTCGGCGGCTTCCGAGGCGCCAAGCTAATTTGACACTACCCTTGAACAATCATGGCCCGCGGCAGATAAAGAGTCGTTACAGACACCCCTTTAACTCAATCTGCCCGCGACACACCACAGCAAGATGTGGCTCGACCATGAATGTTCAAGGGTGGAGGCGCCAAGCTATTCTGCCACCACCTTTGAACTATCATAGTCGACCATGAATTGTAATGCAGCATTCAGAGGATAACTCCAAAATGTCGTACCTCGGGCACAATGAGTTAAATCACTGAATGCCATTAGATCCCATTACGAAAGAAACTGTTTTCAGCGACCATAGTTAATATTTTTTTTTTATAGATCACCTGTAATTAAAGACCATCATTTAAGTGGCTACTTAAATAGCCACTTAAATGATGTCTTTAATGACAGGTGACAAATTTGGCCATTATATGCTAAGAAAACTACTTTTGTCCCAGAACAAGTTGCTCAGAATAGATTTTGCTGCATTATAACGTAACTAAATGTTTCTGCTATTTTTATATCACAAAATGAACATGAGAACAGCGCAGGTGCCAACTATGTGTTCTGTTCGTATGACAAGAAATGCTTTTACTTCCGCGTTGATTTTAAAACACGTGTGCTTCTTCCCCCCCCCTCACCCCCCCCCCCCCATCTCCCACCACCACCACCACCCACCCCACCCCTCACATTCTCATCTCCCCTAACCCAACCACGTCCTTTCATGGCCTGCAAATAAGACAGAGGATTCTTACACAGACTGCTGAGGAAACGACAGTCTACTGTTATTTACACAGCCCCACAGTGCATGCATGACTCGAGTGATCTGCCGTTTCATTTCTAAATGCTGAGCTTTGTAAAGCATAAAGAACACATTCATGAACGTAAACCATGAAAGTCAGAATATTAAACCCATTTAGCTCCCACACACTACGGCAGGAGATGGTTCGACCATGATAATTCAAGGAAGTAGTGCCAGATTCGCTTGGCGCCTGATGGCGCCAAGCTAAGCTGGCACTACCCTTGAATTATCTCGGTCGACCCATCTCACCTGCCACCGGTAAATAGCCTTTAGGAGACACCTTCGCAAACTGGGGAAATTCCGGCGGCATCGACGTTAAATGGGTTAAAGTGAGAACATAAAGGAAAACAAACTTCAGACCAAATAGAATGAAACGCAAGTACAACAAATCCCCATCAAAGAAACACGCTTAGAAAGGAATACACACTTGCGTCGTACTTGACCTTTTTAAGCGTGTTTCCTTTTTCGTTGTACATGCTTGGCAGTCACCTATGCGGTCTGGATTTTGTAATCTTCGGCCTTTACATTTCACTGTACACACACCAACCGGGAGGATACGCATAGTGAGAGTACTATTCCTACATGCTAATTGTCAAGAAAAGTCAGTCAGCTGTGTGATTTAATCAACTTCAGAGTGAAAGGTAGAGGGTGCGCTACGCACTGTATTCTTACCTACCTTATGCTGGTCAGTGTGTACAAATCACGCCACGTCCTTTTCTCGGTGAATGACGTAGGTAGGCAGACGACACCTTGCTCAGTGCGTGCGATAGCCTCATGGATAGCAGACGACAGATACCAGAGATTCCCGCGCTCAGTATCCACAGGACAAGGAAATCTAAGCAAGTTAGGGCTCTTAGCCTAACCGTTGTTTGGTGACCTACATTGTATAGGTTTTCAGACCCTGTTATCTATCCATCCGGAGGGAGTGGCCAGACTAGCCAATGAATGAAGTCACATGACGAAATGACCTGCGAGGTCACGGTACTGCTTAACCAATGAGTTACGCAACAGTGTTTACAAATGGCTGATGTTGAAAGACAATTTGATAGGCAAATGAGGTCAAGGCGAGGATCAGGTGATGTTAGCTTTCCGGTCTCTGACCGCAAACGCCCACTGATACAAATTAGTTACGTCGTAATGACCGCCGCTGTCCGACAGGCCGCAGTGAGGAGAAAATATGAACAGTGGCCACCCAGCTGCAAGAGGTATAGGTAAAAACTGGTATAGTTGCGGGGGCTCATGAAGATCTATGCCTCTTGCTGACACCATTTTGAATCCATGTTCTTCGGACTTCTAATTGTGTTTTTTTTTTTTTTTTGTGGCCTTGAATTAACAAGGGTTGCAGAAACACAGTCTGCGTCAACTGGCATTTGACGGGTTAAGCGCCACCTACTGACGCTGTGTACAAACATACAGCATGTAGCATAGGGGCCTGACGAGGTTTGCAAATCCGCTGCGCCACCGCGTGCGTGCGGCCACCGTGTAAATAGCTCATGTCAGAATACTGACTTGAGCTTAGGAGGCGGTGGCGCGCACGAGTGGCGCGGTGGATTGGTCAAAGCACTATCGTCAGGCCCCTATGGCATGTAGAGAGAATCATAGTAGCTTGCGCACTTTATGGCAAAGTCGTGGTTGTTTGGAGGTGGTGTACCTGGGGCACAATGAGGACAACTCCAAAATGTGCGTATTTCGTACCTGGGGCACAATGAGAAGACCTTACTTTTAGTCTGGCTGCCCAGACTTTCTTTCACGCTGTCCGCTGCGAGATAGTCGTAGCAGTCTGCTTGGCGTTACACACAACTAAGTAAGTTTTTATTTTGGGTTATGTCCTAAAATTGGGATGCAAGACTGACTTTTTAGTTCACTTCCTGATTCGCCAGTGGTGAAGAAACAAAAAGGCGTGGGGGTGGGGGTTGTGACTGAGGTGGGGGTGGGGGTGGGTAAGGGAAAATGTGCTGTGTAGAGCCCGGCCCAACCAACGAAAATACATCTCCTTACTCGCTTCACCCCCGCACCACCCCCTCCCCCACCCCTCTTCAAATAATGTTGGAGAGGGTATAATTTACGAAAGAACAAAATCATAAGATTGGATTTTGGGTATTTTTCATTATATTTTCGAAGGGGGGGTGGGGTGGGTGGGTGGGGTGGGAAAGACCTAACACCCGAAGATTTATATTTTCATGCATGATTTTCGGGCGTTGGACATCGCTTGCAACCACACTTTTGACGTACACCTTAATTTCAGACGCATTCAACGCATTCAGCCCCGACACACCACATCAAGATGGGGCTCGCCCATAAATTAATAGAAAAGAAGTACCCAACGGAGAAAGAAACACGCTTACAAAAGACGGGTACAACACAATTTATTAATATTTCGGGTAAATACCCTTTGTCAAAATAGACAAACAAACAAACAGAGAGATTAGCCGTTACTTATCTTCATTGGCAGAAGGAATGTGGCAACTGAAGGAGGTGACTCACCTCCTTCAGTTGCCACATCCCAGCGAAGTACGCCTCCCGGAGGAAGGCAGCCTCCAAGAACTTGGCGCTGGCTATACCCTCTACTGGTTAGGCAGGCCTGCATCAGAAAGACGGCTCTCAGGCGTGGGCTTCATGGTGAAGACCCCCATTGCGACTAAGTTGGAAAACCTACCAACGGGTCACTCCGACCGCATCATGTTCATGCGCCTCCCACTGAGACACCAGCAATACGTCACCCTTCTCAGTGTGTACTCCCCAACCCTCCTGGCAGAGCCTGCAGAAAAAGACAAGTTCTACTCTGACCTGCGCAGCCTCCTGCAGAGCACCCCTGCAGACGACAAAGTCATCATCCTTGGCGACTTCAACGCCAGAGTGGGCCAAGACTCTGAAGCCTGGAAAGGAGTCCTCGGCAAGCATGGCGTTGGGAACTGCAATGACAATGGTCGCCTACTGTTGGAGCTTTGTGCAGAGCAGCAACTTGTCATCACCAACACTACTTTCCAGCAAAAAGACAGTCGAAAGACCACCTGGATGCATCCTCGCTCCAAGCACTGGCACCTTATCGACTATGTCCTAGTGCGTCAGAGGGACCGCAGTGACGTCCTCCTCACCAGAGTGATGCCCAGCGCAGAGTGCCACACTGACCACCGCCTTGTTCGCTGCAAACTCAGGCTCCGCCTCAAGCTGAAACCCAAGAAAGGGGGCCCCCTCAAGAAAAAGCTTGATGTTGCCAGCCTTCAGCGTGACGACAAGAAAGCTGCCCTTCAGGCCGATTTACAGCGCATGCTCAAAGACACAGTTGATCCAGCAGACTCCTCCCCTGAAACACACTGGGAACAACTGAAAACTGCTATTGTAAAATCTTCTGTGGAAGTCTTGGGCTTTGCTAGAAAGAGGAACAAAGACTGGTTTGACGAAAACGACGTAGAGATCCAGGAACTTCTAGCAAAAAAAAAAAAAAAAAAGAGCCGCCCACCAGGCCCACCTAGCCCAGCCTTCCTGCCCTGTGAAGAAGTCTGCCTTCCGCCTCATCTGCAGCAATCTCCAGCTCAAGCTTAGAGAGCTCCAGAACGAGTGGTGGTCCAGACTCGCACAGAGGACCCAGCTCTGCGCTGACAACGGTGACTACAGGGGCTTATACGAAGCACTGAAAGCAGTGTATGGCCCTAGGCACCTGGTACAAAGTCCCCTGCGAAGCGCTGATGGACAGGCACTCCTCACAGATAATACCTCCATCTTGAACCGCTGGTCGGAATACTTTCAGGACCTCTTCGGCGCTGAGCGTACTGTTCAAGAAACAGTCATCCTCCAAATCCCATACCTTCCACTAAAGGTTATTGGACGAACCGCCCACCGCCGAAGAGACCCTCACAGCCATCCACCAGCTCAAGAGTGGCAAAGCAGCAGGCATTGACGGAATCCCGCCAAAGATCTGGAAACATGGAGGCCCAGCACTGCACATCAAGCTCCACGACCTCTTTCTCTGCTGCTGGGAAAAAAGGAACACTACCAAAGGACCTTCGTGATGCAGTCATCATCACCCTGTACAAGAACAAAGGAGAGAAGTCTGCCTGCTCAAAATATCGTGGAATTACCCTGCTGTCCATTGCCGGGAAAATTCTCGCAAGGTTGCTCCTGAATTGAATCGGCTGGTACCTGCCATCGCTGAAGACCACCTCCCAGAGGGGCAGTGTGGCTTCAGAGCCAACAGGAGTACCACCGACATGGTCTTTGTGCTGAGACAGCTTCAGGAGAAGTGCCGCGAGCAGAACAAAGGGCTGTACGTAACGTTTGTCGACCTAACAAAAGCGTTTGACACTGTGAGCAGGCAAGGTATGTGGCAGATCCTGGAGCGACTAGGCTGTCCCCCAAAGTTCCTCAACATGATCGTCCAGCTCCACGAGGACCAGCAAGGCCAGGTCAGACTAAACAGTGACCTCTCCGAACCATTCCCCATTCGCAACGGCGTGAAGCAAGGCTGCGTGCTGGCACCGACCCTCTTCACCATCTTCTTCAGCATGATAATGAAGCAGGCCACAGTGGACCTCGACGATGACGACGCAGTGTACATCAGGTATCGTCTCGATGGCAGCCTGTTCAACCTCAGACGACTGCAGGCCCACACGAAAACCCTAGACCAACTGATTCGTGAGCTGCTCTTTGCTGATGACGCTGCCCTCGTTGCACACACAGAAAGAGCCTTGCAGTGCATTACGTCATGCTTCGCAGATGCCGCCCAGCTCTTTGGACTTGAGGTCAGTCTGAAAAAGACAGAGGTCCTTCATCAGCCGGCACCCAAGTAAGAGCATCGCCCTCCCCACATCACCATCGGCGAGTCCGAACTGAAGTCTGTACACCAGTTTACCTACCTTGGCTGCATCATCACGTCAAACGCCAAGCTGGAGAAGGAGCTGGACAACAGGCTGGCAAAAGCGAACAGTGCTTTCGGGCGACTATTCAAGCGGGTGTGGCACAATCAACAGCTGAAAAAAGGCACCAAGATCAGCGTGTACAGAGCTGTCGTCCTCACCACCCTGCTGCACGGTTCCGAGTCCTGGGCCCTCTACCGCAGCCAACTACGACTCCTCGAACGCTTTCACCAGTGCTGCCTGCGTAACATCCTCAGCATTCACTGGAGTGACTATGTCACCAACGTCGAGGTCCTTGAACAGGCGGAAACTGTGAGCATCGAGGCTTTGCTGCTGCGGACACAGCTTCGCTGGGCGGGGCACGTCTCCAGGATGGAGGATCATCGCCTACCCAAGATCACTCTGTTCAGCGAGCTCGCCACTGGACACCGAGACAGAGGGGCACCAAAGAAGAGATACAAAGACGGTCTCAAGAAGTCACTTAGTGCCTGCCAAATCGACCACCGCCAGTGGTCTTCGCTTGCTGCGGACCGTGACACGTGGCGCTCCACCATTCACAAGGCAGCCGTCTCCTTTGAGGACTCTCGCAGAGCTAACCTTAAGGACAAGCGGCTCAGAAGAAAAAACAGAGTTGTCGTAACTCAGAATCCTGACCAGACCTTCCCCTGCAGCCACTGCGGTCGAACCTGCCTGTCCCGGATTGGCCTCCGCAGCCACGAAAATGCCTGCAGACGATGTGGGCAAGCCCTATAGAATCTTCGTTCGCGAAGTCAAGCCAAGACACGCTTGGCAGTCACCTTTTTGGTCTGGATTTCATAAATTAATAGTTCAAGGGTGGTGTCAGAATAGCTTGGCGCCTATAGGCGCCAAGCTATTCTGGTACCACCTTCGGAACTATCATGGTCGATATGTCCCCTGAATTGTAATGCAGTCCTCAGGGGACAACTCCAAAATGTGCGTATTTCGTACCTGGGGCACAATGAGAAGATTTTACTTTTAGTCTGGCTGCTCAGACTTTCTTTCACCCTGTCCGCTGCGAGATGGTCGTACTAAGTCTGTCGGCGTTAAACCCGACTAAGTAACTAACAAAGTAACTGAATTGGACAACTTTGGACAACAAAGCTGTAACATGATCCAATGCCTGTGTGTTGTACTACACGTACATAGTGTCCGCCTGTACTGATAAGCTGGTAGATGGCGTGACCGTTATTTCAAGTCACGGCGACTTTCCATTTACAAATAGTCGGTCACCGGAAACAGACGTTCTTATTGCGGTACAAAGCTCATCACGATTATAGTAAAGACACTATTTGTGGTACGGTGTAAAACGCCAAAAATGCCTCTCACGCTAGATCAACCCGGGTCGATCTGGCGTTAGGGGCATTTTACGCCAAAGTGTCCTCCGGTGTTACAGTGGCAGAGAAGACAAACACGAACAGGGTGTCGGATTTCTCATCCACAAAGACATCGTGAACACTGTCATGAGTTGTCGGCCAGTCTCCAGTAGGCTTATCACCATACGCTTGAGGGCAACCCCATTTAATATTACCATTGTACAAGTTTACGCCCCAACAACAGACTATGGCGATGAGGAAATAGAAGACCTCTATGACCAACTGCAAGAAGTCTTGGACCAGACCCCCAAGAAAGACATTCTTGTGGTGCAGGGAGACTGGAATGCCAAAATAGGAGAGAATGCTGTTAAGAACTGGAAAGGCACATGCGGACGCTACTGCAATGCAGAGACCAACGACAGAGGCTTAAGGCTCCTGGAATTTGCCAGCTCAAATGATCTAAAGCTGATGAACACGTTTGGTCCACACAAAGCATCCAGAAGGTGGACATGGCACAGCCCGAACGGAGAGCACCATAACCAAATTGACTACATCATGGTGAAGAGATGCTTCCAAACCAGTGTGAACATTGTCAAGACAAGAAGTTATCCAGGAGCAGACATTGGAAGCGACCATGACTTAATGATGATGACCTTCCGACTCCGCCTAAAGAAGGTCAACAAACAGGGTCGCACTAGAATCAAGTTTGACCTCGAGAAGCTGAAAGACCCAGAGGTAGCGGAAGCCTTCCAGGCAAAGATAGGCGTAAAATTCGCGCCACTGCTACTTCTAGGTGCAGAAGACACGGATGTGGACACACTGATCGACACATTTAACACTGCTGCAACCCAAACAGCCAGTGAGATCCTTGGCAAACACAAACAAGCAAAGAAACCTTGGGTTACAGCTGACATCTTTGCTCTCTGTGACAAGCGCCGAGAATTAAATAAAAAGAAATCAGAGGTAGAAGGAGCTAAACAATACAGGAAAATTAACCAGGATATCAAGAAAAACATGAAAAAGGCAAAGAATAAGTGGATTGAAGATCAATGTAAACACGTAGAAGAAAATCTGAACAAAAATAATAGCAAAAAAACATACCAGCTGGTGAAAGACCTGACCAGTGTAAAACAAGGATGCTCCTCGATCATTCAAGATAGTGAAGGGAACTGTCTTACGGAAGACCAAGACATACTGAAGAGATGGACAGAGTACTGCTCAGATTTGTACAACCACCGAGCTACAGGGGACCCAGGCATACTTGTCAACTCACCCGTGACCAACAATGGCAACTATCCCATCCTCCGAGAAGAAGTAGAGGCTGCAGTGAAGTCGCTGTAAAAAGGGAAGGCAGCAGGAGCAGACAACATCCCTGTAGAGCTAGTCCAAGAAGGGGGAGAAGACATGATAAGCGCCTTACTAACAATCTGCAATAAGATCTGGCAGTCAGGGGATTGGCCCACACCATGGACCCAATCACTTATAATAAATCTCCCCAAAAAAGGCAACTTACATCAATGCCAGAGTTATCGCATGATCAGTCTTATATGCCACTCAAGCAAAGTCATGTTAAAGATCCTACTGAACAGGCTGAAGCCACAGGCAGAGGAAATCATAGCTGAGGAACAGGCAGGCTTCAGACCAGGGCGCAGCACAGCTGAGCAGATCTTCAACCTGAGAGTTCTATGTGAGAGGTACCTCCAGCACCAGCAAGACCTCTATCATGTCTTTGTGGATTTTAAGAAAGCATTTGACAGGGTGTGGCATGCAGCCCTTTGGTCCACCATGAAGCTATACAACATCAATGCCAAACTGATCAAAGTCATAGCAAACCTTTACAACACTGAAGGCCACTAGCGCAGTCTGCTTCAACGGCAAAATAGGAAACTGGTTTAGGACTACAGTCGGAGTCAGACAATACTGCTTGCTCTCATCTACTCTTTTCAACATCTTCCTGGAAAGAATCATGACAGACGCTCTGAAAGATCATGAAGAAACTGTCAGTATTGGAGGCAGAACAATCACGAACTTGCGCTTTGCGGACGACATTGATGGCCTTGCAGGAACAGAGGAGCTAGCTCAGCTGGTGGAAAGGCTGGACAGTACAGCCATTGCGTATGGGATGGAAATCAGTGCAGAGAAGACCAAAATGATGACAAATAACACCAGTGGCATTGGCACTGACATCATGATTGGAAGCCAAAAACTGGAAACAGTTAATAAATTCAAATACTTAGGAGCCATTGTTACAGATGAGGGATCAAAACCAGAAATACTGTGCAGGATTGCGCAGACAACAACAGCACTGACAAGATTGAAGACCATAATATGGAAGGACAGAAACATTACGCTCTGCTCCAAGATCAGACTGATGCGCACCTTAGTCATCTCAGTGTTCTTGTATGCCTGTGAGTCATGGACCCTCACAGCAGACCTTGAAAGGAGGATACAAGCCACTGAAATGGGATGTTTTCGAAGGCTGCTAGCATTTCATACAGAGATCACACCACGAACGAGGAAATGGGAAGCAGAATCAGGCAAGCCATCGGGCCCTATGAAGACCTATTAGCCATTATGAAAAAACGCAAACTGAAGTGGTATGGGCATGTCACGCGTTCAGCAGGGCTTGCCAAAACAATCCTGCAAGGCACTGTGCAAGGAGGACGAAGGAGAGGAAGACAGAGGAAAAGATGGTAGGACAATATCTCAGAGTGTACAGGACTGAGGCTGGGCGATACGCTAAGAATGGCAGAGAACAGAGAGGAATGGAGGGAGCTGGTTGCCAAGTCATCAGTGGTGCCCCAACGGTCGACAAGACTACGGGATATAGATAGATAGATAGTCCTCCGGGTCGATCTGGCTTGAGGGGTATTTTTGGCGTGTTACTCCCTTCACGCAAAGACGCTTGTCTGACTGATGTCATCAAATGATAAAGTGAATGGCAGTTGACAAGGATTTTAACTCGAAAATTTAATAAAGTGTGCTGTAAATATCCTTTCCAAGCGCATTTCGTAATTTGCTGTGATTTTCTTTGCATTTTACATGGTGTGGCAGTTACCGTTTAATTATGGATTTTGCCTGCAGTCATTGTCAATTAGCATTTACCGAAAAGCTCGCGCAAGCACAGTTTCACAGGCGGTGATGACACAACAATTATTTGACGATCGAGTTTACTTCTTTTTTTTCAGGTTTTAGGTCTGACTTGAACGTCCTTTCTTCCTTTGCCTGTGGCGAAAGTGATGTGCAATTAGCATCATTAAACTCGTGTCGTTGTCATAACAACAAGAAGTCCTTGCAACCGGATGCTGTTTTATGGTTCAAGTGCCGACGCTATCAGCGACAACAGACGCAGTCTTTCCACATCCGCCACCAACTGGCTCGACTGTTAACTATTAACCCCTTCACTGCCACTGTACGTACATTTTTGTTTCTGAAATATTTCTGTATTCAATGACCAAAAAGCCAAAATCGTCCAAGAAACATGGATACAAACTGGTCTCAGGAAGAGGCATAGATCCTCATGAGCCCCCCGCATTAGCGGGTAATTACGAGGATCTATGTCTATTGCAGTTGGATCGTGTTCACTTTTCTCGGCAGTGAAAGGGTTGACGCTAAGCACTGCGTACAATTCGTATAAAACTGGTCCATTGTGATCGTTCAAGGGTAGTGGCTAATCAGCTTGGCCCCCGGGAAGGCGCCAAGTTGAAAAGGCGCTACCCTTGAGCAGTAAAGGTAGAGAGAGAGAGAGAGAGAGAGAGAGAGAGAGAGAGAGAGAGAGAGAGAGAGAGAGAGAGAGAGAGAGAGAGAGAGAGAGAGAGAGAGAGAGAGAGAGAGAGAGAGAGGAGAGAGAGAGAGAGAGAGAGAGAGAGAGAGAGAGAGAGAGAGAGAGAGAGAGAGAGAGAGAGAGAGAGCGAGAGAGAGAGAGATCCACAGCAAACAAGGCCAATGTTGGCGATATCGAAAAAGACCTCTGGAAAGATTGGTAAGAAATGACTGGAGCGAGTACGGGCCTTTCAGCGAAGAAATATCATCCTGAACAAAATGAATTAAACTGATGGTCAGTCCATCCCCCTGCAGTCGGCGTATGAATTTAGGGCGACAAACTGAACGGAAGCTACTCTTAAAGTAAATCCAAACAAAGAAAGAAGCACGCTTGGAAAGGACCATTACGACACGATCATTTATTAAATTTTCGGATTTAAACATGCCGAGAGATGGCCTTAGTCAGCTGCTCGGTGTTAAACCCAAATAACTGACTAAATAACCTTCATCGGCAAGTTTGAAAACTGGTCCTGTTACCAATAACTTCTACCGTTGGAAAATAAAGGTTCATCGTTCATTGTTCATCAAAATAAACTCACATACAAGAATGCACGGCTTATCTTTCTTTGGCGAGATGTATAACTGCCGTAAATGGCGTGTTTCTTTTTTTGCAGGGATTTTGTTTGCATTTTACACCCTTGGCAGTCACCTGGTCCAAACTTAGACACCACCTTTGACTACCTTCGAGCCACCATGGTCAACTCATCTCACACAGTTTGCACAGAAAATTAATAGGCCTGTCAAACAGCAAACACTTAGTGCCAAACTAATGAAGCAATATCCCTGAACCATCACGTTCTATCCGTCTTCCATGCTGGTGGCACAGAGTGAAAAACATAAATCGTTAACACTGTATTTCCTAGGCATTAAAAATGGTGCATGGAGAACCGTCGCAGGCAATTTTAACTCACGGGATATTGGATAATCCCGCCTGTTTGAAGCTCACGGATATGAATGAGGCCAACAAGACATAGATCTTCATGAGCCCCCGCAATTGCGGGAGCTTATGAGGATCTATGTATCTTGCATCGTGTATTGTATGTTCCCTGTGTCCCGGAAGAAAATAAGGTTAGCGGGAAAAAAGCGTTCAATAATAAGCAGTACGATTGCTGACGTGTCGTGCTCCCATGGCTAGATTGGGTTTCAAGCAGCCATGACATCACATAAATCTCTGTAAATGTTGCGTGGAGTTCTGCTGACAGCCCAAGATAAAAGATGATTATATAAGGTCAATTGTAACCTGAATCAAAGTCGAACAAAGGAAATACTTGAAACCAGCAACAACAAAAAAACGAAAAGAAAAACTACCCGCACAAAGAGTCTTCTCATTCCGAAATAAAGCTAACAACTGACATCATCATCATCTGACATCATCATCATCATCGTCATCAACAACAACAAAAAACTACAACAACAACGATAACAAGTACATCAGGCTGGAGTCACCGGTTGTCAGCGGTTTCTCCAAAGCCTTAACCCGTTCAGTGACGATACAATTTGAACAACGTCCATCTGCAAGAGGTATAGATACTCATGATCCCGCGCGGTCGCGGGGGATCATGAGTATCTATGCTTCTTGCTGACATCACTTTGGATCCATGTTCCTGGGGCAGCTAGGATTTTTCGGTGTCGAATTAACTAAGATCACAGAAGCACGGTCTTCATTAAATGGTTCTGACCGGGTTACGGTCCAACATCATAGTCCAGTATGGCAGCGCAGAATAAATAAGTGCGATTACGTGTGTGATTTTGCTGCATGTCCAAACTGCTGTTAAAGTTCATTAGGTGTCTCGACAAGGCATAACTGACACAATTGGTGCTGAAATGTGTCTTCAGATTTATGGTACTTTAACAGAGGTTGTCTACCTTGAGCGCAAGTGGGAACTCTCCAAAGCCAAGAAAAAGAAGAGCAGACAAGTCTTTCATTTACGACATTCAGACTGTGTACGTTAACCATTTAAGCCCAAGGTCCCATTTCTCACATTTTGGAAGCGTTGCCTAATGACTATGTACCAGTTGCAGGAGATGAATTGACCATGATAATTCAGGCGCCAAGCTAATCTGGCACTACCCTTTAATTATCAAGGTCAATCCATTTCTTGCCATAGGGGGACTCGGGGTTAACTAGGTTAAGTCAGCCTTTTTGTTCAGCATTATTGTAAGACAAACCTGTAACATTTCTAACATTCTTGTGTCAGCCAGCGCGTATATATGTGGGAGTGGCGCAACCATGAGCCACAATTGTGCCTGACCCGGCACGTGAAACCCGAGTAAAGCCGTACAGTTGTTTCACATAAAATCGAAAAGCCAAACAATGTAATGAAGTTTTCGCTACTACGCAAATGCGTAGCATGAAGAAAATGTGCGGACGACTCAGGCTATCTCACAGCGGGAGATGAACTTAAATTTATTCTTTGGCTGTCGACAACTCTTTTTGTGGAGATGATTCCTGTAGGAATCACGTCGACAAAAAAACGCTATCGACAGCCAGAGTGATAAAAAGTGTTTGTTGAATTCTAACAAATAAAACAAACTGCCATCCTTCGCCCCTTAATTGCAAGTGGCCGTCAACATACGTTTTCTATAAATCAGAAAACAGGTCAAACATTGCGCGGATTTCAAACACTCCATGGATTCCCGTACTCTAAAATAAGAATACGGCTGTGTACATACTAACCCTTCGGGTGTCGGTAGCGGTTACAGTTGCGATGATGCCTACCGGGTTAACAATCATTTGCATGTGCGTGCATGTAGGCCTATGTATAAGAAGATGTGCCAGACAACGTGCATGCATGTGTGTCTGTGAATTATGAACCTATTTATTTCCGTACTTTACGTTTGGCGTCAGACAAATTTTGACCAACTTCTACCGGGCAGTTATTGAAAGTATTTTTTTACCTTCTCCCTGACCGTGTGGTTTGGCAGTACCACACAGAAAGAGCGATCCAAATTAAACAGAGTAGTAAAATTGCATCGAAAATCATAGGTATTTATTTACCCTCTTTGTAGTCTCTCTTTCATGAAAGAATGCTAAAAAAAAAAGAGAGGCTAGATCCATCCTCCGAGATGATTCCCACCCAGCCCATGAGATGTTTCAGATGCTGCAATCAGGGTGCCGTTACAGAGCGATCCGAACACGCACAGTTTTTACCCAACCGCTGTCTAGACTTTTAATGATGCAAACAAACGCCAAACCTGATCTATCCGTCCCACTGTTTACTATATATACAGTATTGTCCCAGCTATCAGCATAATATTTGATCTGTGATGAAAATGACGTGTTTTATGTTGTGATATGTCTTCTGTGATTTGTGTCACTGTGAAATCGTGTTTATTGCCTTTACGTTTATACCACAATAGTTATTAACGTATGCGGGTGTATGTGTGCATGTGTGTGTGTGTTTGTGTGTGTGTGTGTGTGTGTGTGTGTGTGTGTGTGTGTGTGTGTGTGCGTGCGTGTGCGTGTGCACGTGAGCAGCTTAATAATATATTGATGTGTTTTATGTTCTTCTTCTTAAGTTGCGCAGCAGCGAGAAGATATTCTAATGTATTTTTACATATGGCAATAAAGTTCTATCTTCAATCTTCTCTTATCTTATCTTATATTTTGCATCCCTGGTCCCCCTCCCATTTAGAAAGTGTTTGGTTGTAGCAGCGGCTGGTATGAAATCTGGCACTAATTGTCACTGACTATCTATCTATCTATCTATCTATCTATCTATCTATCTATCTATCTATCTATCTATCTATCTATCTATCTATCTATCTATCTATCTATCTATCTATCTATCTATCTATCTATCTATCTATCTATCTATCTATCTATCTATCTATCTATCTATCTATCTATCTATCTATCTATCTATCTATCTATCTATCTATCTATCTATATCTATCTATCTATCTATCTATCTATCTATCTATCTATCTATCTATCTATCTATCTATCTATCTATCTATCTATCTATCTATCTATCTATCTATCTATCTATCTATCTATCTATCTATCTATCTATCTATCTATCTATCTATCTATCTATCTATCTATCTATCTATCTATCTATCTATCTATCTATCTATCTATCTATCTATCTATCTATCTATCTATCTATCTATCTATCTATCTATCTATCTATCTCCCGTAGTCTTGCCGACCGTTGGGGCACCACTGATGACTTGGCTCCCAGCTCCCTCCATTCCTCTCTGTTCTCTGCCATTCTCAGCAGTGGGCAGATGTTCACATCTGCACGGGACATAGACGACCCCGCCCTCTACGAGTCCCCTGCTGCCTTGCAGGTTAGGTTTTGGCGATAACCAAAGGCTAGGATGCTGACACGGTACCTGATTGGGTGTATGAACTTCCTTGATGAAGTCACCACTCAGGGCGAAAGAGTCCCATGATGGTCTCATCGGCCACGTGTCCAGGACCAAGGCGAGCCACAAGTTATGTGGAGTTTCGGTTGTGGTTAACAGCCTGGAGAGGGATGGGCTCCGCCAGGGTCTTTTGCCCAAGACACACCACATGCAATGCAATGACAATGTCACTGACTATGACTATGTTAACGCGTTCAGTGCCAGTTGTCGCAGATTGTGTTTCTGCAATCTTTGTCAATTCAAAACCGAAATGTTCTAGCTGTCCCAGGAACATGGATTCAAAGTTATGTCAGCAAGAGGCATAGATCCACATGAGCCCCCGCAACTGCGGGGGCTCATGTGGATCTATACCTCTTGCAGTTGGGTGCTGGTCATATTGTCTCGGCACTGAACGGGTTAATATCTTTACGGATGGAAAGGAAGATTCTTTGATTTTTTTCCTCTCTCTCTCTCTCTCTCTCTCTCTCTCTCTCTCTCTCTCTCTCTCTCTCTCTCTCTCTCTCTCTCTCTCTCTCTCTCTCTCTCTCCCTCTCCCTCTCTTTCTCTCTCTCTCTCTCTCTCTCTCTCTCTCTCTCTCTCTCTCTCTCTCTCTCTCACACACACACACACACACAAACACACACACACACACACAAACACATAGAGGCACCAAACACCAGACTCTGCCCTTGAACTACAATTGATTAGAACAGTTCTAGGGTTTTTGTATAGGTAGCTTTACGAATGTCTTGAACCATTATGATCGATTCATGTATCGCACCTAACAGTATGAGGGCCCATCAAAAGAATGCCAGAAGAATTCAGCTCACCAAGGCTTGTTTTCCCCTGTTCGAGGCACATATCCATCACATAAAACACTTTTCAACAAGAACGGAGCTTTCAGTGTTAGAAAACAGTTCAGAATAGTATATTTGTGTTTTCATCTGCACACAACAATGTCAGCCGCCATGGCACCCCGAGTGAGTTACAACAAAAATTTGCATTTGAGCGACGAAACAATTTACAGACATTAAATATAATTAATAAAATTTCAAGTATATTCACATTTACACACAAACACTACACAAAATGCATCTGACCAGTGCACCTTCGCAATATTTCTTTAAGGCGTTTCCGAAGACAAATTTGACAATTTTTGTAAAATCTGCTCACCTCAAATATATATAAGATCAAGTTTCCTAGTATCACCGCTGTCCCAATAGTACAGTGGCTAGTGCGTCTGACTGGAGACCGCAAGGTACGAGGTTCGATCCCCGCCGGGGGTCGACAGGAAAAGGTCATAGCAAATCTCAATAATACCTGGACTGTGCGGGTATCAGAAATAAATCTCATAAAGGCAAATATGGTATATGAAAAAGGTCAAAACTTGGCATGTACGAAAAAGGTCAGAGGTTTAAATGTCACAAACCTGGCCGAACAAAGGTCGATACCTGGCGTAAGTGAAGGCCAAATGATGGTCTACAAGATAAAGGTCAGGATGATGACAGTGGACAATGGGCCAGACCGACGTGAACAAGGGGAAGTACGGATGGAAGTGACCAGGTGGGGCTGACCAGAGTAGCGGAACTCACAGAATTAGGCCAGGAAATTAAGTTCATTTGGGTTCCCTCCCATGTAGGGATCCCAGGTAATGAGAAAGCAGATAAAATAGCGAAGAAAGGCCTCGACCAAGAATCGACCTTCTTCGACCTACCCTTGTCGGCAGCCGAAAGATCAAACGCCCTCCGGCCAGCCTTCCAAAATCTATGGGAAAAAGAATTTCATCACGCAAAAAGAGGTACACGTAAAGGCCTCACGAGGGTCCTAAACAACGTACCCATCCTACTCTCAGGCAAAAGGAAAGACCAAACCCGACTAACAAGAATCAGACTAGGGGGCGAGCGATACCTGGTCCACCCCAACCCAGTCATATGTACATGCGGCCACACACTCACAACACAACATATACTCCTAGACTGCCCTACCATAAACCACGCCAGAGCTAGACTAGAAGACATACTAAACTCACCTCTCACACTGGAAGGTCTCATAAACCCCGTCCCAGACACTTGGCACACCACCGCAAACCAGACAATACAACTACTTAACAAACACCCCCTGATCCAACACATCTAAACAAACGACCCGTCAGGGACGACAAGAACGAAGGAGAACCCCCCCCCCCCCCCCCCACGACTCGACCCCCATAGGGCGCGGGCAGCCAGGATGCAAGACTGTAAAACTAGCGATGCGCGGGCACCAGCGACAGACAGCCAGAACTAAACCCCCTTCCCCCCCAACCCCTTGGCCCATCCCCCCCGGACGAAATCAGCGCCAGCTGGAAGTCCTTGTCCCTTCAATAATAGCATAGCATAGCAAGTCTTTGGCCTCCTTTCCATTACAGGACTTATGACACTGAAGAAAAAAATCACGTAGCAGTCTCATGCGCTCCGGCTGCCCCCCAAATCCGCACCATCTTTGCCTCAAATTGAGGATGGTATTTTGGGTTTAGCATACGTTGGTGTAATCCTTTGACCTTATCCTTGTATTACACGGATCACGCTGGCTAATTGATAGGGAAAAAGCAAACGCTGGAGCGTTACCAACAAGAACAAGCTCAGTCCAAATGTCAGCCAGGCATTGGAACTAGATTACACAGACATTGATAGACTTCTGCAGACTGAAGGGGTTTATCAGTGATAATCTGTCTGCTCTCATTAGCGCCTTTCGCGTGTATGTGTGTTCGTACTGTCTAAGACACAGACACTTACATACTTCTGAAGAGTGAAGAGGTCTATGATGATCTATGTCCTCAGCCTTTCGCATGTACAAGTACGTATGTGTTCGGAATGCCTAACTCGGAGACATAGTAATAATAATAATAATAATAATAATAATTATTATTATTATTATTATAATGAGTACCTGTACCACGCCTAACCTCAGAAATTAGAGCTCTAGGCGCTTAACAAAAGCTAATTGTACAAAAATAACTAATCTACAAAAAGCGTTACAAAATTAATGAAAATAAAAATAAAACGCACTCTATAAACTATCTATACACAATCACCATTCTAAAATTCATATCATTCATTCAAGGAGATGCTGCGCTTATAGACCCATACACGCACTCATGCACGCACACACACACACACACACACACACACACACACACACACACACACACACACACACAAACACACACACACACACACACACACACACACACACACACACACAAACACACTACTACTAATCGAGTTGACTTTAACATAATTATTGGCAGGTCTGTGACAAAGATCAGTTGTAGTAGACATAAAGAAAGTGCTGAGGCTCACGAAAATGTACAATGCTCACGTAGTTTACGCTTTTTCGTAAGTGATCCTCGAAGGTTCATCATCCTTAGCTCTTCTGAAGAGTAAATTACGTTTCAAGAGATAGATCGACCACGATAGTTCAAGGGTGGTGCCAGAATACCTTGGCGCTATTCTGGCACCACACTTGAACTATCAATGATCGATCTTTAATATGTTGCAGAGCTCAGGACTAAATAGCTGAACGGTTCCTTTGCCATTCACCCTATCTGCAATAACGGTTCTCTTTGCGTCGGGTAGATAGATTGTACTTTCTAAAGGCGAATGATCTGGTTGTTTGACGTTTTTAGTTAACCCATTATCACTTTGTCGAAATTACGTGGCCTCTAGTATTACGGAAGTTGCGTCAAACATGCATGCCGGCCTAACGACACAAGCTATGGACCTTACACATTCTGCCCCAAAGCCGAAATCCCCTGCAATGTTGGAATTTTCCTCTCCAAGCATCAGCGCCAAGTTGGGTTCTTCCCGAGAACAAGTGGACACAACCCAACTGCAAGAGGCACAGATCTTCATGAGCCCCCGCAGTTGCGGGGGCTCATGAGGATCTATGCCTCTTGCTAACACCATTTTGAATTCATACTCCTGGGTTGGCTGGGGTTCTTTGGCGTCGATTTAGAAACACCAAGCTGGTTAGTTATTTGGGTTAGCGACTAAGGCCATCTCACGGCGGGGAAGTGTAAGAATCTGTCCAACCAAACTAAAAGAAAGTGTTTTAAACAAGATGTAAATATATTAAGAATTTTTCAGGGTAAGATGTCCTACACGACTTTAAGGGCTGTGTCTGGAGATTCTTAAAAAGGTCAAAAACACAGTCTGTGTTAGCTGACAGTGAAGGGGTTATGGTACATATTTCCACAAGCGTGACAAGTACGGTATACACAATAAATAACCCAAATAACCGAACAATAAAAACAAACTTGAATCAATGGGAATGTAGACCAATATAACTTTTAGTTTACGTTTGGAAAAGATCGTCTGTAAAAATATGAGTGTTATTATATATATATATATATATATATATATATATATATATATATATATATATATATATATATATATATATATATATATATATATATATATATATATATATATATATATATATATATATATATAAAATAAAACCAGTCCAAGAAATATGGATCCAAGCAGCAGAAAGGGTCCACATACACCACGTAGTTTAGGAGTTACACTTTTATTCTATGCACAAATTTTCGCCCTCTCAGCGAGGGCTTCTTCAGGGGAATGCCCAGGTAATAGGTAACTAGGTAACAAAACATAATTTACGTGTGAGAATGTAGTGCGTCAAAATAGATACAGAATGTACACGCATGCACTTTCAAATTCTAAATTATCGTAATACTTTTACATATATAGACTAAGGTACAAAAGCACGTGCACAAGTTCGTGATATTAGTGCGTCATTACTGATGACATGAAACTTTTATGAAACACGAGTATTGACACGCTGTGTGCGGAGGAAAAAATGTCGCAATGAAATATTTATAATAATAACGTCATCATCAACATAAACACCATCATCATTAGTAGAATTTTCAAACGTGCAGTCAAGAAAAATCTAAAAATCACACACACAAATACAATGTTCGTATTTATGCTTACGGTATAGTCCGATTTAAAATACACGTGCATAAATTCTAGTACGTCATTCCTGTCAGTCCGGAAGACACCTGTTACCTGGGCATTCCCCTGATGAAGCCCTCGTTGAGAGGGCGAAAATTTTGTGCATAGAATAAAAGTGTAACTCCTCCTAAACTACCTTTCTTCACATTTTAATTAAATATATATATATATATATATATATATATATATATTAGTCATGACTGTGTCGTATGCATAAGACTACTGTGCCCTTGGAAAAAGAAGCTCTTTTATGCAAGCAAATACATATGTCACTGACCTTCATTTGCCGCGCTGCATTGTGGGGTAATCAGCAAATTCTCTGGCTCGGACGAAAGGAACAGTCGCTGACGAATCTCTCACTTCACACATAAACAACAGTTCACTGAGTTCACTAATGCGTCACCGGCCAATGTAAGTTCAATAAAAATCACTTCATCACTGCTGCTTTTAGCAACAGTTCACAGCAGACCTCTTTAACAGCATCACCATCCTAAACTTCAGTATAGTGTACATAGCCGCGGGCTGGTCTACACGCACTGAGAGAAAAGAGAACACAAACTTGGCATGAATGCCGTCACTACTAGAAAATCGAATTCCTCACTTCTGAGTAAAGGTTTTTAGGCTGACGTCAGCTGCAGTCGCCCCGCGCACTTTTTTGTTGTTGTGTGTGTGCCTTTTTTTGTTGTTGTTGTCAGTCTTACTGAGTCTGTGTTTTTTTTTTTTTTTTTTGTTCAGTTCGCACCAATCTTATTCAGCATCGGCAGTAACAACAACGGTGCAAGCCGCGGAGATGAATGATTCTGGCACAGCCTAACTTGCCGTAACGATGCACCCAGAGGCAGCAGCTGCTGTGATTTTTGAGGAATGGCCAAACGAATGTGTATCGGCCTTGCTCGTTCCATCTGCAAAAGACACAGATGACGATCATGAGCCTCTATACCTTAGCGTATCTGCAAGAGACGTATGAGGTTTACTCAGCTGCAGGGGTTCAAGAGATTTTCTACCTCTGGTTGATGCAGATTGGTTTCATGTGGATTTTAAACCTTCTCTGCCAGCAGCTGACTGTTCGTGTTTCTGTACTGAATCTTTATTGTATTTAGTACCAATGATCCCTCCACCAGTCCGAGGAACGTGGACTCAAAGTGGTGTCAGTAAGAGGCATAGATCCTCATAAGCCCCCGCCTTGCGCGGTCTCATGATCATCATTTTATTATGCCTCTTGCAGTTGGATCGGGTTCGCTTTTTCTCGTCAGTCAAAGGGTGAAGAGCTAGGCAAACGGTGCATCAACCTACCTGCTCCGACCGACAACCAAAGACGCACAGATTGCAGGGGCTTATAAAATTCAGTCTATGCGGCGTCCTACTGCAGATGTTTATGAGGATACAACACAACACAATACATTACAATACAATACAATACAATACAATACAATACAATACAATACAATTTTATTAACCGTTCGAGTCAAAGCACGACAGAAATTTGCCTTTTGGCTCGTCATAAAACAACAAAACAAGACACTAATAAACACTAAAATAAATCATTCTATAAAAATTATCATTGCAGCAATCTATCACAGGCAATCTATCACAAGCAATCTATCACAAGATGGGAGTTAATGTTTAAGTAGATCACACATTATACATCACGTCGTTATAAACAAGAGTTCACAATCGAGACAGCAGTTGGAATAAAAGACTTCTTAGAAACATTCTTTTTGGCAAGTGGCATGTTGAAACGTCTGCCTAAAGGTAGCATTTGAAACTGATCAAATAGAGGGTGACGAGGATCACTGACAATGCTAGCAGCTTTCCTTCGGACAGCCCTATGGTACAGATCATCTGATGGGTACTGTCATAGGCCAATGATCTTCCCAGACGTGACAGTCTGCCCCTGTTTTTCATACTGAGGTTGCCATACCAAGCAGTGATGTTAAAAGTCAGTATGCTTTCACTCAGGCTTCTATAAACGGATTCTATAAACGGATTCTATAACTCTGGTACTGACATCAAAACTCTCAGTCTCCTAAGAAGGTTTGCCGGCTTGCTTTTTCATAAACAGATAGGTGTTTCCAGTAAAACTGAGACAGCCTACTATCAACAACTGTGCCAAGGTATTTAAATTCAGTGACCACTTCTACAAGTTGATTATTAATTGAGACAGGTACAAAAATATCATCAACTTTCCTGTCATCAATGACGAGCTCCTTGGTTTTCTGTACATTCATATCCAGAAAACTGTCTTTGCACCATGACTCTAACACTGCTATATGTGCAAAGTACTCAGCCAGACTGTCTTCGTTTTGGAGTATTCCGTACAAGAGCCATGTCGTCTGAGAACTTTAAGAGACGAAAAGTGGCAGTATGACAAAGCATATGGTCTGTGTGTATAGAAAACAATGTCGGAGAGAGAACACAACCTTGAGGGCTGCCCGAATTTAACACCATTTGGTCAGACAGACTGCCATGTACATCAGTTTACAGGATCTGTGTCTCCTTACTGCTGGCAGACTTTGGGCATTAGCCCATCCTCCTTCCGCCTGTCCATTAGGGTCTATCCCATTGATCTATACTATTGATCTAGTAATGATTTACTTGAACTGTATCAGTCTGCATATCGAAGAAATCACAGTACTGAGACAGCATTGCTTCACATTACCAATAGCCTGCTTACACATGCTGACGTCGGACATGTCTCTTTGCTATCATTATTAGACCTGTCTGCGGCGTTTGACACGCTGGATCATGGGATTCTTTTAGAACGCCTACGCGTGTCTTTTGGTATTTCCGGTCCAGCGCTGTCATGGCTCAGGTCTTACCTTTTTGAAAGATATCAGTCTGTATGTGTGAATGGGATCATGTCTCAGCCTGTGCTTTTGAAGTATGGTGTCCCACAGGGGTCTGTTTTGGGTCCTCTGCTGTTCTCTCTGTACACTAAACCAGTTTCCCGAATCATCAGCCAGAATAGCTGTGAGTATCACAAGTATGCTGATGACACTCAGGTCTCTAAGTCTGACCATCCTGGTAAACTGCAGACCATAGTCTCCAATGTGGAGAAGTGTATAGTTGAAGTCAAAGACTGGATGACTTGCAACAGACTCAAGTTAAATGATGACAAAACAGAGAGCATGCTTGTTGGTACTCGAGCTAGAACATCCGCCTCCAGCAGTGATCATATTTCCATAGGTGGCCAAGACATTTCTTTCAAATCCGATGTAAAAAATCTGGGTGTATTCCTGGATTCAAGTTTATCGATGGAAAAACAGGTTAGCCATCTTTGCCGCACTGCCTACCTGGAGCTCCGCAGAATAGGCATGATCAGATGCTTTTTGACAGAAAAGGCTACTGCCCAGCTCGTATGCTCTCGCATTCTGTCCCGTCTAGATTACTGTAATTCCCTTCTTGCTGGTATCTCATCTGATCAACTCACTCGCATTCAGCGTATTAAAGAATAATGCAGCCCGGTTAGTCCTTCGCAAAAAAACGTACTGATCATGTCACACCACTGCTAAAGCATCTCCACTGGCTACCTGTCAAATAGAGAATAGAGTACAAGCTGGCCACTTTGGCATACAAACACTATGACAATACGCTTCCTGCATATCTGTCTTCTTCACTTGCATCACACAATCCTAGTAGAAGTCTACGCTCAAGCTCACAAAAATTGCTTGTTCAGCCCAGAGTCAGCATAAAAACTGCTGGTGCCCGTTCTTTCAGTTATCAGGCCCCTCACGTCTGGAACTCACTTCCACTGCATGTCCGTCTTTCCCCTACCCTGTTGACCTTCAAAACAAATTTGAAGACCCATCTTTTCCAGATAGCATATCAAGATTAGCTTAGTCTGGATGTGCTGCCTGGAAATGTTGGTTGGTTCCCCATGTAGATAGGCTGTGTGTGTGTGTGTGTGTGTGTGTGTGTGTGTGTGTGTGTGTGTTTGTGTGTGTGTGTGTGTGTGTGTGTGTGTGTGTGTGTGTGTGTGTGTGTGCGTGTGTGTGTGTGTTTCGTGTTAGGAATGCGCCTACATGGTGCGAGCAGATGTTTATTTAAAGAGTGAGTGCGTTCTAATTTTTCTCCTTTTAAATATTTTTTATGTGCTGTAAAGCGCTCCGAGCTTGCTGTTCGTGGGGAAGGGCGCTATATAAAAACTATGTATTATTATTATTATTATTATTATTATTATTATTATTATTATTATTATTATTATTATTATTCATCTTCTGTCTATTCTTCCTCAAGTTATGTATCCGGCTGTCAATGCACGCTTCATGCTGCACTTGTCACTGAAAGAAACTCATCCAGCACTACGGGTGCAAAGCTGTTCTGGCACCACCCTTGAACTATCATGGTCGATCCACACGTCAGGGCCACCTGTCCATTAGTGAATCCATTCATCTGTTCAGCTCCTCTCTGTCTATTGTTCCCCCAGATATTTATCTTAACTCATTCAGCCCCGACACACCACAGCAAGACATGGATCGAGCATGATAGTTCAAGGGTGGTGCCAGAAAAGCTTGGCGCCCAAAGGCGCCAAGCTTATTCTGGGGCCCTTGAACTATCATGCTCGATCTCTCTAGAATTGTAATACAGTCCTTCAGAGGGCAACTTCAAAACTGGAGGATTACGGTGAAATGAATTAGTATCAATGCACGCTTCGTGCTGCAGTGTCACTCATAGGTCAATCCAGCACTAGGGGTGCCATGCTATTCTGGCACCACCCTTGAACTATCACGGTCGATCCATACTGATCTTACACAGATGCGCCAGGGCCACCTGCCCATTTATCTATTCATCTCCTGTCGCTGTATATTCATTCTTCTTTCTGTTATATCTATCAATGCACGATCCTCTGCTGCAGTGTCACTACTATAGAGAAATCCAGCACTAGTGGTGCCAAGCTATTCTGTCACTACCTTTGAACTATCATTGTCGATCCATACTGATATTGCTGAGATGCGTCCGTCAGGACCTGGTCTAGTAGTGTTCATGTATATCCTCACAAAGAGTGTGGAGTCCTACAGGTTTTGAGCATTCCCCTCCTTGTTCTGCCCTTTCCGCAGACACGTCCTGAGAAAGTCTTGTTGCTGTCGGGACGTTTAAGCAATGTACAAACAATCAATCAATCTGTTTTCCGCAGAGGAGATAATTAGCTAGATTTTGTGTCCCCGATGACGCAAGTTATAATTACTACCAGTGCTCAGGGTCTTTACACACAGGAAATCCACAAATTGCCGACCTTTCTGCACTGTGTGCGGGTCTGCGATTTTGGCCAAAATCTCAGACCAAGCACACATAAACTATGTAGGCCAGGGCTCAAAGTCACAGCTTAGCCGCAAAACACATACACATAGGTACGTCTTCAAGCCAGAATTAACTCAGTCATTCAGCCCGACGGCCGTATTTCCCAAATTTTGGAGGCGTCATCTAATGACTATGCACCAATAGCAGGAGATGGATCGACCATGATAATTTAAGGGCAGTGCTAGATTAGCTTGGCGCCGACAGGCGCCAAGCTAATCTGGCACTACACTTGAATTATCATGGTCGCCCCATCTCCTGCTGTAGTGCGTCAGGGCTGAAAGGGTAAAGTTCATAATCAACTGAGTATAGTCTACAGTCCGCAGAATTTCGGGTTCTACTGTTTACAGTCGGCAAGTTACAAACTCGTAACGGAGCAGCATAGTTATGCACATGCCAGTGCGCACAAGGCCATCGGGTGGACGTCGGCCAGATGGCCTTGTGCGCATTGGGATGTGATCTACATCGCAGGAAATCGGACCAAATACTTGAATGGCCTGTAGCTGCTATTTTGGATTCTGTCGGCTCTGTTTCTAGAGCCGCGCCGTAACGTGGAAGTCAGAGACCAATTACACACACGCATCCTTAAGTAAATCTGAGGGAGAGAGGGGGGGGGGGGTCTGTGGGGGGTGGGGGGTGGGGGTGGAGGGAGGGGGGGGGGGGGGCGGGGAGGCCGTTGTTTGATAAACTTTCTGGCCGGGAATTTACTGTCTGGCAACGGAAATGCACATTTCACTAAATAAATAGGACTTCCACACGGATCACGATAACCTTATTATTTTGCGCTTTCACGTTTCACGGTTCACGAGGATGAAAAATTTGCTACCACGAACCACGAGAATCGGAAACAAAAACGCCAATCACGCATCACGATTTTAGCACACCCCTCGCCCCCCCACCCCCTCCCCCCTCCCTCAACCCCCTTCCCCCCTCCCACCTCCCTCAACCCTCCCCCCCCCCTTTCCCCCGCCATCCCCCCTCAGTTCGCCTACAAAAAATAAACTTACTGTCTTTCCCTGACACCGCCAGATGTCTTCAGAGCTGAAATTAGGTCCAAAATCTCATGGCACTAGCCAACACACACAATTATTTATAAGCAAATCTTGCCATTCATTTACATTGTGTACAATGCTTGGACGGTTCTACCGCTTCAGTTGGATACACACACTGGCATCAGAATGCATACATACACCGTAGAATTGACGTAACCAAACCATGTGGCTAAACCACCTGTCTATACCGCATCAAGATTTCGTAGTGCTAACAACAAGCCTTAGTCAGAGCCGGTATACCATCCAAAATGCTTCTCACGCCAGACTGACCCGCGTTCATGTCACCAAAATGACATGCCAGATTAGAGCGGAGTCTGTTTGGCGTGCAAATTCCAAAATCACCACTGACTCTCACGTCAAATCGACGCGGAGTCACTTTGGCATACGTCAAAATGACTCCGTGTCGATTTGACTTGAGAGTTATTTTGACGTGTAACTCCATTTACAAACTCCTCTCACCGAAACTGATGACTTCGCCAGATTGAAGCGGAGTCAGTTTGGTGTGTCAATACCGGCCAAAATGACTCTCACGCCAGATCGACGCAGAGTCACTTTGGCATACGCTGGTGTCGATCTGGCGTAAGAATCATTTTAGCGTGTAATTCCACTCACGAAATATTGCTACGGAAAGTGACTCCTGGCCCATCTGGCGTAGAGTTATTTTGGCGTGGTGTTCTCTCCTCACCCCCCCCCCCATCCCCCTCCCCCTGACCGATCTGGCCAACTCAGTCCTGAACTGACGTAGTATACACTCACACCGGCATGCACCGATACAATGCACTTAATGGCGGCAAGAGTGATGCATGCAGGTGGAATTATTTATCGATGACTGAAGCGCACGTGTCCGTAAGCTCCTGGTGCTACATATAATAACATCCCATAATAATATCTGCATTGCCACCCAAACTACAACAAAAACAACAACAACAAAAACAACACAAAACACCTGCGGCGGTACCTGCGTCTGGAATTAAAATTCCAAGCGGGGGTTGTGACGTCATTTGGCCATACCTGATGAAGACAGACCGGGACGGTCGACTGAACGCCCAGGTGAGATTTCCATCACACTGAGTGGCACCACTTGACTGTCTGCTGCTGACGGGATATCGCTCGGCGGAAAAGACGCGTAACTACCGCATAACTACTACGCGTAACTAACGCGTCAGTAGCAGTCATGAGGTTAATAATGTTGAAAATTCATTTTCTTCACACGGCAGTCAGTTTTCCAGAAAAGACTTGAAGATGTTGCCGCACTGCTGACTAGTACCACTAAAAATACAGTCAGTTTTCCAGAAAAGACTTGAAGATGTTGCTGCACTGCTGACTGTACCACTAAAAATACAGTCAGTTTTCCAGACAAAAATGAAGCCACATGTCGAGTCTATAACTGCAAAAATACACACAAGCACTGTCGCAGGGTCTTACGGTGACTTCCAAGTGCACAAAGACCATCGGGCCGACCTCGGCCGCCGTTGGCCCTCGCACGGCAGTGCGAGGGCCATCGGTGGCCGAGGTCGGCCCGATGGCATTTTGTATTGGGTTACTTCCAGAAATAAACCGTAGGTGATGAAAAGTTCGACAGTAAGAACAAGTCGCTGTCTGATTTTGCCGGAAGCATTTTCTCCGCGGGCACATTTTTTTTCACGCCATTGGTCGGGCGCTGCAGGCCCGGAGTAAGCTCATGAAAATATGTGATCCTTACGTCTATGTTTTCTCAAAGGGTGTAGGTTAGTGGGTGTTCTCTGTTGCTTGCTAGCACTCGAACCGGGTAAGGGTTGTGATGCGCGTACGGCCCCCAAACTCTACCAGCGAAAAGGTTAGAAATATGTAAAACATGAAATCAATCTCAAACGAGACCAAGAGGCATAGATCCTCATGAGCCCCTGCATCTGCAGGGGCTCATGAAAATCTACGCTTCTTGCAGACAGAACTGGCAGCCGGCTGAGTCAGTAACCGTTTGATCAACTCTCCAAACCGGGGCATACTTGTCTCCGACTCAGTTTCAACTCAAGAGTTTGAATCTGTATCGGGCGGTCTTATGGAAGCGGCTGTTCTTGCACAGACTACGAACCTGTGGCTCTCCAGAGGCAGATAAACATCTATGTCTCTTGAAGATGAAAGCTACTGGGAGAAAGCTCTTCACTCAGTGCACCCACACCGACACCGACCGCGAGGCACTGTGTTAGGCGAGCTCGACACAGGTAGAACTGGGCTGGCACGTGCGAACATTGCACGCGCTGTTCTTTGGTCGCCGCGGTAGGGCCTTGAAGTTAACAGATACCGAGATAGCATTCCAAATGCGCACAGACCATCGGCCCGATGGTCTTTGCGAATTGGGATAGGCCGCCCTTGATTGCAACTCTCAGATGATTTCACCTGAACGAAGGTGTTTTGTTCTGTGATTGCGTATCCGTACTTCCAAAACTCACAGACACCGAGAAGCACATAGTACTGCGCTGGTTATCTCTCTAGACTTGATTTACTGCGCTATCAGCGCAGCGAATCGAGGCCGGAGACAACCCGCAGTTCAGTTATCATCAGCGGTTTCGGTCAAGTTTTTGTAATCTCAATGCTCGGAAAGACCCACCGATGTGATACGCTCTCCGCGGCCCCACCCACTGATCTGTCGGAAGGTTTTCCGCGATTTCCGACCTTGAGATATCGTACCAATAATGGTCTGGTTTACAATGGATTTCTCATGTCTTTGCAAGTCTGCCAGGCCGGCAATGCCCGCTGTCTTTTCTCTGACCGGCCTCTGCTCCGGCGGAGGCGACCGCCGCCCTTGGCTCTGTTCCTGGCTGAATGTGTTTTGTTCTGCGAGTGTGGAGACTAGTGATTCGTATGGTTCCACTGAGCCGGTCGGCCGTAATTTGGCCATATACTCGCAGACACTGGGGTTCAGAGTTGCATGAGCGAGCTTAGTCCTGCGCCAGCCACTAAGCAAGGTGCGCTAGCTCATGCAACTGGCTTCTGAAGCCGCACAACCGGTGAGACGTAGTCAGTACTGCGCTGAACTGGGCCTCACCGCGCCGCTAGCACTGAGGGCTGTTCAGTGGTCTGTCACTTGATAAGAACACGATTGACTGGTTGTTCGGACTTAAAACCTTTGATTGTTCCGTAGCGCTTCCAGTCGATGCGATTCCTGCATGAATCCCCTCGACCAAAAAGCGCTTCCGACAGGGTTAATTTCAACGCAGTGGCGAACAATGAATACCAGCGAGGTTACGTTTACGCCGGACGACTCTCAACAATGAAAGAGGGCGAAGTGCCGGCGGGTAACCAGCTTGTTCCATAAGCATAGACAACACTCCAAACATCTCCAAGAGGCACAGATCCTCATAAGCCCGGACAACACTCCAAACATCTCCACTGTCCGCCGAGGTTTCGTTCGCTTTCGTTGTTGCGAGCCCAGCCCCAGCCGTCCAAGCCTAGGCCTACAAAATGGTGTCAGCAAGAGGTATAGATCCTCATGAGCCCCCGCGAATGCGGGGGCTCATGAGGATCTATACCTCTTGCAGTTGGGTGGTGTTCAATTCCTTGCGAACGCCATGATACCTCACAACTATATAACGGCGGCAACGATATAATATACTGAAGGGCTAAAGTTCTGCACATGCTTTCGTGTTGGTATGAATGATTCGTAAACTGTCAAAAGTGGAGACAAGCAAACCAGAAAGCTGGGAGTTTGCTTGATTTTTTAGTGCACAATATTGCCTGTTTTGAATCTTGTGACTCAGAAATTTTGCAATTTGTATTAAAGTACCATTACTCGTAAATCTAAAGACACAGTTCAGCACCATTTGTGTTTGTTATGCCTTGCCGACACACCTAATGAACTTTAACAGCAGTTGGGACACGCAGCAAAAGCACACGCGTAATCGCACTTATTTATTTTTCTCAGCCTTTAGCGCGTCAATCTATTTTTTAGCTGTTTCGCGTACTGAAAGCATTGTATTTATAAAACGGAGTAGAGTCATTGTCAAATTACTTGATATATTATTAAGACGACCTGAGCTGAACTGGATTGTCCTGTGTCTAAATGCACCATAACTAGACCTGTGTGTAGCGTTTCGTAGCCATTTGTTACAGAAGTGTATCTTTGAACGGTTACGGCGGTAGTGGGCCTTCAAGCTGTATAAAGTCGATTAACAGGGTACAACAGGACTTATTGGAGAATCATTTTTGCGAGATAGATAGCCAAATGGTAGCCCATAGAATTGCATTAACCCTTTTAGCCCCGGGACTCTGCAGGAGGAGATGGATTGATCATGATAATTCAAGGGTAGTGCCAGATGAGCTTGGCGCCTGAAGGCGCCAAGCTCATCTGGCACTACCCTTGAATTATCATGGTCAATCCATCACCTAAAACGGGTACATAGTCGTTAGGCAACTCCTCCAAAATTTGAGACATGTGACCTTGGGGCTAAAAGGGTTAAAAAAGTTAATGATAGCGGAAGGGACGACTGTTTGAAAGCCACTTCTTCATCTCTAGCATTACTGTCTAAAAGGCTGATTTTTTTTGTTTGTTAAAGGACAATATTTTGTACACTTCATAATGTTGGCAAGTCACACAATTGGGTTAAAACCAGGCTAAATGATAAACTTCCGGTTTTATAGATATTTGCAGTGACATCTTATGTCTTATTTTAATTATACAGTAATTGCTTCCTTGTAATCAAAACCGTACAGGATCACCCAAACGCGTCATTAAATGGATATCCTGTATAATTATGACATGAAGACATAGCAACCGAGCAAAGAAATTTGTTCGATTTTCTGTGCCTTATTTGGGATAGAATTAAAACAGACCTCAGAAACACGAACAGATTAATTTTCACCTCCCAGTGTTCCTGTAACCATAGAAGTTATTATGTGTTTGGTCACCTTTTAGCGAAGCACCTTTTATCGAGTTTCGTGTCAAGTCATCCATGTGATTGCTTGGAGAACAAGAAATGCAATAAAGAAAATGAAATTTCAACTCTTCTGACTGTGTGTGGAGTGCCTGCAATGCAGCTTTTGGATAGCATGATTGTTTCGCGCCAACGTGAATCCGCGTAACTGAAGCATTTTTTACGAATTTGTCACATTTCGTGGCAAAATGGTCAAGAGGCAATACTACCAAAGTTTCATTGACACTGATTCATCTGAAACCACTGCACACTGATCGAAATTCGCGTGAAGAAGACAAATTAAATAGGACTAAACGTGGGGACAAAGAACACAGGACTAAACAAGAGACATACATCCTCATGAACCCCCGCGACAGCGGGGGCTCATGAGGATTTATGTCTCTTGCAGATGGGTAGAGTTCGCCTTGCACGGCAGTTAAGGACTTAAAAGTGCATAAGCCGCACAGCAAATTTGGAGCACACGTGATACTTGTAGTACCAGCAAAGTATGCTCCCCACAAATTTCTATGAACGTGCCCTATCCCTAATGTAAAGAGCGCTGTGTACAATTAACTTGATAATACCTCCCCCCCCCCCCCACACCCACCCCCGCCACTCCCCCCTCCCCCTAAAAAAAAAAAAAAACCCAAACAAAAAAAACAACAACAACAACAACAACAACCAGAAAAAAACACGTTTTTCGAACTCGACCCAAAACTTAAACTCGGCCAAATGCCGTGAAGAGCCATCAGCGCACCACGGGAGGGAATCGCATAAGGTTTGCATTGAAAAGAAAGGTAGTTGTGTCCCTTGGCATACACTAGCACTTCAGGCAATTAGAGTCCGAAATAGCTGAGGCGGTTAAAGTGTAGCTGGTGGGTGCCCAGCTGCATTTCATCAAATCATGAAATACAGTCATTTTGTGGTATAAAATATATTTATCCAACTTAAAAAAGCACGAGGAATGGAAATATGTGCACGGTTTATTTTGCCTTTGCCTAGATACTTTGATATTAGCAAAAATAAAACCTGGCCTCCGAAAAAAAAAATCTTCGGCAATCTTCGGAAAAGTCACGTGACATAACGTCACAAACCTGACATGCTGGGTCCGCTCCGTTCCCGTTTGTCGAAGTATCAACACGTGGACTCTACGCTGTGTGATAATTGTATCGTTTAGTTCATTTGCGCGAACTCTTTGTGTGGTGATCTAGAAATATGCCGGGGCAAGTTTGTGTTGTTGGTGGATGCAGCAACAGAGCAACCGAAGCCGAAAGATCTCTCCACACATACCCCACAGATCAAACTTTGTGGCCGCCGTGGGACCGCTTCGTCCGTTCCACTCGCAGAGATTTCCAGAAGGGAAATAAAAGGACGATAATGTGCTCCGCACATTTCAAGGAGGACGATTTTTCCAACCTAATGAAATTTAGGATGAAATTTGCTAAAAAGTTGTTATTAAAACCCGGAGCCATTCCAAGCATCCGGCCGATCGCCACTTCATCAACACCGTCCATCGCAGTGGAGAAGAAGCACAGAAATGTCCTCGCAATGAAGCTGCAACTGGCCAGAGAGGTAAGCCACATTATCATATTCTGACTTTAGTTAGATGAAGATAAAAGTTTAGTGTGTGTGCTTTGTGTGTGTTTGTTGGGAGAGTGTGGGGGAGGGGGGCGTTTGTGAGGCAGGCTTGGCTTTCATCAACCAGCTACCAGTACTAAGTGGTAGTGTTGACTGACACTACTGCCGATTGGAATTCAATCTATAAATTGCAGTTTGTATACGTGCATGCATAATGATGCATGGTGATATACTACACAGGAAAGACTTTTGCCTGCTTATCCTTGTGAAATCTTTTGTGCGGATACTCAATACATTTGTATTCCACGTTTTCTTCTCAGTGAATAGCACATTTGTATAATAATTGTATAAGAGTAAGACTCTCAGTATAAAGGACATTTTAATTAATTTACACAGTAGGTGTGTAAGCTTTATCATCTGTGAATTACTTGAAATTATTTTAATTGCTTTAATTGCAGGTTACAGAAAACAGACACGTGTCTGTGCAGGGAGACACACAAGCAAAGTCACCCCCAGCGTGTACATCAGTAGCACCCGATCAGGCCAGCATGTCTGATGATGACCGCCTTTGAAGACGATTACGAGCTCAACGTCAGTGAAGAAATCCCCATGCCGGATCTTCACGAAGGCAGCTGTTCGCAGCTTGAGAAACACAACAAAGGTGTTCAAGCAAGAGTGAGACACAGGAGCAAGAGTAAGTGTTCTGCATCTATGCCTTGTACACATACATTCATGTTTGTGAGGAAACAGTTCACGTCAACTCAATTTGTATTTAAACAGTACCATTGTCAGATTGTGGTCATGGCCTCTGCAGTATTTGGAGTGGACCTCAAAATTATTAAATTTGTTGTTGTTTTTTTAACTTGTAGGAATTCTTGCCAAACCTCTTGTGGCTGATGTTTCCGTCCAGCATGGGAAATCGTGCATGAAGCCGAGCTGTGCTGATATGGCAGTGCAGTGCAGCCTGATAAGAAGCTGGAGAACACACAGCCTGACCAGGCAGAGCATCTTTATGTATAGCAATAGCCCATAAAAAATGTGAAAAATTTAAATGTTTCCCATGCTAACACTAAAACATCTTAACTCTAAAGAGTTAACTTGCACACCATGCAAACCGACTTTAACGGGTTGGCAGTACTCGGATCTGTCACACAAGTTGACTCTTTACACTTACAGTTAATACGTTTTAGTATGGGAAACAATGTTTGAAATTTTTTTGGCGTTGTTGGCTAAAGTGCTAAGCAAAAGTGAGTATGTTCTGGGCCAGTGGTCGTCCGTCCGGCGTCATCCATGGTAAACTTTAACATTCGCATTTTCTCTGAGATTATTCAAGCTACAGTCTTCAAACTTGGCCCAAAGATACTTTGTGGCAAGACCTTTCTAAACATATCATTTCAGTGACCTCTCACAAAGGTCAAGATCACAGCGGCTCAGGAAATATATGAAAAATATTTTTTTCGCAAATACTATTCACAACTTCAAACGCAAAACTTGCTACAGAGATACCTGATGGTAAGACCTATCTATGCATACTAATTTGCATGACCCCTCGGTAAGGTCAAGGGTCACAAGAGCTCAGGAAATAGGTTTAAAAAATAGCCATATTTTGACAAGAAACGTTGTGTCGGACATGTGCGGGTGGGTCGATACGAATGAGCCATATGGGCTTTGCCCTTCTTGTTTTATGGAAGTCATATATATTATTACTGTTTTTTTGCGGGTTTTTGTTTGCTTACTTAAGACAGCAAAAGTGAATCTGTATGCCGAGTCAGTGGTCCTTTCAATGAAAGTTATTTTTTATTCATGTTTATTCTTGCTCTCACTAGTCTCGGTCCCCCTATCTTGTTACTAGGTAGTACTGGTTTACTTTTTGTGTGCATAAAGAAAACTGTTATGTTTGTGGTGTGCAGCAACCTCCCAGAGCCACGACCAGCTGCCCATGTGGAAGACAATTATATTGTCTTCCAGCGAAATCTGCTACTACTGTTCGACACCTGCCCAAAATGTGCAGAGCCGGCTACAGCACACATTGCAGAGACAGTCGGAACCTGCATCCGCATTCTGCAAACCTGCACAAATGAGAAGTGTGGATTCTCACGGGTGTGGGCCAGTTAGCCATTCCAACAGAAAATGCCTTTGGGGAACCTTCTGCTGTCTTCCGCCATTTTATTTTCAGGAAGCCTCCCAGCGAAGGCCCTGCGAGTGCTCCAACTTCTCAACGTTAGGGTATTCAGCGTGTCAACGTTCTTTCGCCACCAGCGTGACTACCTGTTTCCGGGTGGGTGTGGTGTATGAAAATGACAACATTGTTTACATTTCTATACAGATGTGTGCTGACAGTTACATACTGATACATACAGGAATGTAATGTTTATTTCTGCCAATTTCTACTTTTTCGATGCATCTGGGCAACAGACGGTATCTAAAAAAAATTGTAGTATTCATTGTTATTGCTATTCATAGTGTGGTCATACTACAGTGGTGGATGCAGCATAGTTTATTTGTAACATCAAATTAATCTGGCCCAGCTGGCACTTTGTTGTATCCAAAGTTTACTGTACTTATTTAGGATTTGATTTCATGCTTTACTATGTTATAGCTTAGTGATTAATGTGCTTGTCAACAGGAGATCATCAGACAACTGAAAGATGATGGTCAACCGTTGGTGCTTGTTGGAGACGGGCGATCCGACAGCCCTGGGCACTGCGCGAAATATGGATCCTACACGGTTATAGATCAACGCATCAACAAAGTCATTGATGTACAGGTGGTGCAGGTCAGTGTGTCAGCTGTTCCAATCAGGTTTAATCTCCTTTTTCAGCCTGAATACACTACAGCAGGAAACAGATGGCACCATCCTTGCACTGGTGTCCCTGCTGAATGTGAACTTATCTCTAGTCTACAGAGGACAAAACTGACTTTTGGGACTGATTCAGTGTTACTTTGTTAGGATGAAAATTTATTGTTTATATTGTGTTTTAGAGCAATGAAGTAAAAAATTCCACGTGGTGCGAACTGGAGGGCTTACAGCGGACTCTGGCAGTGTTGACCGACAGAGGACTGAGGGTGAACACAGTTGTCACCGATCGCCATCCACAGATAACGAAGTATCTGCGGGACCGTCATGATGGCGTGCAGCACCTGTTTGACATTTGGCATGTGGCGAAAGGTACCATTATATGCCTTGGAACATTTGTTGATTGATATGTGTACACAGCGTTTTGTGTTATAGTCTATCATACTAAATCTGTTTATATTGCTGCTTTCAATTCTGCATAATAAACCGCATGACTTACATGATTCTAAACCGCCAACCTGCCATATTTATTGACTCATACGTTAAGTGTTAGTCAAAAACTTGTACGACTTCTGTTTTAATTCCAGCGGTGTGGAAGAAACTTGACAAGCTGAGTCAGGTGAAATGATGTGAGGATGTTGGCCTGTGGAAGAAGGCAATCCGCAACCACCTATATTGGGCAGCTGTGTCAACTCCCAGCGACTGTGGCGAGACGAAGAAGGCCAAGTGGTGGTCTCTGCTGTATCATATACAGGACATCCACTCTGGCCTTCCCGGTCCCCACTTCCCTGCATGTGAGCATGGCGAGCTGGAGAAGGAACAAGCCAGGCAATGGCTGGAGCCCAGTAAGTCTGCACTGTACATTGTAAAATTTGTACTGTTTACCAAATATACATCTTCAAGCATTCTTCATAGAAGGGCACTTTTGACCCTGTCCTGAGTATGCGTATATGTATCATGACCGCAACATTCCGAGTTCTACTTTCACATTAGGAGTGACTTTAATGTTTCTGACCAGCTAATTTTAATGGACCTTATATCTGACTATCGTGCATGTCTGTCTCCTTTTTAGCCACAAAATCCATCACTTCCCTTGAAAAACTCATAGCAGACAAGAGGCTATTGAACGACGTTGCACGATTCTCCTCTGGCGACCAGACCTCGAACCTGGAAGCCTTTTATAGCTTGCTGCTGCATTTCGCTCCCAAGCACACAGCTTTCAGTTGGCTGGGAATGCGAACAAGGTCAGTCTCATGTGTATTCTCAGGTTTGGGCATTTGATGCAGTGCAGGGCATCTTCCTGCTAGATAGAATTAGTTTGCTGCAAGGCATTGTGCAGCGAACGGCGACAAGGGCTGCTCATTGCAACAGAGGATTTGGTCACATTTTATGCACTGCCTTGTTTAATGTAAGGAGATCAGTTCAGAAGGTTGCCGCAATGTCAAACAGAGATTGTATGTGGCTATAGGTGGTATCACAGGTAACTGATGCATGTATTTATTCTGGAAAGGTTTCCTGTATGTCTGCCGGTATGATTCATACTGCTACCATCATACTGAAGAGACCACTGGACTCATGTGTGATTTTGTTTACACGCAAAGCATCAAACTTGTTTATTAACTGCCATTCAACCATGGACCTCTATTATACCTGCATGAATATGTGTTACAGGCACAAACTGGCAGCCATGCATTATAATGAAAACAACAACAGGGACCAGGCGACCACCAAGGAAGGAGAACCAAGATTCCAGGTCTACTATTGCATAGCCAAAAACTTTGAAGCACGTGTGAGGCCCGTCACAACAGAACACACGTACAGTAAGAAAAGTGTTATGTTACCATACGTTATTTGAATTGCAATGACAAACACTGCTGTCATTTAAGATGTTATGGACGTGGCACCTGCGGGGTGATGTCAACTTGTAATGCGCATCCATTCCATGACAGCAGCAGGGCACAACAACATTAAAAAATGAATCTAAAATTTGAGACTTGTCCTCTGAAAGACTATAGTTGCAATGTCATCACTTTCCTTGCATTCTGAATGCTGTTTACTGCCTACATAAATTACAGCTATTTGTTTATTGTAACGTTGGACTGAGATGTCCAAATTTCTGTTCATGTAATTCTAACCCCAATTGTTAAGTGAAAAAGAAGCTGATAATAAGTTATTTTTTTCTAGAATACGCTGTTAAACTGCAAGGGGCCCTCCTCCAGAGGCACAGTGAAGGTCCTGGGGCCCTCCGCAAAAGCATTGACCACATCCGAGAGGAGGAGCCTGGCTACCTGACCGAGAAGGCAGACCGTGTGCCAAGAGATGAGGCTGTAGCCAACCATCTGCATAGGTTTCGCCCCAGACAGACCATGTGTGATGGCAGTGATGTCCCTGAGAATGATTTTGATGGCCCTGCAGATGATGACAGTTATCTATCAGGGTGACTTTTGTTGTTGTAGTAGGTTGTGCTGGATGCAGGCCGGCACACCGTTATTGTCTTTTGCTGTAATAATTGCACAAGGAAATTTCAATCTCAATGGACAATAAAGTGATTTGTAATTGTAACTGTCAGCATGCAAGGAGCACATTGTCAGCACTGTTTTTTTTTTTAAATAGCTGATTTCACAGATGCCTGATGTATGTATTTATTCTTTTTCCACCTGGAAAGGTGTTCTTCACGTATGTATGATTCATACTGCTACCATCATACTGAAGAGACCGCTGGACTCGTGTGATTTTGCTAACACGCAAAGCATCAAATTTGTTTGTCTATTATTAGTATTAACTGCCATTTAACCATGGATATCTATTATACCTGCATGCATATGTGTTACAGGCACAACCTGGCGGCCATGCATTATAAAGAAAACAACAGGGACCAGGCGACCACCAAAGAAGGAGAACCAAGATTCCAGGTCTATTATGGCAAGGCCAAAAACTTTGAAGCTCATGTGAGGCCAGTCACAACAGGACACACATACAGTAAGAAAACTGTTGTGTTACCATACGTTATTTGAATTACAATTGCAAAACACTGCCGTCGTTAAAAAATATTATGGATGTTGTGCCTGCAGTGTGACGGTGAAAGACTATAGTTGCAATGTCATCACTTTCCTTGCATTCTTCCCCCACCCGGGTCTGCCCTGGGGGACTTGGGTGGGGTTAACTACTTTTTAGTTCCCAGGGTCACCCTGGTCAGCCCCACGGTGGGTTTTCCCTATATTCTGGGGCATGTGTTTCGTCTACCCTTGGTCCATTCACCTGTATTTTCCTTTGTTAAACTCTCCCTACTGTCTGGGACCTTGGTGGGGTTGTCTACTTTTTAGTTCCTAGGGTCACCTTGTCTAACCCCTGCAAGGTGGGCCCGTTCTACTCTTTTGGGGGTTTGTATTTCTGTCTTTCTGGTCCATTCATCTGTATTTTTCTTTTGAAATTCTCCCTCCTGTCTGCACTTCTTGCAGTTCTTTTCTTCAATTAGCGCAGGCACGTCCTGAGAAGGCCTTTGTCGCTTGTGGGACGTAAAGCAATCTATACTCACTCACTCACTCTGCGCTGCCTGTAACTCCTGATATTGGATGTGTGTTGCTAAATGGATTTGGTTTATTTAGCGTATTAGACCAGCTGGCGGCATACATTCAATATTCTGTTTATTTTTTTTTTCACAATCAGTGTAGGCACATCCTGAGAAAGTCTTGTTGCTGTCGGGACGTTCAGCAATGTACAACCATCCTTGCATTCTGGATGCTGTTTACTTCCTACAGAAATTACAGCTATTTGTTTATTGTAATGTTGCACTGAGATGTCCGAATTTCTGTTCATGTAATTCTAGTCCCAGTTGTTAAGTGGAAAAGAAGCTGACATTAAGTTATTTTTCTAGGATATGCTGTTAAACTGCAAGGGACCCTCCTCCAGAGGCACGGTGAAGGTCATGGGGCCCTCCGCAAAAGCATTGACCACATCCGAGAGGAAGGGCCTGGCTACCTGACCGAGAAGACAGACCGTGTACCAAGAGATGAGGCGGTAGCCAAGCATTTACATAGGTTTCGCCCCAGACAGACCATGTGTGATGGCAGTGATGTCCCCGACGCTGATTTTGATGACCCTGCAGATGATGATAGTTATCTGTCGGAGTGACTTTTGTTTTTGTAGTAGGTTTTGCTGGTTGCAGCCAGCACAGCGGTTTTGTCTTTTGCTGTAATAATTGCAAAAAGAAATTTCCATCTCATGGACAATAAAGTGATTTGTAATTGTAACGGTCAGTGTGCAAATAGCACACTGTCAGCAGTTTTATTTAAGAGCTGATTTCACAGATACCTGATACATGTATTTATTCTTTTGCCACATGGAAAGGTGTTCTACATGTCTGTACGATTCATACTGCTACTGTCATACTGAAGAGACCACTGGACTCGTGTTGTGTGATTTTGCTAACACGCAAAGCATCAAACTTGTTTAACTATTATTAGTATTAACTTGGACATGCTAAGGCAGGTTGTGGATTGACTGTGATAGTTCAAGGCAAGAGAGCAAAGGGAATCGCCGGGTCGTGGATTCAAATCCCAGTCCCGGCTCCGGAAGCTGGACTCACAATCCAGGGAAAAAAAGCGGACTTGTTCAATAGCATGTCCGTTGAAGGTCCTGGTAAATCAAAGTGGCACAGTTGCAGTGCGACTGAATTGATCAGTGTTCAGGTCGTACTCCATAAGCAATAGATTTCCCTGTTGCCCCATAACCCGCCCGTCAGGGCCGTCAATTATCACTTCGGTGCCGTGGACGTTAAACCCCTAACTAACCAACCAGCCTCAGGCAAAGGGGCAACCTGTACGAGTTTACGCCCTCTGTGGCTGAGGAATACTGTTATGAAGGAGACCAAAAAGGGGCATGGATCCACATGATTCCCAAACGTCTGTGGGGGCGCATTAGGATCTTTGCCTCTAAAATTAATATTCGTTGAGTCTGGATAGCCAAAGCGTGTTAGACTGATTTCAAACATTTAACCCAAATGACTACAAGAGGCCGGCATAGCTCATCATGAGCTCACGCATCTGCATGGGCTCATGAGATCCTATGCCTCTTGTACAAACGTACTGAATGTACAAAGGCTTCAGAAACTCATTCGTGCCACTGACAGTGATGGGGTTAAATGTAACGACCGAGACCGAAAGCTGTGCAAAGGTTTGTGCCCAGGGTGTGTATTGCATATTGCAGCTTCCGTATCCGCTGTGTGTATTCAATGGTATTTTCTATGAAATCCACACCACACACCGGCCAAGTTTACATAACAGTCGACAAAAACTCGAGATGATGCTGATTGTCAGTATTCTTTGTCAGACTTCTTCAGTCTTAATCCGGCCTTGATTGCCAGTGGACGCGGATTTCGCGTCTGAAACCACTGCACACTGATAGAAATTCGCGTAAAGAACACACATGAAACAGGACCAAACCTGGGCACAAAGAACACAGAACTAAACAAGCGGAGGCTCATGAGGATTTATGTCTCTTGCAGATGGGTAGAGTTCGCCTTGCCCGGCAGTTTAAGGAATTAAAAGTGCATAAGCCCCATCAAATTTGGAGCACACTTGATAACGGTAGTACCAGCAATGAATACTCTCCACGAACTTCTATGAACGTGCCCTATCCTTAATGTAAAGAGCGCGACAAAAATGTATTCGTTGTCAGAATTCACGTATAAATCGACTCCAGCCGTCTTTTTTCGTGCTTAGCTAATAAAAATAATCTGTGAAAATAATCAACAACCAACCGCAGCAACACCACAACCACCCACCACCACCACCACAGCAACAATAAGAGCAACAACACCACCACCGACAACAACAATAGCAACAACATCAACACCAGCAACAACAGTCATTCAAGCAGTCACTCATAGGATGTCTCTTCAGAAGTAAGTTTAACCTTTTTAGCTACGACGCACTACAGTAGGAGACTGACGGATCGACAATGACAATTCAATGGTGGCGCCAGAATAGCGCCATCAGACGCCGAGCCAATCTAGCACTACCTATGAATTATCATTGTCAGTCCATCTCCTGCAATTGGCACACCTCCACAATTTTGAAAATGCTGCCGTGGGGTTAAATGGGTTAACGCTCGAACGATGTCAATAGCAGTGAAATGGTTAAAGCGATGCTGGTTTACATACACCCTCACAAAGGCACAAGTAACACAAGGACATTCAATCGAATAACAAGATGATTACTATTTTTTACTAGACGTTTGTTGTCTCGCTTCTCAGTCCTGGGTCATCCCAATGCGCGGCAAAAGGCCATCGGGCCGACGTCGGCCGCCGTTGGCCCGCGCACAGTCACTCACATACACATACACACTCACTATTAAGATTCAGTATACATACCCACTTAGACAGTGACCACCTTATTG
Source organism: Semisulcospira habei (assembly GCA_036245525.1). Lineage (NCBI taxonomy): Eukaryota > Metazoa > Mollusca > Gastropoda > Semisulcospiridae > Semisulcospira > Semisulcospira habei. Next base: position 78,658,647 of record BTPG01000001.1, on the reverse strand, counting down.
TCAAACCAAATGCTTTCTTTCGTCCTTTCAAAGTGAAAATTGGCTCACCGAAATAGTTTGACAGATGCGTGAAAAGATTCTTTGCGAATAGACGATGGTAGCTGACGTCATAACTATTCTATACGACCTTAGGTCATATGCATACTTATAACCATAACTCCCCCACCCGGGTCTGCCCTGGGGGACTTGGGTGGGGTTAGGTATTTTTTAGTTCCCAGGGTCACCCTGGTCAGCCCCACAGGGTGGGTTTTTCTCTCTATTCTGGGGCATGTGTTTCTGTCCACCCTTTGTCCATTCACCTGTATTTGCCTTTTTAAAAACTCTCCCTACTGTTTGCACTGCCTGTAGCTCTTGATATTGGATGTGTGTTGCTAAATGGTCTTAGCTTTATTTAGGCCCCATGTTGTAGGTTTATTTAACGTATTTGACCGGCTGGCGACATACATTCAATTTTCTGTTTAGTTTTTTTTTTTCTCACAAGCAGTGCAGGCACGTCCTGAGAAAGCCTTGTTGCTGTCGGGACGTTAAGCAATGTACAATCAATCAATCAATTATAACCATAACTATTCTATACGACCTAGGTCATATGCATAATTATAACCAATCAGAGACAAGATGGCGGATGAACCATCGAAGAAAAAACGGAAAGTGAGTATCATCGAGTCGCGTCGACAGCGACATACTCGGAATTGAAAAGAAGTACGAAAGAAGGAGAGATTAAAAAAAAGACCTCCTGTTTCGTCGTAGTCGTAGTCGTAGTATGATACAGTCACACCAGACGCACTCACGTATGGTTCTTGTAAAGAAACTTCACTCAGCTGCAACTATTCACATGTGGCGCAAGGTTGTAGACTACACTGAATTAACAGTTCCAACAGTACTTTATTTTCACGACGCCTTCTCCGCACAATGCATCCACAGCTGCATCCACACTTTGGTACACTGTCTCTCTACAATGCATCCACACTGATACGCTGTCTCATCTACAATTCATCAACACTTTTGACACACTACGTCTCTCGTACAACGTACGCACATATTTCCTAACACCGTCTTTTATACTATTACGGATTTCCAGAACAATCCAGCAAATTCACATAACTCAAGCAACCACAAAAGTAAACGTAACCAAAACTCATTATTATTCATTACAAATGACACTCTAGATTCGTTTACAAACTTCTACGAACTTCTAGGAGTATTACGTAAAGGTTGCTAAATGTAGCGAACATGTACTACACAACTTTGACGTCACTAGAACGGCCGCGGCCCTGCTCAAACATTCCAGTCTAATATAGATCAGATTTTACAGCATTGAAGCAAAAATACGCGTCACAACAAAAATCGATCGCAATTCTCCGTGCAAAAGGAAACGAATCATACTAAAAAGGTACGTAATTCTTATCCCAAATAACTCAAATGAATATCGGATCTTTCCTAAGATTAATGCACACATGCTCTCAAAAAAAAATATAACACAACCGCAAACGTAACACCCCCGAAATAGAATTGACATTGGACAAGGAAATATGGACAGGTGGCAACGCGTAAAGCAAGAGATTGGATTTCCTACCCACCCGGAATTCTCACTTTCCTGCTGAATCAGTAATTATTCTACGGTCTTTGCCGATCTTCCTATAATTCCGCAAACGCTAGTGATTTTCAGATGTCATGATCTTCAGTAGAATTTATCTCATACTGATTTCGCAAGATTTTAAACCTGTTTTATCACATAGTTATGATGTTACGCTGAACTAGTTATCATATGTATGATGCAGAGATCTGAAAACTACAATGTGTGTAAAAGTTGCACATCCCTGGTCTTAATGTTTTTTTGTCTGTGCTCTCATTCACTGCGGGATTCAGAAAGGTAGTGTTTCTGCTTCGAGGGTGCATTTGTCGTTTCCAATGATGCTTTACGTAGACCTCGATGTGTGAGACGTGAAACTGATTGTAGTGCAGAAAGAGGGTATACATGCCAATGTTCTGTTTCAATGATGAAAGACGGTGCGTGTTTCCGAGGGGTAAAGGATCAAAGGTCAAACTAGGCACCGTGGACTCGCTTTACGAGCGCCTCACGCACACACTCGCCTGTACTACGCACGATCGTTAATGGTACAGTACTAGCAGGTCGAGCGGAACCGGCCTGCATTGTGACTTTGACGGCATAGTGAGTACGTAAGGTTATTCTACTTTCTCGTGAAAAATTACGTCACAGGGATGCCGGAGAACATCAGTACAGGTGTACACTGACACGTGTGTACATCACACCGATGACATCGTGACCTAAAGTGTTGTGATAGGACATCCAGGTTCTGCCTTTTTGACGTAGGCTCGTAAATACGCACATTAATTCAAAACGGGGCCGATGTAGACGATTATCCGCGACTCGGGTACAAAAACAACACACCCTCCACAAGGGCGGATCCAGCGGCGTCTGACCGGGGGGGGGGGGGGGTGAGGAGGAAAGGGGGTGGGGGTGGGGGGACGGAGGGGGCCCAAATTCGCCGCCGGCCACTCCCCCTACCCCCCCCCCCCCCCCAACCACCCCCCTCCCCACCACCTCCCGTACGTCAGAATTATAGACCTGGACACACGCGCGCGCGCGCGCGCACGCACTCTCTTTCTCTCTCTCTCTTTCTCCCTCTCTCTCTTTTCTCTCTCTCTCTCTCTCTCTCTCTCTCTCTCTCTCTCTCTCTCTCACACACACACACACACACACACACACACACACACACACACACACACACACACACACACACACACTGACACAGAGCACAACACAACACAGCACGATAGACGTGATTCAAACACTTTACTTTTATGAAATAATTCATTAAACTATACTGAAGCTATACCCCCCCCCCCCCACACACACACACACACACACACATACACACCACGCCACACTATAGTTTTACAACTATGAATGGTTTTTTAATGCAAAAAGGGGTGAAATAACACAAAGAGACTACAACACTAAAAACCTATTAACCCATAAAAAGCACATAAAAAGTATGACTTTTTATGAACCACTTTGCCTGCAGGGGCGCATGAAACTCTATGGTTCTACTGAGCAGCCTGTGTCAGCAGGGACTGAATTTTCATCCACAATTGGGGTGGACCAACACTCAAAGACTTAGATCATATGGCTGATTCGGAGTGATGATGTGATGCTGATTATACCGCACATACGAGCATAGGGGCCTGACGATGGTGACTAAATGCAAATCCGCTGCGCCACCGCGTGCGCAACGCCCCGTCACAGGCTCAATTCAGAATACGTATTCTGAATTGAGTCTGTGACGGGGTGTTGCGCACGCGGTGGCGCAGGGGATTTGCATTTAGTCACCATCGTCAGGTCCCTATGAGTGAGATATACTACTTTTCATGAGCCTCTTTGACTGCGGTGGCACTTGACACTCTGTTTCTGGCTGAACGACTATGACGAGCTGCACGTATTTATGCGAACTGAGGTTATACAATACAGTACAATAATACTTTATTATCCCCCAGGGGGAACTTTGGCGCAGCGGTATGACATACATAATAGAAACAAGAATAAAAGTTACATGTTCACGTCCTCCGCAACATCTCCCCCCTCCCCCCGCCCCCATACCTTTTCGCACACATGACACAAACACATACACACGAATACATAATAGACAAAAGACTAAGTCTAAACGACTAAAATAATTACATGTGTAAAGTTGTAAAGTTATAGCATAGTTATTTGACTAGTCTCGAAACATTAGGCCCAACCACTGATTCAGTACGTAAGAAGGACAAGAAAGGCTAAGAAGACTGCGTGCCGTGATGAAAAGAAATCTCACCAACCAAAACAACCGCCACCAAAAATTAAATAAAATCAAAATAAAAATCCACCACTAACAACAACAAAACCCAACCAACCAACCACCACAAAAAAATATTAAAAGAAAACCCTCCCTAACCAACCATCTGACACAAATAAATAAATAAATAAATAAATAAATTGCCAGGGCTGACGGGAGGGAGGGTGGGGGGTGGGGTGGGGGGGTGGGGTGGGGTGGGGGTGGGTGGTGGGCTGAGCCAGCAGTATCTGTTGCAGTTTTCTGACTGTGTTGGGATGCTTGATCCACGGGAACCCAACTTTAATAACCTAGTAAAAAAAATAATGAATGAAATAATAGAATAAATAAATAAAGAATGAATGAATGAATGAATGAATGAATGAGTGAACGAATGAATGAATGAATGAATTTTAAAAAGAGAAGAAGCAACGCACTACGACGTACGCGGTTCTCTTTAAATCTACGCACACATTGTCTTCAGACGACAAGAAACAAGTAAACTGTTCTAATGTTTCTTTTCTACTAGTTGCTGATGTTCATTTTTAGCACTCTTTTTCTTGCGTATAGTTTGTTACTTCAGATACCCGTCAAGGGAACCTTGATAGTCAAATTGGCTTATAAAAAGGTCATATCATAACAAAAAACAGGATATAGCAATACTTGTTCAGAGGTCACCACCACAATTGTCTATGTAATTTACTTCGTTTACAACAAACTTCGGATATTGCAACAAAAACAGTTTGTCTCAAGGCACTTTACAATTTTTTATATGCAAAATTTACTGTAATATATTTATTTTTACAGCGAACCCTTGCGCCCTAAATGCAGACTCACGGTAGTGAGTCTGCACTGAGGGCGCAGGGGCTACCTTGAAAAACAAAATATGCGGTATTTTATTACCTTAACACCCGGGCACCTTTGTCACTTCAACTTGGATAGACATAATTCAACAACTGAAGAAGGGAAGACGCTCAAAAAGGCAATTTCATCACAGTTTATTATATTTTTGGCCTTAACCCGAACATTTTACCCGTTCAGTGCCAGCTGACGCAGAATGTGTTTCTGCAAACATCGTTAATTCAAGTAATAAAAAAAAAAAAAAAAAAAAAAAAAAAAAAAAAAAAAAAAAAAAAAAAAACCAACCCGAATAAGACAGGAACAATGATTCAAAGTGGTGTCAGCAAGAGGTATAGATCCTCATGAGCCCCCGCTGTTGCGGGGGCTCATGAGGATCTATCCCTCTTGCTGTTGGATGGTGTTCAATTTATCTCGGCACTGATCTAGTTAATAATATGTGTTGCAATTACCCTTTTTAAGTCCCTTCTATTTATAGAAGGGACTTTTTAGGACGGGTCGCGGTGGGGCGAATTTAATAGCATGTCCATGATGGCACAGTCAAAGGCGGGCAGGCTAAACCTCTAACAGTTGCAGTAACAAGATAAAAATTACGTCATGTCTAGTGACGCTAACCTCGCTGATGTGCGTATGTATGTATGTGCGTATGTATGTGTATGTATGTATTTATGTATGTGTGTGTGTGTGTGTGTGTGTGTGTGTGTGTGTGTGTGTGTGTGTGCGTGTGTGCGTATGTATGTAAACAAGAGAATGTCCGATATTTCTGTACACACAAGTTTGAAACTTGGCGAAATAGTTTCTTAAGTGGGTGGCTAAGAGATCCTCCGAGCATATTGTAATTGAATGTCTCATTGAAGACATAAACAACCATTTATAGGAAGTCGGTTGACCCAGATTAGAGTCCGTAATTTTTGGCATATTTACTTGAACTTTTGCATATGGCTATTTGGAGAAAAACATTGGATGAGTTCGTTAGCCAGCTGTGTATCCTTTCAACTTCTTTAGTAAAATTAATTCTTTTCAGAAAAGAATTATAACACTACAAAACTTTTACTTCTAGAAAACAACTCAGCCTTTCACTAGTTCATTTCCCCAGCCATGCACAATTCATCACCACTGTCACGTGTGTGTGTGTCTGTGTGTGTGTGTGTGTGTGTGTGTGTGTGCGTGCGCGCGCGCATGTGTTGTGCGTGTGTGTGTGTGCGTGTCGGCTGTTAGCCTTTTCATTGTATCAGCGCTTAGAGCTACTTTTAGAATAAGCGCTTAACAAATTATTATTATTATTATTATTATTATTATTATTATTATTATTATTATTATATTAATATAAAGTCAGACAGTGGCAGTGACGTAAAAGAGGCAACTCCGTCACCAAATTATTATTATTATTATTATTATTATTATTATTATTATTATTATTATTATTATTATTATTATTATTAATATAAAGTCATACAGTGGCAGTGACGTAAAAGAGGCAACTCCGTCACCACCATAAAAAATACGCTCTCTCGTCACCACGCAGACACTGACATAATACTCTAAATATGACGTCATTCTCTCTGTCTGTCTGTCTGTCCGTCTGTCTGTCTGTCTGTCTGTCTGTCTGTCCGTCTGTCTGTCTGTCTGTCTGTCTGTCTCTCTCAAACATGCGCGCATCCCCAAGAGGAATAGATCCTCATGCGCCCTCTATGCGCATGAGGATCTATGCCTCTTGGAGATGTTTGGAGCGCGCGCGCATGCAGGCACTAACACGCACACACACATCGACGCGCTTTCAGAAGATCATGCAGGCATAGAGCGTATACATATTTCGTTGTATGCATGCAGGTGACATGTCGCGTGATCCACGAAGGGCAGTTCACCAGGGAGCTCCAGGTCAGAACTGGTGTCAGGCAGGGGTGTCTGCTGTCTCCGTTCCTCTTTCTACTGGCCATAGACTGGGTCATGAAGATGACCACAGAGCACAGACGAAGTGGAATACAGTGGACACTGTGGACACAGCTTGACGACCTCGATTTTGCAGACGACTTGGCATTACTGTCCCACACTCATCAACAAATGCAGGACAAGACCACGAGGCTTGCTGACATCTCGTCCCAAGTGGGCCTCACCATTCACAAACAGAAAACAAAGACAATGAGGCTGAAGGCAACCAGGGAAGAACCAGTCTTGCTTGCTGGCACCCCGTTGGAGGAGGTGGAGTCCTTCACCTATCTCGGGAGCATCATAGACAAAAAAGGCGGCACTGATGCAGATGTCAGAGCACGAATCGGTAAAGCCAGAGCAGCCTTTCTCCAGTTGAAAAAGTGTGGAGTTCCAGAGAGCTGTCACAACACACCAAAGTCCGGATTTTCAACTCCAATGTAAAAGCAGTTCTCCTATATGGAGCAGAGACTTGGAGATTGACAAAAACCACAGTCAACAGAGTACAGACCTTCATGAACAGTTGCCTTAGAAGAATTTTGAAAATCCATTGGTCAGAGAAGATCAGCAACGTCAGACTCTGGGAGAGAACAGAGCAGATAACAGCAGAGAATGAAATTGGGCGAAGAAGATGGGGATGGATCGGTCACAGTCTGAGAAAGCCAGCTTCCAGTATCACTAGGCAGGCATTGTCATGGAACCCCCAGGGAAAGAGGAAAAGAGGTAGGCCGAGAAACTCCTGGCGTCGAGACCTCCAAGCAGACATCAAGAGACTGGGAACCACCTGGAGTAGAATCGAAGGAGAAGCACAGGACAGGAGTTGCTGGAGGTCTCTCGTCGACGGCCTATACCCGGGTAGGGGTGACAGGCGTAAGTAAGTAATGCAGGTGACCCGTGTACTTAGTATATCATTTAGCTAGGTAAAGTAAACCTGAGTGCTTTCACACAAATTATAGCAAGATGAAGCGAAAGTAAAACTCATATCACGTAAAATATAAAACTAAAAACTTACGTCATGACAAATGACGTTTGACAAATAAATGACGCGTATGTCCTGCGCCCCTTATAGAACTCAGTGATGCATTGTCAGATCTGCGAGACTTTTTCAATAGTAAACGATTCAACATCAGAATCAGGTCAAAGACAAATGGTAGAGACCATTGACAGCGAGGACAGTTCTCATATAAAAGGGACTTTGTGGGTTATGATTCATCCCATCTTGTTAACCCTTTGCGTGTAGGCCGAGCGGTTTTAATCGCGATGATTCATGCAGGAATCACTGCCACAAAATCCGCTACGACACACACAGGTCTAAACGTTTTTCTGTCTTTGTTGTGATTTTATTTCCATTTGAGAAGCCCGCAGTCACCTGATTGGTCTAGAATTCATATTGAACATGGACGATCCGGCTGAAAGAACCAACTCTTTACAGTACCGTTGTGCACAAGGGTTTCGTTACAACCACTGTCCTCGACCGCCACGCGGTGAACAAAGGGGTACAACCGCTCCAGACGCTTACAGTCCAGACTTTGCTGGTCCTTCTTAGACATGAAGATCTCCTTGCTGTGATTGTAACGGCCAATCATACACTGAGTAAGGTTGTAAGTCTTCTGCAACACGGCTTTTGTGTTGCCGGGAGCGGGCAGCTGGCGCCCCATAAACGGACGCTGGGTTAGAGGGAACACGTGACTAGCGGGGTAAGAAAATATTTTCCATGCGGGGTCAGAGTCTTTGACGACACTTCCGTTGAGGACGTAAAAGCTGATGTCCACGAAAGGCCAGCGCCATTCTTTCTTCTTGATGGGAAGAGAGTGGTTGGAAAAGAACTTCCATCGGGGCACGCTTTGACCTTTATACAGGCGGTAGCCGGGTCCCGCGTTCTGTAATGACTTTGACACGTTGTCGCGTTTATCAAAGGACACTGCGAAGTCGACGTCATCGTCCCAAGGCACTACACCGTGGTGACGCCACGAGCCCAAGAGACTTCCACTGTACAGGAAGTACGTCAGTCCGTCACGTGACATGCACGCGCTGAACACGTCAATGAGGTTAAGATATATGTCCCTTTGTGTCTCGGTCATGCCGTGCAGTTTGAACTGTTCGTCAGGTGGTACGCTCCTTTTGGGACTTTCAGTCTGCAGACAGAACATAACGAAATCGTTTAATTAACCATTTCCCTCCTGATTCACTACTGCATGAAATAAATTTGACTCTGATAGTTCAAGGATGGTGCCAGAATAGCTTAGCGTATGAGGCGCCAAGCTATTCTGGCACCATCCTTCAGCTAAAATGCGTGAGCTACCTTCTAATCTGTATGTAGACTTGATAGGACAGTAAGCAAAACAACAACAACAACAACAACAAAAGTCAGCCTCACAATGTAATGGGTTAATTAAATTGTCAAATTAATTTACCCTCTGGCTTTCGTTCACGGATATTGTGGAAACAATTTCCTCAGGGATCACCTGGACAAACCTCACTACCAACAACCTAAGGGTTAACCCGCGAAAATAACTGAACACCACGCAGCTGCAAGAGATATAGATCCTCATGAGGCCCCGCAGTTGCGGGGGCTTATGAGGATCTATAACTCTTGCTGAAACCTGCTAGTATCCGAGTTCCTTTGACGTCTGGGATCTCTCACGTATTAACAATGATCCCCAAAACAGTCTGCGATCGCGAAAATATCTGAACATCACTCAGCTGCAAGAGGTATACATCCTCATGAGCCCCCGCAGTTGCGGAGGCTCATGAGGATCTATACCTCTTGCTGAAACCTCCATGCGTCCGCGTTCCTTTGACGTCCAGGGATCTTTGACCATGTATGTACAATGATCTCCAACTGACACAGGCTGCGTCCACTACCAGTTAAGGAGCAAGTCCTTGCACAACAGAGGCTATAATATGATTTGTTAATGGCTATTTCTTTCCTCCGAAGCATAAACGAGGCCGGGTGACGGACATGGACGAACATGGTCCCACACAACAACCAGGGTTCTTTAGGATCTATTTCTCAAGCAGCTGCCTGGAGTTCAGTCACAGACTGCGCCAGACGATTTTGGGAAAGTCAGAATTAACCCTTTGCGTGTCAGTAGCGGCTTTAGTCACGATGGTTCCTTTCGGAATAATCGCGACTAAAGTCGCTACCGACACGCAAAGCGTTAAGTATGTCAAAAGCTGCGCAAAGTTTGGCGCAAAGTGCAGATTAAAAGCCCGGAACATGTTTGCCCGGCGTTTTAATCCACAGATTTGAGTCTAAACAGCAATTTTTACCAACTTCTGATTTCATTATCACACATCCCTCGCCTAAACACCAAATTATAACAGTATGCCTACCCGTCTATGATATATATATATGCAACATTAATTATTAAAATCGCGATGTTCTGTAAAACGTCATTTATATTCTCTGCTAATTTTTTTCTTTATGTTATTTGCCTCAACGAATTTGTCATAACAGGACATTCAAGTACAATATGTCGAACAGGGGTAGGTTTTAAACATTTCCAGTTGAAGAATTTTAACCCCTTCATTGCCGATAAAAAGTGAACACAAACAAACTGCAAGAGGCATAGATCCTCATACGCCCCCGCGACTGCGGGGGCGTATGAGGATTTATGCCTCTTGCTGAGACTAGTTTGTATTCATGCTTCTTGGACATTTTTGGCTTTTGGTCGTTGAAGCAAGAATTTACCTATAGTGGCAGGGAAGGGCTTAGCAAGTTTATTTTCTTTTCAACATTTGGATTTCCGAGCGACGTCGTGCCTGATATAATTTCAAATTAACGCCACACGCAGTCAGATCTTTTTATTAGCTTCCATAGAAAAGGAAGGAAAAATCTGGCTTACTTCTCACCCTGCCCTCCCCAAAATTTTTACCACCACCACCCCCCCCCCTCCTCCTGCTCCCTTTTTGATATTTTGGGGCGAGTTTCCACACGCACACACACACACGTTACCCCCTCCCCATCCCACCCCGCCCCCTCCCCCCTCCCCGGTCATTGTTTCATATGTTGGCGAGTGGCGAGAGTGTTGACACACACACGCCTTCTTCCACAAGGACGCCTGGTTTTCTTTGAAAATGAATTTACGCAGATATCAAAAGGACAGTTTGCGACCTCCAGCAGTGAAGTCATTATAATAAATGCACACACAAATTCAATGATCCGTACGCATAAAAAGGTCAGACATGGTGTATATGGGTAGTTCTAAAAGACATGGTCTAATTATGTGACATTTACTTCCCCCCAAACGTTTTGAGTAGAAAGCTGATGATGTGTCATATAATGCTCAAAACTGTCATGCATACGAATCTGCAAAAGATTTGATATTTATACATTTCGTTTTCCTCCCAGAAGGGGAGGTAGCACATGACCACCTAGCGTCGGGCTGTCGAAACATGGACACCAAATTAAGAGAGAATAAGCTTCGCAAACTTGATTTTGACTTTAATGTACATGTTCTATAACTTAAAATTCTAACAGCAGCTAATGTAATAATTTTATTGAGATTTGTAAATGTTATGTACATAAAGTTTACGATTTATGTCAACGTTTACGATTTATGCGGGGTAATTTTACTGGATGCAAAATTTCGCCATAAAACAATTGCATGGCGTTTTAGAAATAAAGCCTGATGTAAATTAAATGTAGTATATAACTTTCACATTTTGGCTTACATGCGATAGCAAAAGCACATCTATATAATGGGCCATCCGTCGTCTGTCGTCCGTGGTAATTTAACGTTGACTCTTTCTCGGAGACTATTCAAGCCTCAGACTTCAAACTTGGCCAAAGGATACTTTGCAGAAAAACTTTTTAAACACACCAATTTGAATGACCTCTCTCAAAGGTCAAGTTCAAAAGGGGTCCAGAGAGGAGGAAAAAATGGCCAGATTTTGACACAAATTGTTTCTCCTCAAATTCTATTCAAACTTCAAACCCAAACGTCGTGCAGAGATATCTAATGGTAAGACCTTTCGATGCATGCTAGTTTGGATGACCCCTCAGAAAGTTCAAGGGTCAGAGGTCGGCAAATGCCGGTGTGAAAAATGCCAGTTTTTGTTAAAATTGCAGTTTTATCAAAGTTTCTGAAAACGTTTTTAGTCAGATTTGGCTCAAAGGTGAACATAAAACATCTAAATGCATACTAATTTAGTGGTCTCCACGCAAAGGTCAAGGGTCATGGGGGGTGGGGGGTCCAGATAAACGTACAAAAGAGACATATTTGGACAAACACTGTTTTTCCTCAAATATTTTACTATTTTCAACTTCAAACCCAAATTTGGTACAGAGATATCTTATGGTTAGGCCTTTCTAAGCATACTAATTTGGATGTCCCCTCGGAAGGTCAAGGTCACAGGAGGTCGGTAAGTGTTTTGATAATGCCAGTTTTTGATAGAATTGTATTTTTTTAAATTTTAATTAATTACTTTAAAAAAAAATCAAATTTGGCAAAAAGGTAGCTGATGATAACATTTTTTTTATGCATAGTAATTTAGTCGAGCCTTAACAAAGGTCAAGGGTCACGGATGGTTGACAAATGTATAGAAAATACAGATTTCGCTGGTACCAAAGTTATGTTAAGGCATTTGAACGCTTGCTCATTTCAGTGACCTGTTGGAAAGGTCAAGGTCACAAAGGTCACACTTATAATGTGGTTTGGTCAAACACTTGCGTCATTAGGACTTTGTCTTTCTTGTTTTTAACTTGTTTCTATTACCTATCAGCTTCAGTACGTACGAAATGTTGGTGCTTGAAACGTTAGGCTGCATAATCAACATCGGTAGGCATTGGGAAACATAGATACCATAAAAAGACACTTTCATTCAGACGGAATAACACAAAAGACGTTTTCAGACATAACAAAACTTGTATTGGTGCAAAGGGGATCCTATAATGAATTTCGTACATGCACAGGGCCCTATTCACACAAAGGACTATACATATCAAACCGACAACTCGACGACTTGACAACTCGTCGACGTGACATATCGTCGAGCGACACGAATGTTTATAAAAGAACTAGAAACAAACCAGAATGGCAAAGTTCTTAAGGCTCACTTGGACGAGCAAGCAGGTTATAAGCCTGCCCTTAGCGACCTTCAACTTTCTAAAACGTCTCTAAATGTGTTCAGGTATCTTAATATGATTAGACAGGTGGTATTTGCACCAGAGAATTGTGTTAACTCAAAATGTATACATTTTCTCATATTTGTCAATTGATACAGTTAGAGAGGTCTTATCACCAGCTGCCTTTGTGCCAAATTGTATTGAAAAGTTTGCCAAAACGCAAATAGATAACATTCCACAAAACTGGCATATTACATTCATTTTCCCATCTCTCGTGACCCTTGGCTTTCCCGAATTAGTATGCGTAGAACAGTCAACTAACAACTATACCTGCACTAAGCTTGGGTTTGAAGCTGTAAATAGTACCTTAGGGGAAAATGGCCATTGTGTTTAACTATTTCATAAACGCTTGTGACCCTCGACCTTTTCAAATGGTCATTCAAATTGGTATGCATAGCAAGTTCTTAACTTAATACGGTATAAGTTTGGGTTGAAAGGTGTGAACAGTATTGAGCACTGACAATTTCTTTTGTCAAAATATTGCTATTTTTGACATATTTCCTGATCCACTGTGACCTTGAGCTTTGATAGGGATCAGCGCAGTTGTATGTGTATACAGGTATTACCACAAAGTAATTTTGGGCCAGGTCTGAATGTCCAAGTCTGAAGACTGTGTCATCAATAGTCTCCGAGTTACCAACGTTAAAGTTTACCGCGAACAACGGCCAAGGGTCTATGGACAATGGCGGACGGTGGACGGGCGGACAAACTGACGAGTGTGGACGGCATGAACGGACGACCACTAGCCCGAAACACAAACTCAAAAAAACTATCGCTATCGCAAGTGAGCCAACAATGTAGGATTAAAGAGCAATTTTGCCCTGGACCCTACCAGTGCGATATCCATGGGCACTCGAAGACAATGGCGGGCCCAAGACACGATACAAACCATGCTGTCCTAGCCGGCGATATGCAGCCGGTTGACCACTAGCGACTGACAGTAAAGTTCCGCCGTGCCCACGAACAGCTTGACGGCAGAAAATAAGTTCCATTTTTGTTTACTCAATTTTCCGGAAAATAAAACAACCGGTCAGTCGAAGAAAGAAAATATAGATACGAAGCCGAAGTTTGCATGACTACGAGAGACGCAAGCTTGCGGATTTTGCAGCAACTGTTTCTATGTCACAAAATGAGGGCATGAAATCAGGCACTTTTTAGCCTATTTAACAACATTCGAGACAGATAAATTAATCACAAATAATATTTTGGTGAATATTTCTTTATTGTGTCTCAAACAAACAGAGCATTTCAGAAACAGCACATCATGAAAGAAATGCTAGTTTTTTTGTTTGTTTTTAAAGTACGTTACCCCCCCCCCCCTTTTTGCCCATGTTTCTGAGAACTGCTACTGCTACCCATATAAGACTGACTTGAATGCCACACTTGCGCCCCCACGAAATGTCACGCAAATGTACTCGTCCATTTCACCTGCAAGGACACTCTTCCAGTCTCACACATGTTTCCAAGCCAGTCACAGCTGCTAAGTAGCGTGAACGAATAGGTAGTTTCTAAAAATAACTCTATACGTTTAACTCTTAAACTCCCAGAAATAAATGAATTTCATTCGATAGAATGGAAGTCATTTATACTAATGGTCAAAACTTAAGGGCCACCACACTTTTTGTGTCATTGTTTATCGTCGCAAGTACGCTAATAAAATACATGTTCTTTCGATCCAAATGGGTTAAAAGTTCACCTTAGACAGTCCACTGTACAGGGAACAATAGACAACAATTCATCAAATCCCACGAACGTGTCAAATGCACGTGAAACATCGTCAGTTTTGTGAAAAGCTTAGCGATATTGGCAAGCGTACCAAAGGCAGGCAAGTGGAAAAACTCAGTAAAGTCGTGATGCACGTGCTAAAGGGGTCAGTCGTGAACATTGAGCACTTCTGTTTAGCTACAAATACCGGTACAGTAGGGGCATGATTGTCACTTTCCTAACCATGCCACCACGACGAAGCCTAACGCCAGTAGATCAAAGCCGGGCGCTAGCATGGCTGCAGGATGGAATTTCCTGACGAGAAGTTGGGAGACGTCTTGGGGTGTCCCATTCAGTGATCCAGAGGCTCTGGCACGATTCCAAGAAACTGGAAGGGCAGAACGCCGACCCTGCTCAGGACGCCCCCGCTGCACCAGCAGAAGGGAGGACAGATACCTCTGTGTGGCGGCTCTGCGCGACCGAACTGTCACGTCAACCACTCTGCGACGTCAACTGATGCAAGCTGCATCATCCTATAAGCATGTGGCTTGTTTTGATATGATGATAATTGATGTATATTTTTTTTAACGTATTTTGCAATGTCACGACACGGGTTTTTATTGCCTATTTTTGTAGGGGAGTAAGTTTAGATGGGTGACAGGGTTCAGTTAGTCACCGGGTAGCGATAGCGTAGGTGTGTAGTATTTGGCCTGAACACGAGTATTTGCTGCCGTGCGACAGTTTGGATGTTGGCGTACCACACGTGAATCGCCCAGTCTGAACGCCATCAGGTGGTACCTGTCTCACGTGAATTTTCATCACGTGATGTAGTGAGCGTTTTTCGCCAACCTTAAGTTGTCCTAAATTTTCATCAGTCGCATTTCCACCAGCGAACGAAAACAGTCGTCTTTTCAACGTAGTCTCTGAGCGGGGTTTGTGCGGGCGTGGTTTTCCATTAGCCGCCGCCTCAAGTAGCTGTGTCGTCCCACCTGTGGCGTCCCTACGAAACGGCCCTGGTCGAGCCAGGAAGAAAAGAAGAGCTGCGACGACTTTACCCCTGGCTTGTCTTGTCCTTGTTTGTCTTCGTCCTAGCCGGGGCGTCTTCACAGATGACAGTGAGTACACGCAACAGTTCACTAGTGGCAATTTGCTCGGGGGGGGGGGGGGGGGGGGTGGGGGGGGGGGGGGTTGTTTGTGTTTGCTTGTTCTGTATTATTATTTTGGCTAGTGTGTATTGGGGGGCAGGCGTAGAATAGAGGAGAGTAGAGTGTAGAAATGAATGCTAGCTATTGTACGTTGTTTCTGGAGTAGTTAGCGGTATATTAGTTATTGAGGTTTAATGCAGAGTAGGCGACTAAGGTCTTTTCAGTAATTAGCGTCGGAGGGTGTATTCGGAAGTGAGTCACGGGGTGACGTGTAAATATGTATTCTGCTGAAGTTGAATTTATTGTTGCAGGAAGCGTGATGCGTTTGAAAACATGTTTTTAGTTGAGGTTGACTTTATCGTTGTGGGAGAGAGGTGAAGGGAATATGTTGAGGTTGAATTTATTATTGCGGGAGAATGGTGAAGGGAGTATCACAGACGCCAGTTGTAGTTGCGGGAGGGGTGGTGTGATTATTTTGTTTCTTTTGTTAGTTACTTATGTGTGTATTTTTGCACCTGTGTTTTAGTGCATCCTATTTCCGAATGGCTCCTATCATAACCCATTGGTGTACTGAGAGTGGAGGCTGACTGTGTCACTCCGCCTTGTGGGGCTACGACGCCGAACCTGAGTGCCTTTTCGAGTGTCGCGGCGCGCCTCGTTTAGTCAGGTCGGGTCATCCCGTTTAATTACTTCTAACTTGTTAACTAGAAGTTCGGTGTATAATCTTGTAAAGAACGTCATACATTGTGAGATTTATTTCATCTCCTCGTAGTGACTGTATTGTGTGAGGAGCTTTATCATAGTGACATTTTGAGTTATTGTATCATTTAAAAGCAGCCTGTGTTGCGGAAGACCTTATCGCGGAAGCAAGAGCGTCGAGCTGAGCTGTGCTTAACGGTTGTGCTTCCGGCGAGAAGGTCCCGTGACGTGAAATATATTGTTTATTCAACTTTCAGTTATATTAAGTTAAGGACATTTGCTCCATTTGCATATGCGATATCTTTTAGTCTCCATTTGCATATGTGATATTGTTTATTCTGAGACGTGCTAGTTAAAAGAACCTTGTGCTGTTGATGTCTAGGTTGCTAGAACATTAGCTTAATTCGAACTCGTCGTTCGTGCTCCCGCTGAGGGGATGTAGTGTAGTAGTTTATGAACAATATTCATTTTGCTCGATTTTCATTTGTGTATTCGTAAACCTATTTGGTTGATCGTATATTGATCATTGATCGTTGATCGTTGACCGTGCTATTTGCCATACTATATTACCTAAGGAGCCACGTGCTGTGATAGAGCTCTTGGCTTGACTTCGCGAACGAAGATTTTATAGGAGTTGCCCACGACGTCTGCAGGCTTGTTCGTGGCTGCGGAGGCCAATCCGAGACAGGCAGGTTCGACCGCAGTGGCTGCAGGGGAAGGTATGGCCGGGGTTCTGAGCTGCGGCATCTCTGTTTTTTCTCCTGAGCCGCTTGTCCTTAAGGCTAGCTCTGTGAGAGTCCTCAAAGGAGACAGCTGCCTTGTAAATGGTGGAGCGCCAGGTGTCACGGTCCGCAGCAAGCGAAGACCACTGGTGGTGGTCGATTTGGCAGGCACTAAGTGACTTCTTGAGACAGTCTTTGAGATACAGAGATACAAAGACTGTGATAGAGACCGCGGAAGCAAAGGCGTTGGTCTGGCTGGCATCAGCGCTTGACACTTGTGTTTCCGGCGGGGTCTAGTGGCGTATGATTGAAGTTTTTCAGTTTCATTGTGTTAAGGATAGTAGTTTTATTTATATATTGTTCCTGTGTATTTTATTAAGGATATTTAGTTTATTATATATTAGTTTCCTCAGCCTGTTGCATTAGGAATATTTAGTTTATTTATCCGTTATTTTGTATTGTGTATTAAGGGTATTTAGTTTGGGGAGTTTGGACGTATGTGTGTGTGAATGTGTGTGTGAATGTGACGGGTGAGCGTGTGGTTAGGATTGAATGAGGGTTAGTTGGTTATTGTTAGGGTTTTATGTAATAAATGTCATCATTGTTCCTCTGGTGTTTGTGTTAGGTTTGTGTTAGTGTGGGTTGGGTGAATCTCGAGCAGCAGCACTCATAGGTCGCACCCCGGAAGCGGGGTCGTGACATGCAAAGTAATAAACTATTTAAACCAAGTTGCAAACGTTAACGTCAGCAGAAACACATTCTGCCGACGTCTGCGCGAAATTGGCCTGGCTTCATGCAGAGCAGCAGTGAGAATAACCCTCACTCCAGCTCATCGCAGAGCCCGGGTTGCCTGGTGTCGTCAACATGTGAGGTGGAACAGACTCCAGTGGACTCAGGTTCTGTTTACTGATGAGTCACGGTTCACTGTGTCCTTCAACGACGGCAGGGTGAGTGTCTAGAGACGCCAGGGCGTGTGATTCACGGATGGTGGCGTCCAAGAGTGGATCGATACGGAGGAGGCTCAGTCATGGTCTGGGCAGGCTTCAGCAGGGAAGGCAGGACCCCCCCCCCCCTCCACGTCATCCGAGGCACCCTGATTGGACTGCGCTATTGGGACGAGATTGTGCAGCCCCTCATCCAGCCAGCTCTCCAAGCCATAGGCGACAATGCTGTTTTGCACGACGACAACGTTCGACCTCATCGCGCGCGTGTGGTGGATGAGTGCCTTGAGCAACGGGGCATCATGATGGAGTGGCCAGCTCGTTCTTCTGCTCTGGCTCCCATCGAGAGCACCTCTGGGACGTGCTGGGGCAACGTGGTCATCACCCCTCCACCCACCCCCCACCTCAAGGCGTCCCCCAGCTGACTCAGTTCCTGCATCA
>BTPG01000001.1:78627751-78630251 GCA_036245525.1 Semisulcospira habei | reverse complement strand
ACACAGCACAAGCCAAGAATTAAAAAAAAAAAAAAAAAAAAAAAATTAAAAAAGTAAAAATAATGTTTGGGGGGAAGTGACATAGGAATTACCAACTTTACTGGTCGGGCATAATGACATGTTGTGAGGTTTAATTAAAATAATATAATAGGAATACATACAACCTAATACGCATACATAACGCATGCACATTTGAGCACGCCACTCTCTATCTCTAATATACACGTGCGCACACGCACACACGCACACCGCACACACGTGCACACACACGCTTACGCGGCTTAAGCTAGTCAGTCATATGAGTAGCTGGCTACATACAAGCTGTACCGAATAAATATGAGTCATCAGTCGAAACCTGTGATACATGCAATTAATGATCTAATGAGAAATAGTATTTTTCAATATGTGCACAGTCACGGGGATGCTGCTGACAAAAATAAGTACTTGATGAGACTGACTTTAAACGAGGAGAAAGTAGCTGATGTCGTGACGTTTCTAGGCATAGGCATTCCAAAGACTAGAGCCAGAGAACGTCAAACTCGTTTTATAGAGATCAATTCTAGGTCGCGGCACAATAAGGGATTTTCTTGATCTGGAGTATGTTGATGACTGGACGGTAAATAGCGATGTGATATATCGGGGTAGCTTATCGTTTAATGCCTTGAACATAACCATTCCCTTATTGTAAATTAGATGATCTTTCAGGGGCAGAATTTTTAAGGCTGCCAATTTTTGGTCAGTAGTTAAGCTGGGATCAGGGAGTATTAGTTTGGCAGCTCTCCGATGTAGAGAGTTCAATCTTTTCAAATTGACATCTCTCGAACCATCCCACACAGTAGAAGCATAGTCTATATGCGATCTAATATGGGCATTGAAGAACAGTTGACGTGTCTCCATATCAGTAATGTGTTTAAGTTTTGCTAAGATGTACAGATTTCTGGAGACAATTTTACAAACGTTACTGATGTGTAGCTGCCACCTAAGCTGGTTGTCCACCGTGACTCCTAGCAGGCGATGGTTAGTAACTTGGCTGATGGGTTTGCCTTGGAGGGACAGACTGAGTGAGAGAGAGCCAAGCTGGTGTTTTTGGCGAGTGCTAATTACCATGCTCTCCGTTTTTACCGGGTTTAAAATCATAATATTATGACTGCACCATTCATCAATATGTTGCAGTGTGTTTTGCAGTCGTGAATTGATGTTTGATATATCCTTATCTGGCGTGTGTACAGCAGCATCATCTGCAAACATATCACATGTAACGCTTTCATTTTTTATCGCAAGAGGAAGATCATTTATGAACAAGCAGAATAAAAGGGGACCAAAAATAGAGCCCTGTGGTACGCCATGCTTCACTAAACCTTGATTCGAGTATGAGCCATTTAGTAATACCTTTTGTTTTCTACCTTCGAGGTAGGATTTGAGAAACGACGCCGAGTTGTTGGTGTACATGGATACTTTCTTGATCAGTATTTCGTGGTTTACTAGATCAAAGGCTTTACGAAAATCCAGAAACATGACTCCTGTAAGTTTTGAGTCGTTGATGGAAGATAACCAGGTGTCTATCATCCGTATCAGCGCAGTGTGACATGAGTGTTCTGATCTGAAGCCCGACTGCAATGAATAGATTAATTTTCGGCTTTCCAGGTATATAGATAGATGCTTGTGAATATGCCGTTCTAAGGGCTTGGACAGAACAGGTAGAAGTGATATGGGCCTAAAATTATTAATTTCACTAAGATCTTTAGATTTAGGTAGAGGTATTACTTTCGCGTCTTTAAATGCGTCTGGAAAACAATTAAAATTAATACAGAGGTTGTAGATATAAGTGATACTCTCTACAAGGTATGGGAGGGATATCTTGAGTATTTTCGCACTAATCTCATCCAGTCCTGATGATTTTTTATTTTCCAAGGATGTAATTAATTTACCAACTTCATGGACCGCTATAGTGGGTATGATGAAAGGTTTTGTGCCGGCAGTTCTCTGCTTGCAGAAATCGACTAAGTTGTCCGGGCATACATAGTCATGCGACTCAGTTCCCGGCGGGATTAATGATTCTGCTACGGAGACGAAGTGGCTGTTGAAGCTGTTTGCTGTGAGATGCGGCGGTAAAGGAGTTGTGCTTTTATTCGTGCCTCTAGTAACTAAATTTATCGCACGCCATATTGTGGCACAGTCTTTACTTTCGTGAATAACTTTATCGAAAAGTAATTTCTTTGCCTTCAGAACCATGGATTTTATTCGATTACGTTCTTTCTTGTAATCGGTGAAGCGCTTCTCTCTTCTCAGATCATCCCTGTGCTCCATGGCCTCGATAAGATCCGCAGTCAGCCAGAGTGGTAAAGTGGCGTATTTAACTCTTTGTTGTCTCAAGGGCGCGTGTTTATCTAGCACTCTGAGAAAGATGTGATACCACGTATCTAGTGCTTTATTTGGGTCGGTTTCACTGTACACTTCAGTAAATTCTGCAGAAGCTAGATCAGACAGAAAGGTATTTTCA
>BTPG01000001.1:78612751-78622751 GCA_036245525.1 Semisulcospira habei | reverse complement strand
GAAGAAGAAAAAAATGATCGGGCCAACCGAACGGGAACCAGGAAAACAACAAAATCTCTTCACAGCAGCAAGAAAAAGGTAAACTAAAGTAGAAAAAGTGGTTGGTGGTGTATCTGAATGGTTTTCCAACTCTTTAAGAAAAAATAGTTTTATGCACCGCTGTGAGATGTCACCTGCACGGCGTAAAACCCCAATAGCTAACTGTCCTTTTATGCATGGAAATTTACAGCCTACCTGCAATGAAGAAGACAACATTTTATTGTGGGTTGACAGGGGCATGCATTCCATGTATGTCAGTCACCACCTGGAAGTAGAACATTTCCATACATTCTCAGAGAGCCTATACTAATACGGTGGAAGGAATGTAGTCCACATTGTAGTGATATTAAACCAGTGCCATTGCTTATTATTTAGGAAAACGTACTGTGTGTAGTAAAAAGTCCTGCTAAGGGAGAATTTTGCATTACTAACTCGGTAACTGCTTTCAGTACTTAGTAACTTAGTTTTCTCATCCATTCTCTGTCATATGAAGGCTATATTACAGATTAGGAGATAGGTCCAGCATTTTTTTAGTTCAAGGATGGTGCCAGAATAGCTTGGCGGATAATACGCCAATCTATTCTGGCACCACCCTTGAACTATCATAGTCACATTTATTTCAAGCAGTGGGTGTATCAGGATTAAAAGGGTTACCTAGTAAAACGCTACTATGACTGAAACCCTAATATTTGTTGACTACCATTTTGGATGACCGTAGAATGTGTGAAAAATACAAATTTGACTAGTACAAAAGCAAGCTTTTATGTTGAGACTCGTGACACTTATTTCAGCTACCTTTTGGAAAGGTCACACAGGTTGTGAATCAGTTATGTGCATGAGGCGTACAGACGTGACTTTGCCATTGTTGTTTGTTCTTTGCCGTTTATACAGTTTTTGTCGCATTTATTTTGAAAGTAATAATCTGCCCCTGCATTTAGTTCACGCAAAGTGAAATTGTCATGCTGCCGAACAACACAGTAATAATCATGTATTTCATTTCAGGCTAATACTGCTGTTGACCTCTCGCTGTGGAGTCTCAGTACTTTCACCCAGAGTACATACTTGCAAACAAGCGCAGAAGTATGACGCCTACACCAACTGACCAAGGTCACACTCACAGCTCAAGTGAAGTGAGGGAAGGTGACACGTATTCTCCTGGACTCAAGGTAAATCATACCAGTAGATCTGTGATGAGAATCAGGTGCAGAACACAACACAACTATGGTGTGAATGAACACATCATACTGTAATGCCTTCTTTCATTGGCTCATGTGCGAAGCAAGTGTAAAGCTATGTTCTGGGCCATTGGTCATCCATGGTAAACTTTAATGTTGGCATTTTCTCGGAGACTATTCAAACCACAGTCTTCAAATGTAGCCGAAGGATACTTTGTGGCAAGACCTTTCTTATTCTTAGCCTACCAGTTTGAGTTCAGGCCAAGAGTCATGAGAAATCAAGAAATAGGTAAAAAAAAAAATAGCCATATTTTGACAAAAGATATTTTTTTTCAAATACTATTCACAACTGTACATAAGCCATCCCTTTACTTATGCTTAGACTCATGGCACTTAAATTTCAGTCACCTGTTGGAAAGGTCACACAGTTCAGATTAAGAAAATGATCAGTTTTAAATGCACACGAGCGATCCAGGCTTCACCATTGTTGTTTGTGGTGTTCACAGTTTATTTCACATTAGTTTGAAGGTAGTAATGTGTAAACTAAATGTAGGGACGAATTGGGTGGATGGGTGATGGGGGGGGGGGGGGGGGACTCCCCCCACCGGCCCCGAATTGTTTATAATGCTATAACAAAGTCCCTGTTTGTGGAGTTTTGAACCGACCCACCCTGAAATAAGATCAGAAGTGAAATTGCCATGGCTGCCGAATAACACGATAATAAACATGTATTTCATTTCAGGTCAGTGCTGCTGTTGACGTCTCACTGCAGAGTCACGCCCAGAGGGTATACTTGCAAACAAGCACAGAAGTATGACGCCTACACCAAGAAGAGGCAAGAGCTAGTCAGGTCATGTTGCTCAAAGGAGAAGGCCACAGCTAAAAGCAGGCAATTCCAGTTCCAGCGGATCAACTAAAGTGAGAGAAGGCGAAACTTATTGTCCTGGACTCGAGGTAAAGCATACTGATTGATTTGTGAATAGAATCAGGTTCATAACAAAACACAACTGGTTGGAATAAACACATCAGACTGTAATGCTTTCTTTCATTTTGAAGATGGTGTAGTACTAGTACCAGCATTCTCAACAACACCGAAAATCACTTGCTGTCAACGAGTGGCACCATATTGCATTTGATTTGAAAACTAGAGGGTTGGGCAAGTCTGCAAATACTGTCGTTTTCTTTAAAAAGCACTTGGTGCATACAAAAGGACTAGAAAACTCTGAATACTACCCATTTGGTCCAGTGTGTGCTGTTGCTAAACAGCAATGCGTTGTGTCCTGTTTGAAACAATTTCTGCAAGTTACACTTTGAATATTGATGCTGATTCTAGATATATGTATACACCCTTTGTGGTCATTTCAAGCTCAATGGCGTCTAATTTTTGGCGCACGTGTGATAGCAAAAGTAAGTGTTTGTAATGGGTTGTCCGTCAACTGTCTGTTATCTGTGGGAAACTTTAACATTGGCATTTCCTCGAAGACTATGCAAGCCTCAGACTTCAAACTTGGCACAAGGGTACTTTGTGGTAAAATAATTCTAAACATACCAATTTCTGTGACCTTTCAAAGGTCATCTCAAGTAGTATTTTCAACTTCAAACTCAAACTTGCTATGGAGATACCACATGATAAGGGTGACAAAAGTTAGTTTCGGGTAGAGTTGTAGTTTTTATCAATGTTTTTGCAAACTTTTCAATAACATTTGGCATGATGATAACACTTTTCTGTGCATACTAATGTAATCAGCCCCTCACAGAGGTCAAGGGTCACAGAGGGTTGACAAATGTGTGAAAAATGAAGGGATTTGGGAAAAAAAACTCAGGTTTCACTGGTACAAAATCCAGCCCTATACTTATGTTTAGACATTTTCAGAGACCTGTTGGAGAAGTCAAGCCAAGGTCAAAAAGGTCAGACATATTATGTGGATTGGTCATACACGTGAACCATAAGGACATTGCCTTTCTTGTTCATGTTCTGACTACTGTCATATTATGCATGTATGTACTTTGTATAAATACTTGCAAACATATATGCAAGCAATATGTGCATGTCAAAACTTTTTTTGATACAAAATTATCTTTTGTAGGTTGCGAAAGATAAGGGAAGAAGAGTTCAGGGGGTACATCTCTCCGCGATGGCCAACCGACGAGAAGGCAAAGGAAGTGAACTGATTGTCCTGTGTAGGAGGGCAGACGTCCTGTTATTTTGATGTCCATCCACCAGGCTGGCCACAATGTCAAGGTTTTGGAGAGTCACATCATTCGCAATGCAGCAAAAGCCGGTGCCTTATTGCCTGAGCTGATGCATAGCCATATATTAGGAGAAGGGCAAGCAGGCTTTAGGCCTGGCTATTCAACTGCAGACACAACAGCAGTGGGGCAGTGACAACAAAGTGACAATGACAAAACTCGAGAACATAGAAATAAAGAGGGAGTGTTTCCATAAGCCTGACATAGAAGCAGCAGGGCGACAAAATTGTAACGTGCAGTCGAGCAGTTCAGGGGCTATTGTACAGTGATGGGGGTGTGCTTTGTGTGTTTTCATATAACAACGTGACAAAGCGATTTGACACCCATGTTGTAATTTGTAGTGCAGTAAAAAGGTGAAAAATATCTGTATTTTGACCAAACAGATGTTTTCTCAAGTATACACAACTTCAAACCCAGACTTGGTACAAGGTGGTAAGAACTTTTCATGCATACTAATTTCGTATGCATGAAAGGTCAGAAAGGTCAAGGGTCACAAGAAATCGGGAAATAGGTACAAGATAGCCATATATTGCCCAAAGATGTTTTTTTTCCCAAGTATTCCTAAACTTGGTAAAGAGATACCTGATGGTAAGACCTTCCTATGCATATTTATATGGATGACCCCCTCAGAAAAGTTACTTTTTGTCACTCTCCTGTCATGTCGCGATTTGGAAACGCAGCTTAATATGTATTAGTTTTTGATTATCCAAGGAAAACCCCTTTACTGACAATGTGTTCATTTTTCAAAGACATTTCATCATATGAACAGGTCTTTTTTGTGACAAGTTCCTAAATACTGGCATACATCAGTCATTCAAAATATGTACTCCACAGCTGACACTTATGGGGTAGGAAACAGTGGTACAGATAGATTTTGTGCAGCATCGGTGTGAGACAAGGAGAAAACTTATCACTGCTCCGCTTTGCATGATTCAAAATGATATACAGGGTTCATTCTGAAAATGGTCATTGGCCTCAGAGTATAAAACCCATGGGTCCTTTCTGAAGAGGGGATGTGCGGAAATATAGAAACGTGGGGATGTATATTTATGTCATTAAACCCTCAGCTTAAAATGTTGTGCAAATGTGGACTTGCTCAATGAAAAGCGCAATACTGCTCAAGAGTGAGTTGACCATGCAGTTCTTGCATTACCCTCCAGCTGTCACAGCAGATTTAAGTGGTTGGGTGATAACTGATCATAGGCATATGATATGTACTGTACTTTGTGTTTGTTTTGTTTTTTTCTTCCACTGTCAATCATTGACTTTCAGCTGTGTGGCTTTACTTATCGTATCAGAATTGCTAACCACATGGTTCATTTCACAAGTTTTACAGATGTACTGTACATGACACACGCCAGCAAACAGAATGACCTGACTATGATCCGTGTCCATACAAGTCTCCGTAGGCATGCACACAACTAAAAATGACATCAGCTCCACTTTTCTCCCAAATAGCTTGTATAAAGCCAGCACTTTGTCAATGTAAATGTGAATAATGTTACATGTAGTTGAAATATGTTCTGCAGTAAAGCTGTATTTTGAGGGGGAGCTGGGTGTGTTTTTGTTTCCTTATAATTTGTAACCAAAAACTGCTGGGAAACTGAGATTCAGCTAGAGAGATAGGTACATCCACTACCAATCTGTTTACAAACATCTTTCAACCAGAGATGTTCATCGACCTGCTTTCACGGAGACACCAAAGGAACATGTAGCATTTCTTGCAGCAGGTATATTAAAACAAATTCACATCAATTAATGTTTGTAGATGATGCCAGTAAAAATAAAAACTGTCTGTGACAACACTCTTTGGTGTGCTTTTTCATCAGTGAAGCTGTGAATGATTGAATGAATGTAAACATGTAATGTAAACATTCTCACACAATGCCTGGCTGAAAAAATGAATGAACAAATGTACTGAGGTAACCAGTGTGCATTTTTATCCAAGACTGAATCCGGTTGGTTGGTTTATGGTTTAACATTCACATTCCCACAGTGATGATAATCGCATATTTAAAAAATAAAAATAAAAAAATACCACGCATTAATTTTTTTTTTTGCTTTGGGTTTAAAGTGTGTTTGTTTCATTTAGCAAAGTAGAAAATGTATGGGTTTCAAATGTGAGCAGGAAAAAAAAAGTCGCCATGTACGGGACTCGAACCCTGGTCACCTGTGTGGCAAAAACAATACCTTACCACTGCACTAACTAAATTACTTAGAACCAGCACGTGCATTTAATTACTTATAGATAAACGTTTTCATCCCGTATCTGCCGTTGTTGTTTGTTCCAGTTTACTGTCACAAATAGTGATCGAGGACTAGCAGTTTGGGCGTAGTTTGCAACAGTTTGGGCGTAGGTTTTCCCTTGTAGGTTTAAAATAGTCGTTTTCCCTTCTTTCTCATGCGTGCTTGTGACCGGCTACGGCGGAGATATGATCTGCCGGAAGTCAGATATCGCTTGTATCCCTTATTGAATACGCACTCGAAAACGACCCAAAGTGCCAAATTTTGTGCGGGACCCCATATTTTCTTCATAATCAATGTGATAGTTATAACATAAAGTACAATTTTATCGAATAAAAAGGGCCTGAGCAATTGCCCAACAATGCAAACACTTGTAATGTTATTGATAACATCCGGGCAATTTGCGAATTTACAACATAAAATTTTCTCGATTGCACTTAGAATTCCAATTATCAAAACACACTTTTTTTACGAGAAAATACTAACATACTTTATGAAGTGACTGAAATGTTTCTTTATCATTTTAACACACTATTCGATAAATTTTTATTGTGTTCTGAAATCAGCTATTTTGCGTGTTTTCGCGCATGGGGTAGGTCACGCAAAAGGCTAAAACTTACAAATATGCCCGGGACCATGGGTCTTTCAGGGTGGCAATAGCCTCCAGACTCAATAAGGCTCTCAAAAAACCCTATAAGAGGCAGTTTTCAATTAAAAAATGTAGGTATAGTATACAACCTTAAATAAACCTACAACATGGGGCCTAAATAAAGCGAAGACCATTTAGCAACACACATCCAATAGCAAGAGCTACAGGCAGCGCTGTCAGTAGGGAGAGTTTAAAAAAGGAAAATACAGGTGAATGGACCAAAGGTAGACAGAAACAGATGCCCCAGAATAGAGAGGAAAACCCACCCTGTGGGGCTGACCAGGGTGACCCTGGCAACTAAAAAGTAGTTAACCCCAACCAAGTCCCCCAGGGCAGACCCGGGTGGGGGAGATAGAGAGATAGAGAGATAGAGAGAGATAGAGAGATAGAGAGATAGAGAGAGATAGAGAGAGAGATAGAGAATCAATGAATCAATGAATCAATGAATCAATGAAACTTTATTTTACAACGGTTTAGGCATTGACATCGTCATCGACACAGCCATTTTACAAACCTGCCGTTGCTAACAACTACAAGACTAACTACAAATATACATACATATAAGTAAACATAATACTTGCAAAGAGATGACAACACTATTCACATAGACAGACATACTCATAGACTCACAGACACCCCCCACCCCACCCACCCCCCTTCACACATAGACAGAGCTAAGTAGTCCAAATGATAATTGAAAAGGATAACAGACTTAATTGGGAATAAATTGGACCCAGCATAAAAAGAAACATATAATACAAGTGGTTGAGTCATCCCTACGAGTGATCCACAAAATATTTGAAGAGACCCTTTTTAAAACAGGCTAGCGAGGAGGCGGATTTTACATGGTCTGGAAGGGCATTCCAGATAAGTGCCCCTGAGAAGTATAAGCTAGTTTTATATAGATCGATCCTTGGTTTTGGGACTATGAAAAGCTTTCTGATGTTTCCAAGCTTGGACTCAGACTTACGGAACAAAGTGGAGATGTACTCAGGTGTTTTGCGTTTCCACACTTTGAACATAAAGATTGCTTTGTTATATTTAAAATGATCTTGAAGTGGCAGGAGACCTGCTTTTGAGAGCTTTTCTTCAGTGCTAAGGTGTTGATCAGGGCAGATTATTTTGGCCGCTCGTCTGTGTAGGGAATTGAGTCTCTTTAAATGGACCTCACTACACCCATCCCATACCGATGACGCGTAATCGATATAAGAACGTATGTGAGCGTTATAAAATAGTTTACGGGTATCTGAATCAGTATAATATTTCAGTTTTGATAACATAAAGAGATTTTTGGCTACTATTTTGCATAAGGCGTCTGTATGAGCTTGCCATTTTAGCTGACTGTCGATTTTAATCCCCAGTACTCGATGTTCATTTACCTGTTCTACCTGACTACCTTTAAGTGAAAGGTTAAGTAATAGAGGCATTATCTGCTGTTTTTGGCGCGTGGCGACTACCATCGATTTCGTTTTGGCTGGATGAACAACCATAGAATTGTTTATACACCAAGCTGATACTTCATGAAGACTTTGTTGTAGGTTGTCAGAAATTACCTGTATATCTTTACTAGTAGTATGAACTGAGGTGTCGTCAGCAAAAAGGTCGCATTGTACATCTTGGCAAGTAATATGTAGAGGCAAATCATTGATAAATAAGCAAAACAGTAGAGGGCCCAGTACAGACCCTTGGGGCACACCGAAGCTTACATGTTTGAGAGAGGAGTATGAGCCATGAACAAGAACCTTTTGTTTTCTTTTAGTAAGGTAAGATGTGAAAAAAGCAACTGCGTCTCCGTTATTGAGGTATGTGTGAAGCTTAGCAGTCAGAATAGTATGGTTAATCAGATCAAAAGCATTCTTAAAATCCAGATAGACTACTCCTGTTAACTGTGACTTATTCATACCCTTGAGCCATGTGTCAACAAGGCGTGTAAGTGCTGTGTGGCATGAATGCTGCGGACGAAATCCGGATTGGAAAGGGTGGAAGAGCTTACGGTTTTCTAGGTAAGCAAGCAGGTGTTTATGAACGTGCCTTTCCAGTGGTTTGGACAAAACAGATAATAAAGAAATAGGCCGATAATTATTAGGATCAGAACGATCTTTTGTTTTTGGAAGTGGAATTACTTTGGCATATTTAAGTTCGTTAGGAAAAGTGTTATGCTGGATACAGAGATTATAAATATAAGTTAAGGATTCTACAATGTATGGGAGAGACAGTTTAAGTATTTTCGGGCTGATGTCATCAGGCCCCGAGGACTTTTTATTTGGAAGGTTACTTATAAGTAAACCCACTTCATGAACAGCTAACATAGGGATGTTGAAGGGGGCTGTGCCCATTGTTCTTTGTTGACAAAACTCAGACAGCAAATTTGAACGGTGATAAGTGTTATCCTGGCTTGGCGATATTAGAGATTTGGCAATCGAAAGAAAATGGTCATTGAATGTATCAGCAGTAAGATTAGTGGGAATGGTAGTTGCGGTACTTGGAGACCCCCTAGTAAGTGTGTTTAGAAGGCGCCATATAGTAGAGGTATCTTTGCTGTCTTTAACCGTGTCACGAACTAACTTTTTTCTTGCCTCTCTGATCATGTATTTAACACGGTTACGCTGTTGCTTATATTCAGTGAACATTTTATTGCTACGTAGATCGTTTCTAAGCGCCATCGCCTGCATGATTTCCGGAGTAAGCCAGGGAGGAAGAGTGTTAGATTTTACCCTCCTCTCGCGTAGAGGAGCATGTTTATTAAGTACATTTAGGAAAAGAGAGTACCAAATACTGAGGGCGGTATTAGGATCATAGTACAGGAGCACGTCATTAAAAGGAGTATTTTCTAGATCAAAT
The DNA here is from genome assembly GCA_036245525.1 of Semisulcospira habei. NCBI lineage: Eukaryota > Metazoa > Mollusca > Gastropoda > Semisulcospiridae > Semisulcospira > Semisulcospira habei. Next base: position 78,613,553 of record BTPG01000001.1, on the reverse strand, counting down.
AGAAATTCGTCTTTCCTGAAGTGTTTGAATGTCCTATACGTTATAGTTGTATGGCCGTTCTTTTTTGGTTTAGGGAGTTTAGAAGACCAGGAGCAAGCCACAGGATAATGATCACTAACACTAAGATTTGAGACATCAACGTCAGAGACGGCTTTGGGTTTATTAGTATATATGTGGTCAATAAGCGTGGAAGTAGTTGGAGTAATTCTGGTGGGTGATTTCACTTACTGTACTAAGCCAAACAGAGATGACGTTGAGCCCCAGGCGGGGTGCGGCTTAAGTAAATCTATATTAAAATCGCCCAATAGAAGAATGTCGGCCTTCTTTTTTAAAGCTCTGTCAAGGTTATGACTAAACTGATCGTACCACTCAAAAGTTGAGGCGGGATTTCTATATAAGAACCCAATTAATACCGGTTTTGATTTCGGACACTTGACTTCGACCCATACGCACTCCACCCCCATCATTTCTAGGTCGACGCGTCGATGAACTAAATGCTGGATAGAATTATGAATATAGACAGCGATGCCAGTTTGACCGGGAGACAAGGGGTCTCGTCTAATAACTGAAAAATTGGGGATACTGATTGCTGCATCGCTTACACAGGAACTCAGATGCGTCTCACTGAGTCCAAACAGGTGGAACGGTGTAGGATCGTTAATATATACAGATATGTCGGCTAGTTTGTTGTACAAATGAAACACATTGAGGTGCCCTATTCTCATAACTGCACCTTTGATGGAAAATTCGCTTGGACTTATTACAAAATACAGAGTGCACAAGATAAACAATGAAGAAACAA
>BTPG01000001.1:78605251-78607751 GCA_036245525.1 Semisulcospira habei | reverse complement strand
ATCCAGATAGACTACTCCTGTTAACTGTGACTTATTCATACCCTTGAGCCATGTGTCAACAAGGCGTGTAAGTGCTGTGTGGCATGAATGCTGCGGACGAAATCCGGATTGGAAAGGGTGGAGGAGCTTACGGTTTTCTAGGTAAGCAAGCAGGTGTTTATGAACGTGCCTTTCCAGTGGTTTGGACAAAACAGATAATAAAGAAATAGGCCGATAATTATTAGGGTCAGAACGATCTTTTGTTTTTGGAAGTGGAATTACTTTGGCATATTTAAGTTCGTTAGGAAAAGTGTTATGCTGGATACAGAGATTATAAATATAAGTTAAGGACTCTACAATGTATGGGAGAGACAGTTTAAGTATTTTCGGGCTGATGTCATCAGGCCCCGAGGACTTTTTATTTGGAAGGTTACTTATGATTAAACCCACTTTATGAACAGCTAACATAGGGATGTTGAAGGGGGCTGTGCCCATTGTTCTTTGTTGACAAATCTCAGACAGCAGATTTGAACGGTGATAAGTGTTATCCTGGCTTGGCGATATTAGAGATTTGGCAATCGAAAGAAAATGATCATTGAATGTATCAGCAGTAAAATTAGTGGGAATGGTAGTTGCGGTACTTGGAGACCCCCTAGTAAGTGTGTTTAGAAGGCGCCATATTGTAGAGGTATCTTTGCTGTCTTTAACCGTGTCACGAACTAACTTTTTTCTTGCCTCTCTGATCATGTATATAACACGGTTACGCTGTTGCTTATATTCAGTGAACATTTTATTACTACGTAGATCGCTTCTAAGCGCCATCGCCTGCATGATTTCCGGAGTAAGCCAGGGAGGAAGAGTGTTAGATTTTACCCTCCTCTCGCGTAGAGGAGCATGTTTATTAAGTACATTTAGGAAAAGAGAGTACCAAATACTGAGGGCGGTATTAGGATCATAGGACAGGAGCACGTCATTAAAAGGAGTATTTTCTAGATCAAATAGAAATTCGTCTTTCCTGAAGTGTTTGAATGTCCTATACGTTATAGTTGTATGGCCGTTCTTTTTTGGTTTAGGGAGTTTAGAAGACCAGGAGCAAGCCACAGGATAATGATCACTAACACTAAGATTTGAGACATCAACGTCAGAGACGGCTTTGGGTTTATTAGTATATATGTGGACTAAAAGCGTGGAAGTAATTGGAGTAATTCTGGTGGGTGATTTCACTAACTGTACTAAGCCAAACAGAGATGACGTTGAGCCCCAAGCGGGGTGCGGCTTAAGTAAATATATATTAAAATCGCCCAATAGAAGAATGTCGGCCTTCTTTTTTAAAGCTATGTCAAGGTTCTGACTAAACTGATCGTACCACTCAAATGTTGAGGCGGGATTTCTATATAAGAACCCAATTAATACCGTTTTTGATTTCGGACACTTGACTTCGACCCATACGCACTCCACCCCCATCATTTCTAGGTCGACGCGTCGATGAACTAAATGCTGGATAGAATTATGAATATAGACAGCGATGCCAGTTTGACCGGGAGACAAGGGGTCTCGTCTAATAACTGAGAAATTGGGGATACTGATTGCTGCATCGCTCACACAGGAACTCAGACGTGTCTCACTGAGTCCAAACAGGTGGAACGGTGTAGGATCGTTAATATATACAGATATGTCGGCTAGTTTGTTGTACATATGAAACACATTGAGGTGCCCTATTCTCATAACTGCACCTTGGATGGAAAATTCGTTTGGACTTGTTACAAAATACAGAGTGCACAAAATAAACAGCTGATGAAAAAACAATTGAATACATAAAAACACGGAAATAAAAAAAAACTATAAAACTATAAAACGATACTAGGCCACGTAATTGAATAAAAGTCCTCCAGAGAACAAGTAGCAGTTACGCTACTGAGCTCTCAAAAACTCGCTGCGGGAGTGACTGAACCACAAGAAAAAAGTGACGCAACTTGAAACGCCGCATGGAACACCTGTATGTTCGGCTGTCACTAAGTTCACTTCTTTGTCGTTCCAGTACAATTTGGATCAAATCACTCAAGCAAATAGTCTGTCTCACTGTAAAGACACGAAAGAGACTGAAAATTAAAGTCTTTCTTTTGAAATGAGCACAATCTTTACAGTGTAAACTAACACTGGCACAGTCTCTGGTGGTAACACTCAATGTTACTGTCACATCAATTTATGACCAACGCGGCTAGAAGGCAGAACCAAAGTAATCAATAAACAGCACAGTGTAACCTTTTGGATGCAGACAATAACGATGGTAGTCAGTCTAACTAATTTACGGTAAGAACAAGTTACATCTGTAACAATAGCAGTCAGCTTGCCGTGCTCGAGTTCACAATCACCAAATATAAACGTCTAATTAAAGCGTCAGTAAATCAGTGATGAACACCACCTACTAGTTCAACAATGAAAAGTAACCCTTTTGTTCATGCATCCACCGGTGCTGTTTGCAGCATCGGTGGTTGCATGCACAAGGGGGTTAAGCAAATTA